>WBNM01014106.1:0-26582 GCA_013399055.1 Ramphastos sulfuratus
CTTACGGAGACTGGAGCGCCCCTTTTGAATTTGAGCCACGTAGCTCCGCCGGCTTTTGTCTGCTCTCCCCCGTGCCAAGCGGCCCCTGCGGCCACCTCTGCCCGGGCTCCACTCCTCCCCCTCCCCCCCTCCTTCCCCCTTTGAGTTTCTCACCCGAGAATAAAAGGGGTTTTGACGGGTGATGGAGGCTGCTGTGGGAACCCTTTCATACCCCGGCGGCTGCCCGACACTCCAAAAGGGGCAGCGTGGAGACGGAACGTTCGCCCTGATGAAAGCTTCGCCTTCCGTCGCATGCGGGGGAAAAAAACCCCAGTTTAAAAAGTTGTTTATTCTGGAGGAACGTGTCCAGTTCTCACCACGCAGGGCTAAGGGAGGGGGAGAGAGAAGGGACTCAGGTGCCCATTCACCAGCACAACCCCCGGCACGGCCGCGCTGCGTTACCCCTCGACTCTAGCAGTTTCCAGAGCCCGTCCCGGTCGCGGGGATGCGGCTGGCTCCTGCCTCGCACCCCCACGCCCCTCGGCAGCCGCGGGAGGAAGCCAGCGGAGCGGCCCCATGGAACGCAGCGCCAAACCGGGGCAGGGTGCGCGGGGTGCAAAGGTGCTGGGGAGGATGAATTGCTCCCCTGCCCCCGGGCAGAGACAGTATCTGTGGCTATGCCCCTCTCTGAGGAGAGGTCAGCTCCATGAGACAGCCGATAATGTGTTTGACACTCTTAACGTTTCTAAGGGGTCAAAGACCCAGATGTTTGTTCCTGTGAGGCAAGCAAGATCCTGGCATCCTTTCCTCAGTCCATGTGCAGATGTTCACTGTTGAGACCACCATAGTCACTTTTTTCTCCCTTGACTCCCACTTCATAGCGTCTCACCATCACAGTTTTCAATGGGAAAATTCACGTTCTCAAGTACAACCCAATGTAATAAAGGTGTCCAATTCAGGTTTACTGTCAGACGTGATGAAAAAGGACCAAATTAATTTTCTTTCCCTTATGTGGTTGGTTACCTCAGGCTACTTACAATCCCATAGCAGGAAGATAAATTGCAGTTAATGAAGCCACTCAGAGAATAAATTATTTACCAAAATGAGTAAGAACAGGAGAATGTGGCCCATGGATGGAGATTTGCAGAATAATTCAACAGACTTTTATTTTAATGTGCATCTTGTATAAATCACTCTGGTGTGCTCTTTGTTAGTATATTAATGCAAGGTTAAAAAGGGAAGTTCACTGTTGGAGAGATGGATTCAGGGATATATGTTCTGTACCATCATGTCCAACTTAATGGAAACTATTTCCCACTGCATATTGTTAAAAAGAAAGATGTGTCTATTGACATGGTGGAATTTTACCCTTCAGAACAGCAACGGGAAGAGCACAGGTGCCTGATCAGTACAGTTCTCCCCTACATGGCAGAGCCCTGCTTGAAATAGACCTTCAAAGCAGATGTCAAACTATGAAAGAGAAGGAAATGGAAAGATAAGAACACTGCTGAAAACATTACAGCTTCCTAGCAGTGGGGAAGAGGATTCAAGAAAAGCAAACTCACTTTCATCCCCCAAGAGTCTGGGAGGCATCATCCACATCTTGCATCATCAGTGTATTCTGCTTGCTCTTCCCTTCACCATGCCATTTCTTCACCTGCAGGGGCTGTCTGTGGCCAGCTTTTTTATATCTGCTTGTTTGCCCCCCAATCCTTTTACTAAGAGGAAGCTTCCTGTTGAGGCACTGGTGTTACAATCTGTTTCTTGGCAATGTAGCAAGCAGGAGAGACTGACTGGAATACTAGAAACTGAAAACTTCAATTCTGTTTTGCAGTCTGATACAAAATACTTTCAGAAGTTGACTCTGACCAGTTGTGGTTGTTCATTTGGAAATTCTTAGGTCACTGAGTGGGGAAGGGCAAGAGGGAGACTTGTTTAGCCATTCCTCTTCAGAGAGTACAGCTAGGCTTGGACATGGTCAACCACCACCAACTGCTGCTCCCATCTAGGAGGGAAAACTTCAAATCTGCTATACTGATCTCTGGAACAATTCTGAGGTGAGGAGAGATGTATCCAAAATCAAAGAGAGATACAGATGGTGGAGAAAATGCAAACATCAGAATATCTTCCTACTCCTTGGTCCTGAGCTGTCTGGGTAATAGTTTAGGCACTACCAACATTCTATGTTTTTTTATTTTTGAAAGTGTGGACCTTGACTTCCCTGTGTTAGCATTCCCAAAGGCTATTTCTGTAGAATCACAGAGTAGTTTGGCTTGGAAGGGATTTCTCAAGATCATCTAGTCCAACCTTGCTGCAGTGAGCAGGGATACTTTCCTCTAGATCAGATTGCTCAGAGCCCCATCCATCCTGGCCTTGAATGTTTCTAGGGAGGGGTTATATTATGTGTTATTATTTAATCTCTGAAATTCTGTATGTGTATCATTTGTGTGGTAGTTAAAGCTCTAAACCCAAATCTTTGATCTAGGAACAAAATATGGAGACCAGATCTGGTTATGCATCATGGCTGAGCTGCTCTAATTGCTAAGGAAAGAAATAGGCATGTTCTTTCCTGCTCCTTTTCCATGATTCCCATTTGCCTCTTGGTCTCTCCTGCCTGATGCAATCCTCTCCCCAGGAAGTGATGTGTCCAGTGAGTTACCTCGCTAACGGGGCAGAGAATGATGAAGTGGTCCTTTGCTCAGGTTATCCTCAGATGGGTTAGGAAGTCCTGAGGATGTCACCAGACATGCTGGGAGATCTGTGGCAAGGAGGTGTGTTGCAGGGCCGGGCACTCTGGGATGCAGGAGGCAGGACTGCCCCTCTGGCTCAGCCCTATCGCATGTCTCCACATCACAAGCGCAATGTGATACTGCAGATAAGATGATCTAAGTGGAAATGGCTGCTGAAGGAAACACTCCTGCCCCCATTTTCGCCCCAGCTATGTGCCTCCACTGTCTACCTGGCAGTTGGATCAGAGTAGATAGCCCAGCAGGCAGCACCTGTAGGTTTCTGGGTGAAACCTATCAGTGAAACCTACCAGTGAAAACTTGCTGGATTTTGGGATGTGTAAGGAGCCCACATGCTTCCCTTTGTTTTGGGAACAGCTTCCACACATGGCAAGTGCAATTCCACCTTTAACATGTGGGTGTCTGCTGCTTTGAAGTGTTGGAATAAGAAGAAATAGGCTAAGCAAATAAGAACACTTTTTAATATGGCTTTAATAATTTTAAAAATAGTTTTAATAAAAAATAAAAGTACAGGGTGAAAGAAACCTAACAAAGCAACTGCAAATTGCATGACATTCACACCAGACTGTTTACCAGTTTCATGTTATGATAGATCCCATTGGAGGCATTTTCAGGCAATAAAGCCTGGTGTTCCCAAAAGATTTCACTAGAGCATTCAAACAGGGGAAAGGGTTTGCATCTGGTTGTTCAGTCTCTGAACTTTCAAATACCCCTCCAACTTCAGTGGGAGTGAAAGGTTGGACAAATCTGCTCAATATATGTGTGCATACACACACCTTCATGTATGCATCTGAATACAGACATATGCATAGACATCTTCAGAAGAGATCAAGGATTGACCCAGAAAGCTGGGGTTTAGTAAAAGATAAAAGTCCAGGTGACTTAGGATCAGGGGCATTAGCCTTTAATAACAGTCTGTTGCTAGCTGCAAAATTCAAAGCTAGTTTTAGATGCCCCTAAACTTCAAGGTTCTTCAGACTAACAGAGTTAATTCTAGTCCATCCTCTATAAAATATGCATCTGAGCATCTCTCTGCCCCATAGCAATTTTCCCTTGAAAAAAACCTCTCTGCATCAGAGAAACTTTGCTTTCTGTATATATTAAAATGTGACTATTTCATGTTATGTTCCTGTATTCCTAAAGGAAGTGATATCCCTATTCTAATTTTAACTGGGAATTAAGCTTGGTGGAAATTAATTAGTAGAAGCTGAATTAAAGGAAGTGATATGAAAGGCAGTAAAAGTAAACCTGGACTAACTGCATTAGTTCCTACCCAATTAAATTGTCAAAAGGTTTGAATTACTGCTTAGAGCACAATGACAACGTCAAGTTGGTCTCCTTTTCATCACTGTGTTGGGCACATCACAAAGTCATACATCACTGCTGACAGTTGAGAGCTGGAATAACCAGAGGCTTTACTAGCCAGGAGCAAGGTGCCTTGGCACAGCCAAAGTGGAGGAGCCTGGCATGGTGTCTGCCTGTGCTCTCCACCAATGTATGGGCTCAACAGCTCCTGAAGCCAGGATTGTGAGGAATCCTCAGCCTCAGGAACTGCTGAGCCCACACATTTCTCTGGGTTGCACAAATTTTGTTAGGCTAATAGTCTTTATTTGTCTAATTACTTAATTCATTACAAGAGTTTAAAAAAAAAAAATCAGTCATTGAGAACTACCTTGGCACTCAAGATAATGAAATGTAAAACTGGTTCATTAGGACTTTTTGTTCCATTTGATTTATTTCATCACCTTCTGTGATTAGCACAAAGCTATCTGTGGAAATAGGGTACGTGTCTGCTAATCTATCTCAGGACACACATGAATCTCCTATTTTCCTGCTAGAAGCTCAGGAAACTTTCAAGTGCTGTTCAAATCCACCTTGAAAATGTATTTCCTGTGGCAAAGTTGAGCTGCTGAAAAACATCACAAGGTTTGACATAGGTTTGAACATGTCCTTTAGGCAGCGAAATGCCCCTGCAGAGCACTGAGTCTACCAGAGGAATCCAAATGCATTTTCTCATTTATGCCATTAATCAAAAAGAATATGTTGCAAACTACTCACAGAAGTTTTATTGCACAAGCAGGCAGTGAGTTTGCTGGATCACGTTGCAAAACAGAAGCAGCAAAATGGCACAAGATAAAATACAGAGTTTAGCTTTGTGGACAAGGGAAAAGGCTAGAGTAATACACTATTTTAAACAAGGGAAAGTGTTTAGACAGAAAAACAAACAAACTTTCCCATGTATACATAGAATAAAGAATTTGTAATGTATTTTGTCCTGTTTGCTTTTTATTTGTAGCAGTTATTTCTTAGGCAGAGTTGCTCATGAAAACCAAAGATGCTTATTTTCTCCTTCCTTTTTAGATTTCACTCCTTCCAACTAATCTCCATACTAGCCTCATGCCAGTTTTCCCCTCTCATTTGGAAACAGCATTGCCTGAAAAAGCCAGTGAGATACCTTGGCAATGAGTACAGCTGACTGTGGTTTACTTCTAATTCTTCAAATTAGATGGAACAATCAAGATGCAAATATATTCTGGAGTTTTTGTCCATGTAACAAAGATGATGCCCAACACAGCCTATTGCTTCTCTGCTACATTCTTTGCTATTCATGTCTGTTTGTCTATTCACCAACAGGACAAAATAGCTTAATTAGCTGTAGAATGAAGCTTAATCAGTTTATAAGTGGAATTATAAGTGGAATTGTCTTGCCTGGGATTGGCAGACAAGTTCTCAACTCATTGGCAGTTTCTCTAGCCTAAGAGGATGCTCTCCAATGGAATCTGCTACTGTGTGTGGTGTTATTTGCCTGTCTATGCATGTGAAAAGGGGAAATGTCTGCCCACAGTGCATGAAAGAGAGAACAAAGAGGGGAACATGCTGCAGTCTTTTCCCAGTCTTTCTATATGCAGTATTTATTCTTCATCCCAAGCTCAGGCCAAGTGATCTCATCGTACCAATACTGAATCTGGCTCTTTGTAGCCTCTCTTTATGAGAGTATGAAGCAATTCCAGAAATATTTTGAAGTTGGACCTAAGGTTATGTAGAAATCAAAACCCTATGTAATAAGCTAACTCCCTGTGACCTCTTGCATTGTGCTGTTATTTACACAAGTGATCTGAAGTAATTTAATCAGAGAGACTATTTTGCACAACATATCTATGGCATCCAGAGGGCTGCAATCACCTAGACATGTACTAGCTCAAAAGAGTGAGTTAGGTGACATCTTGTCTAGTGTAATGAATACATTATATATTGCAGAGGATTGATTAAGAAGTTTCTCAGGCTTGGATACTGTCAGAAAAGTTACCATGTTGTCATATAGATTAAAACCAGAGTAGTTCTATCACTTCAGACTCTCTGAAATTAATTTATGTTAGGAATTTGCACCAGGCTGATTTTAATTTTATTTCACTTGCAGACTGATCTCAGAGAGCCAAGGCCCACCCACCTGCATAGATTTAAAAATGCAGCCTAGGTGTTTCCAGAGGGCTGCAAGCCCTCTGTTACTAGGAGAGAAATGGAAAGCAAGTAACTGATTCTTGGAGATGGAAAAAAGCATCTCCATTGCAGGAACAAGTGACCACCAAGTGGATGCTTTCGATACTGCACGCGAAGGTTTTGTAGACTATGCATAAACTTTCCAGAGGGAATCTTTCTTGATTTCTATTCACATAAGCAAATCTGAACTTGCAGCATTTTACTGATTGTTTTTTTTTTCTTTTTGTCTGCTGTTCATTTAAAAAAACAAATTAAATGTAGCCATCACATGTGACAGGTCACAGTTTATTTATAAGTGGATACATCTGTTTCTTGATTTTTCTGCTATGTCATCTGCTGAGAGAGTTGGGGCTTTTCAGCCTGGAGAAGGGAAGGCTTCCAGGAGACCTTAGAGTAGCCTCCCATTATCTGAAGGGGGGGCCTACAGGAATGCTGGGGAGGGGCTATTGACAGGACAAGGGGCAATGGGTTTGAACTGGCAGAGGGGAGATTGAATCTGGATGTTAGGAGGAAGTTCTTTGCAGTGAGGGTGGTNTCTTCTGAAAATACAAATCTGAAATAGGGGGGAAAAAAAGAAAAAAAAAAAGAGAGAGAAGAGGATTAGCAGGGTGATGGATGACTCTCAGTATCAGTTCCTCACAACTTACTTTTGATTATTTCTTTGAAGCTCTCTGTTGCAGTTTCTTTGTGACCAATGAATGGCTGGGCGTGGAGCAAAGTGCCAAACAACCCATTTGTGAAATTCAATTTTCTGTCAATCTTTGCAAGTAAGTAGCTTCTCTTTAGGTAATGTTAATTTGCTTGCATCCAGTGTTCTATGACATTTGCTTAGGGATGAGTGGACAATTAAGTTGCTGCACTGCTTACAACAGATCTCTCATAATTATACCAAGGTTAAATACTTACCCTTGTGAGTGACTCCTTTGTGTTACTCTTGAGCAAGAAATTGGCAGGTGGCATCGTGTCCAGCTGCCTGAGCAGCAGCAGCAGTGTCACTGCTATATGATGTTCCTCCTCTTACATAGAAATATCCTCTGGGAACTTAGTGGTTCTGGCAGCCAGATCTATTTCTGAGGGGTCACAGAATTACAGGATTGTTAGGAGTTGGAAGGGACCTCCAGAGATCATCAAGTCCAACCAAGTCTGCTACACAGACACCAACAACCAATGTTGCAACATGGCATTGTCTCCTGCTTGGAGTGAAGTTGTCTATGTCTGAGAAGCCTCAGAAGTGGTTTTCTAGATCTTCTTCAGTAGGCACAATCTCTGTATTCATTGTGCAATGCACTTCCTTACACAAAAAGAACATTTGCTCCTGATCAAAGCCACACTGCTGTGTATGGTTTACTTGGTAGACTTCACTTGGTTACTTCAGGAGATGTAACAGTCCTCCTCTCTCTCTTCCCATGCTATTTTAAAATCTGGCATTGAGTCAGCTCTTCCCATCAGGCCACAATGGGTTTTGTGAGCTGTCCTTCGATGAGAAAACAAAGCTGGCTGAGAAATACTTTACAAGGCAATAACATATATTTTGAACAAATATAATTTGATATGGGCTGGAGCCAATAGTCACTGCAGTTAGAAGAAATCATCCCATGGTTTTCAGTTGGCTTTGGCAGTATAAATATCTTTGAGCTTTAAGGGTGCATGGTTACAAAAATGTCCATGTACGTCAGCTACCCATTTGTTCCTCTCTGCACTTTTGCAATGGTTAATACAAATTCTGTCCTTTTTTTGTGAAGAGTAGAACATCATAAAAGTTTGGAAAATGCCTTTGTCTAATAAACCTCCTGCTCCAGAACTTCTTATAATTAAATTGGCATTACTTATTTTTTTCCAAAGTTATGTGTTGTCATTCTTTCCTGCCTTGTGTTTTCTGTCATTTTACTTTAACACAGCCACATTTTCTCCCCTACTTGATTTCTTTTTTCACTTCTTATTTCTTCAGTGATTTACCCTTTCTACTCTTCTTGGCTTGTAGTTATCTACCAAGTCATCCCTCTTCTCAGAAAACTTGGTGGGCTGTAGGAATCCTTCTTCCACATCCTTAGCAAGAGGATTCTTCTGAAATGGATTTACTTTTGATTTACAGTAAGGTACCTAAAAGGAGGAATGTGCAGAGTTGTCATTCTTAGACAGTATTTAATCTTTGGTTTTGTGACTCTCTGCTTCCTGCATGTAAGTAAAGTGTGTGCTCAGCCCATGATGCACAGACACATGTTCTAACCAAAAGAACTCCTAGTGAGACTCTCAAAATGAAAACCAAGGATTGCATTAATCTGGATATGGCCCTTAGTCTAGGAAGAGGGAAGATCCACCAGAGGATGGGGAAAGGAACCATGGTGAAGCCACAACAGACATTGAAGTCCTGCAAAGCTGCAGTCCTGGAGGAAAATTCCATCTGGGGAAGCACTTAAGAGCCATTTCATTGACGAGAGCATGCAGCCCCAGCCAAGTCTTTTTAATATTTCTCTTCCACTTTGGCAATTCAACAGCTTATAAAGGACCAAAATAAACTCTCCCAACACTCCAAAATATACTCAAAGAGAAATTGAAAATGACATCTCCTCACACACCTGGCATGTTCTGTGCACTCTCAGAGTGGATAAACTGGGCATGGTGTTGGATGAAACACAAGGTAGTTGAGATTAAGTTGCAAAAGGGTGAAGGGTTTGGCACTGTGGCTCTGTGGTCATTCCAAAATAAAGTGCTGGCCTAAAGCAGTCTCCAAGGGCTGTGGTTCTCATTTGCAGTCAGACCATATCTAGCCAGGCTATTGACCCTTTGCTTGCCTATTACACTTGCTTGTTACATAACATATATCCAACTGCTCCCATTTGAGCTACTGCCTTACATTAATGCAGAGCATCAGGATACACAGGCAGAAGCACAGAGTGGTTTAGGGGCTCTTAGGTGGATGAACAGGCATTGTACAAAGAGGCACAGGTGGATCTTTATTCCTTTTAGAACATTGGCACAGCTGGACTGACACTTCAGCAAGCAATCATTTGGCTGTTCAATAAGTTTCCAAGATGTGTTTGCTCTGCAGTTTGTGAGCCAGTCCTCCAAGGTTCTAGTGAAGAACAATTTCCTAGCAGCCTCTCCCACCAATTTTTCATCTGTGCTTCAGCAATCAGAAGAGGGAACAGTACCTGGCCTCTCAGGCAGGCTCATCTATCTGCTGCACAGTAGCTCAACCCTGTGGGGTCTCAGCAATGCAGATGTCTGTTCTGAGTTGGACTGGATAGAGCCAAAGGGTGATTCCTGGGAATATAAATCCTCCACTTGCCAGGCTGAGTATAGTGAGAGGACACTGGAGATGACAAAAGAGCAGTCAGTAAATGGTGTAGCAGAGGAAGGGGAGGAGTAGAGAGAAAGAATAGTCCTTCAGTATTTACTATTATGTGGGCTGATCAGCTGCACAAGCCTGATTTCATACTGGTCCCTCATTATGCACACATAGGAAGAAGGATCACAAAACCAGGACTCTGGACTTAGATTCAATTCTTGTCACAATCATAGCACTCCTCTGCATCCACAACTTGGTCCACAACAGTAAATGCTGGGTACCTAGTCCAATGCAGGGACATGGCACATGCCAACAGAGTTCTGAGCAGGGACTCAGGCACGCAAGCACACCATACTGTGCTCTCTCATATAAACAGCAGGGTTTTCTACTTGGGTGAAGTGAATCTGCCCTGTACTTTGATTAATTCTTTTGATTTCTGAGAAAGAAAACAGTGATTCTTTTGTTGGAGAAAGCTTATGAATGTCAAACTTGTTAATTACCATATGACACACACACATATATATATATAGATTAGGAAGATCATGAAGACAAAGTATTCATCATTCTACAATTGCATAGGTCACACAGGCAGCCCTGCTTTTGTGGAGGCCAGAGGAAGATTGCTTCTGGAGCCATACTTCTGACTGAAAATAAATCCATGACAGCAAATGTTATTTTGATTTGGTTTAGTTCAGTACTATTCCTCTAAATGAGGTCACATTGCTCCTGCCACTTGGGTTTGAAAAGTTAGAGGTCATAGGTGAGGCTTACATTGCTGGAATGTCTACAGCGAGGCAATTTCCAGGTATAAGCAATTTCATGCACCTTCAGTCAACAAAGTCAAACCCACCAGAAATGGGTGTCACTCCACCACTGGCTTTGGCCCATAGGCTTTATCTCCTGCTGGGTTCAAGGCAAACAGTAATTTACTCTTCAAGATTTCATACTTGTGACCAGATGACAGTGAGTAACCCAGAAAACAGTCACCTGTTCACTGACAAATGGCTACCAGAGCAAACCCCAAGCCTAGTTATGCAGTTCTCTATCCCATAACAAGGTTCTGCAGCAAAAAGTAAACTGCTTCCACGTGCCTTATGTACCCTGCTGCTCCCTGGTAGATATCTCCACGGATGGAAACTCCACAGCCTCTAGAACAACTTATTCCAGCGCTCAGACACTTCCACCTTGACATGTAGTTTTTCCTTATATCTACTCTGCTTGTTGTCCCAAAGCAAACTTGTTTCTTGTCATTTTGCTACATACCTCTAAGGATGATCTGTCTCCTTATCTAAACTCTTCAATTACTTAATAGTAGAAAGCCATTTGATTTCACTTGGTGTTGTCATCTTCAAGCTGACCAAACCCATCTCTCAACCATTTCAAAACATCACATTCTCCATCCCACTTAACCATCTTGGTGTTCTGCTGCCACCAACGAGTCCAGTTTGTCCACATCTAATTTGTTCCAGTTTGTCAGTATCTCTGACATCTTTCATACCAGGAGGAGGGCAGGAATTAACTTGAAGGAAAACCTGATGTGTTTCAGATGGCTATGGACTTCATCCCACAGAGTCTATATGTTAACACACACATCTGCAGGGAGGATACAAAACCCAGCTAGGGTTAGTACAAGGTGTCGAAGAACATAAATCTTACAGATACACCAAGCTAGTTATGTGTATTAAATATCAGAGCCTGATGACATCTTAATGGCTGAAGAGAAACATGTTATTTAACATTGGAATGAGGCATTTGCTGGGGCCATTGTCCTAAAAGAAGAGGGTTAACATCTACTTTAAAATTTTATTTTTTTTTCCCCCCTCATAAAAGTGCTCTGGTACCTTATGCTGATTTCATGAGGCCTGCAATGCTTGTTGATTGTATGGAACACCCACCTATCTTGTGAAGCACCTGGGTTAAAAAGAGAATCCAGACCTCAGTGAATCTGCAGGACATGCCAGCTAGACTATCTCACACTCATCTGCACAACCCGAAGAAGTCAGCACACTTTAAATTCTTGTGCATTTGAAAGTGCAAAAAGAAGATGACCCTGCAGAAAACATTATCTTGCAGCTTTCAAGGCATCATTCAGTTTACTGTATTTAAGGTAAACTATGTTAATTGCCCATGGAGGTGTGTGTACAGGAGTGTGGTATGCATAGGGCACGTTTAAGTTCAGAAGGGATTAAAGCAATCAGTGAAGAATTCCAGTTTCAAGCACCCTTCATATGCTAGCACTTTACTGTCACCAGTCCAAAAGCTATTGTGTGCAGAAAAGCAAACAAATCCATCAGAGAAAAGAAATAGAGCCCCTCAAATACATACCCTTTCCCTTCAGTCTAGCTGTCCGCCTAGTGTAGTGTGAGTGCTTGATGTTTAGACAGTTTGGCTTGTCACCCAACTAAGCAGAAACATGCAAAGCAAAGAGGAAAAGGAAATCATAGAATGGTCTGGGTTGGAAGGGACCTCCAAAGCTCAACTAGTCCAACCCCCTCTGCAGTTAGCAGGGACATCCTCAACTAGATCAGGTTGGCCGGAGTCCTGTCAAGCCTCACTTCAAATATCTCCAAGGNCAGTTTGATTGTAAAAAGACTATTTAATTTTCTTACTTCCCAAATCCTGACGTGTAGTGAATTTTCTCTCTCTGGGGCAGATACACAATAAGTTCTTGGGAGAGGGATCCACTCCAACCCATAACACCTGTTTCAGGTACTGGAAGGTTATTATTAGGTCTCCCTGAAGCCTTCTTTTCTCCAGGCTGAACAACCTCAGTTCCCTCAGCCTGTCCTCGTAGCAGAGGTGTTCCAATCCCCTGATCATCTTTGTGGCCCTACTCTGGACCTGCTCCATCAGCAAGAAAATAGCAAGATACGATATAGAGTACAAAGATAACAAAGTTATAGCTTTTTCATGTTTTCAATGTTTTTAATGTTTTCAATGGCAAAAGTATCTACAAGTTATTTCTCTAGGAAAAAAATATTTCAAAAACAATGCAAGAAAAAAAAAAAGAAAAGAAATAGAGCAGCTTAGATGTTTAGACAGCTTCACCTGGACAAGGCTGAACATCCTTACTATTTTCTTTATAAAGTACCTTGCTTTGTCATCCTCTGCCTCTAAGCCATTTCTGGTAGATGTGTCTTTTCCTATCCTTCCTTTCTAAACCTGTTCCCAGAGGATTTTTATGTATGCATATATTCTTTTCAGCTCCAGATTACCATCCTTGTAAAACAGAACTGCATTTCCTTAAAGACAATTTACAAGGCACTCAAAGCTGATAATTGGGCCTGTTATCTTTCCAAAAAGTTGTTGTTTTCACTGGGGTAAGCGGCTGTGTGGTTTCTGTGTTTGTTCTTCACATAATGCTTTGTGGATTTTAGATCAACACAAGCATGTAGAAAACTCTGATAAAAACAGTAGACTACACTGTGTGCTTCCCTAATGCTTTGGATTTTTTTCAGCTATAGTCCTCAATTCATATTTTTGGTTTGTGGAGTTTGTTTTGGATATAGGAAAAAGGTACCAAAAAATTCTGTCCTTGTAGGAACACAGGAATGGAAGGAGATCACCAGGAATCATCTCATGCCATGTCACACAATACCTTTCATAAATGCAACTGCTTTTTAGAAGCATTTTCTTTTCCTTTTTTATAATTTTTTTTTCCCTATTGCTCTTGGACAAGTTTTTTCCTAATGTAACTGTGGATAGAAACTTTATTCTAGTTTCTGCACTCTATTTGTCCATGTGCAGTAGATTTGATCATCTACCCTTCCACCACACTTAGCAGTGCCAGATGTCATGATGCCAGGGGCTCCCCAGGGTTTAGGGCACTGGCAGCAGTGGTAAGTCACCATGGGGGCGTGTCAGAGCAGGGTCTGGCAGCCAGGGCCCATGCCATCCCTCACCCAAGAGCCAGGCATCTGGGATCACTGGGGCAGCCCAAGCCTTGAGCAGCAAACACCTCCCTGGGGCCAGGCAAAGGCCGAGCTGGGCAGCTGGGCATGAGCCTGTGAATGCCCTGCCCAACACAGCTTGTGACCAGGTCAGGCAGGACTGTGATGGGGCAGGAGCTGGGCCAAGTGCTGGCAGCCCATCCAAAAGCAGATCCCATGAGCTGAGGGCAGCACTGGATGCAGCCTTCCCATGTACTGCCAGGAAGCCATCACCAGTGAACAGGACAGCCCTCACTACTGCATCCTTGGCTTGCCCTTAGCCCAGATGGCCAAGCCTGCAGGGCAAGGGATGCCCCTCACGCCCTTATGGCCACAATCAGTAACTATTTTCCTCCCTCTGTGCATTAACCCCAGTGTAAAGCACACTTGATGTTTTTCCTCAATCTTTCCTATAGGTTACTTAAGCCAGATTTGTATGCTCAGAGACCATTTCTCTGGCCATCTGAGTGGCCTCCAGAGACCTGCTGTTATGGCTTCAATTCATCATCCGTGGGTGACTGGAGCTGTGCCTGGCAGCCCACATGGAATAACAATCACCACAGCCTTGCACAAGGTCCTAGCACTTGTCTCAGCCCCCATGCACACCTGCTGAGTTCTGAGATTATGTTGTTCTCTCTCATGGCAGCTCCCAGTAGCTCAGAAACCTCCCGTGAGCAGCTAGTGAGCTGCACTCCTTATCAGTCATTTCCAGCTCATGAGCTCCCAGCTTTATTTCTGCAATACTCAGGGTCAGCATGTTGTTCCATTTTCCTTCTGTGTCCTGATTCCATCTCCTGCCTTCATGCTTTCAGCAAGTTTTATCAGCACATTTCCAGTGTGGCACTGAGGACCACACCATCTAACAGGTATGACTGAGTGGTAACTAATACTTTTACTACAGCCTGTGGCCAAACTCCATTTTTATAGTTCTTTTAAGAATGTCTATAAAGCAATATGAGTTACCACATTATTGCATCCATACATGGTTAACAGCTGTATGTATCAAAGCTATTCAATTGCTCACAGACAGAAGCAGCTTCAGCAGTTCCCCTCTTAAAAGGACTTGCCTTATTTAGGTCAGGAGCAGGGTGATAGTAAACCTTACCTGAACTTTTATCTTTTTGCACTTGGAATGACTTTATGCCTTTCCAATGTTGTTAGGAGCTAAGGAAATTCTTCACTAGGTGATGTGACTTTGCTTTTTCATCTTACTGCTCATATTAAACTTTCCTTATCTAATCTATCTACCCCACATCTGAATCACAGAATCACTGAATGCTTTGGATTGGAAGGGACTGTAAATATCATGGGCAGGGACAACTTCCACTAGACAAGGTTTCTCAAAGCTCCATCCAACCTGGCCTTGAATGCTTCTTGGTGGGGCATCTACAATTTCTCTGGGCAATCTGTTGCAGTGTCTCACCACTCTCATGGTGGAGAATTTCTTCCTGATATCTGGTCTAAGTCTTCCCTCTTTTTGTTTAAAACTGTTTCCACTTGTGCAATCACTACATTCCCCATCTTTCCTGTAGCCCTGCTTTAGGTACAAGAAGGCTGCTATAAGGTCTCTCCATGATGAACAACCCCAACTCATCCTCTCCTCACAGGAGATTTACTCCAGTCCCATGACCCTTTTGTGGTCCTTCTCTGGACCTGTTCAAGCAGTTCCATGTACACCTTGTGCTGGGGTGTCCAGAGCAAAACACAGTTCTGTGGGTGGCATCTCACCAGAGCAGAGTGGAGCAGCAGAATCACCACCCCTAAACTTCTGGCTTCTTTTGATGCAGCCCAGGGTGTGATCTGTTTTCTGGGCTGCTAGTGCAGGTTGCTGGCTCATATTCAGTTTTTCATCCACCCCCTTCACCCTCCCAAAAGCCTTCTCTGCAGAGCTGCTCTCTATCCATTCATTGCCCAACCTTTATTTACGCTTGGGATTGCCCAGGCCCATGTGCAGACCCTGGCTGTCTAAATATATCTATTCTTTCTAAACCACAAATGTAGGAAGGTCATAAGGACACTTCCACCCGACTGGAATCGTGCAGTTGTCCAGACAGGGTCTGGCTTAGTTCTCCCAAATTTCTCCCATATTCCATTTGCCCATATTATACTCCTTCTTATTATCTCTGATATTATTTCTTATATTTCTTTGGCATTATTTATGCCCTTACTCATCACTGGAGAAGCACCGGGGTGCTCATTAGCAGTGGAGTACCCTGTGGTAGCGCCCACGCAGGACGGAGACCCGGTGACTCCGCAATCCCCGCCGTAGCCCAGCGCGATCGCTGGGGGCGCTGGAGAGCGGCGCCCGCCGCCGCAGGACGCGGCGCGGCCCCGCCCCGTCGTGCAGCAAAGCTCCGCCCCGGGATGCGCGCGGCCGCCGCCCTCCCGCTGCTTGTCCGGGGATTGGCCGGCGCCGCGCGCTGCGTGGGGCGGGGCCGGCGCGGGGCTATTTAAAGCTCCGCGGTGGCGGCGCTGGCGCCTGCGTTAAGGAGTCGGGACGCCGTGGGCAGCGTGAGTGCCGTGGGCCAGGTCTTCTTCGGGTTGTGGCGCGGTGGCCTGGTGCGCAGAACCGTGCCTGGCGGCACCGCCGGCAGCTGCCTCCGCACCGCGGCATTAGAGGGAGGCGCCGGCGGCTGCCGGGCGCACGGCGTCCCTGCGTGGCCGGGCCTTGCCTGGTGTCCCGCGGTAGGAAGTGCCCGGCCGGTTTCGTGTCTCGGCCCGGTGGGGCAGCGCTGTGGCTGCTTCTTAGAGGGCTGCTACCACTAATGGCCCCTCTGTCTCCTTCTGCATGCTCTCTCTTCCCGTGAGCTCGTTTCGGTCTTTAGGGAAAGAGCGACATGTCCCCCTCCCGCCCCGAGACTTACCTCTCGGTGCTGGCAGCTGCGGCGGACTGTGACTTTTGCTGCAAATCTTGTCAAGTCCCAAACCTGACCTCAGACTAGAGAGCAGGGCCTGTAATGTGGGCACAGGGTTGTGCGCAGCTACTTTTATTGGCTTGTGGAGGGCAGTGAGTGTTCTGTGATGGCTACAGAGTTCTCCTTGCGTGATTAAATGCTGTCATCTGGGATGCTAGTCTTGCATGTGGTTAAGGAGGGCAAAGCTGCTATAGTGCACTTACAGTCCCTTGAGTTACCTTATTTCACAAGGGAGCTGTTAACAGTGCTGTGAAAAGGTAGAACTGTGGAGTCCTTTACACACAGGCAGGAAGGCTCCTCTAATTTTTACTATTAGGTAGCTGTGTTTAAAGTGATGCTTGAAGTAATCTCTGACTTAGCAAATAGTTCACATCTTGTTTGTGTTGGATAAAATATCAGCCTCTATGTAGCATTGTATTTTGTGTCTGTGATGTCAAGCTAAAGCTTTGATGTTGCTATAGGACCAGGCTGAGTGAAGGGGAGGGTCAGGTGCACAGAAATTATGCTTTTGCTGGCTTCTCTGAAAAGATGCAGGTGAATCATGTCTGAGCTCTGTGTGTGAGGACTGTGGCTTCATTAGGAAAAACAGTTTTCCATGAGAAGCATTGCTCTAATGTGATCATGTCTATATAGTCCTTTCAGAGGACTATATAGACATGATCACATTAGAGCAATGCTTCACCATTCATGGTTATGGAATGATTGAGCTGTCTGGTGACTTGGGGTTGTTCTAATTGGTGCTTAAATGCATTATCGAAATTTAAACTTGATGGATGCTGTAAATCCAGTAGGAGCCATCTCCAGTGAGTGAAAGGATTTTTGTATGTAAAACATCAATGATCTAAGTACCACCCTGCTGGAAAAAAAATGCACTTTGAGTCTTTTGTGACTCAGAGATGGTAGGAAGCACTTAGATTGCAGTATGTTGTGTGAGACTGTGTGAGACAACCTGCAGCTTCATTCAGTTATGTAGAGTAGTCAGCTGTTCAGGAAATCCCAAGACAGTCAAATGTTTTAACAACTAGCATACTTGTCTTGTGACTTCTATGTGGAAGTGGAAGAAAGGCTTAAAGGATCAGGCATAAAGCTGACTGAACAAAACACTGAATCACAGCAGTTGGTACTGCTGAATGTGCTTGTTCAGTGTATTACACAGACACTGTGGCTTTTCTATTTTCCTGGCTTAAAGGAGGTACAGTATCTTTAGCTGTAACTTGAACTATGTTCAAGTTTGTTGGTTGACTGGACAATTTATTGTCTTAATATGGGTTTTGGACTGGTAAGACAAAAGGCAGGGGAGGGGAGAGGTCTTGGATTTTCTCATGTGAGCTTCAGTTGAAATTAACACAAAACAATGAAATGGTAGCATTGAAGTAGTCACTGACCACTTGCTCAGCCTGCTGGGGTTGATTTCTGTTTGTGTAGCTTCGCTCTGACCTTCTTTGAGAAGACTGAGTAGCAGGTTGGGACTTTAAAGCTGAAGAAAACAGTTTTAAGCCTGCTTTTAGCCTCCTTCACAGAGTGTGATGCTTTCTTAGGCCTAGCTACTACCACTCAATTTGTGGCACACTATTAGTTGAACTCTTATAATGAGCATTATCAACTCTTTGAAGTTGCCTTTAAGTAACACTTTGCCTGTAATTCTGCAGTAAAGTGAAATGCATGCCTTGATTGAAATACCTCTCTAGACAAACTTACTCAGACTAACTTCCAAAGTTATTTTGGAGGAAGGGCAGAAACACTTGTTGAGATTAAATAAGCTTTTGTTAAACCACTTTAGTGTGTAATTTCAAGAGAGGGAGTGGCCTCAAGGTTTATATTAGCACAGCCTAATGTGTGGCACTAGCGTTTGAAAGGTGAAAGTCTTCTGTGGCTGCTTGGTTACTGACTTGCTTCTTGAACCTGTGAAGGCTAAATTATTTTTCTGTCACAGAATCTGCAGTGATCCCATTCTGGTCTGAAAATGTCTGCTCTTGAAACCCTTTTTAAATACATTGATGAGCACCAGGATCTATATATTCAGGTAAGCTTCTTTTGAGTGTTGTCCTGCAATAGACAGCTGTGGTATGTTGAAAGTTTGTTGGTCAAGCTTGTTACACCTATGTAGTATGCCAGATAGAGTAATGTCAAGTAAATGGGGAAAGAAGAGGGGCAGGCAGCAAGTGTAACTCATTTGAGTCAAGTTAGAAAACTCTTTTTAAGCTGAGGTATAGTTGTGTTCAAAGGCTTAAATCTCCATGGTAGATTTGAGGAAATACTCCATGACTGGATAGGGTGAGCAGTGACTATTACATGTACAAGAAGCTTGATACTGGTTCTTGAATCCCAAGATGAGTTTCTACTACCTTCCCCCTTTTGGGATGGGAAAGGAAAAGATTCAAATGTGGCTGAAATAGAGCTTTCTCCTATGAAAATCTGCATGTTTGGGTACAGAGAGAGAGCTTACCTTCTGCTCTTTACTGTTTAACCTGCTATTTATGCACCTTGCATTGCAATCAGTGATGCAGCACTGTAGACTCTTGGGCAAGAAATGCCAAGTGTTCAGCTTGACTTCTTCCAGCTGATCTCATGTGTGGGTGGAAAAACTAAGGCAGCCTTTCTGAGAAGCCTGAAGGATGTGAACTGTTTTTGGATGCTTAAAGAACTGCATCTGGAATGGCACAATGTGCACAAGCTGTCACACTCCTATGCTTACCTTGTGTGTCTATAGACTTTGTGCTATGCTGCAAGGGCAGCAGTTCTAAAGTCAGATTTTTAGAGAGCTTTGGAGGGTAATACTAATGGTTAGAGTACTCTCTTGAGGGGAGGACAGAGCTGATTTGCCTCAAGTTTAAGTTTGACTAAAACAGTATTAGTTGAAGGTGGTGTATTTATAGTGCCTCCCATGCCATAATTCCCTTTTGGGAAACCCTTTTGCTTTTCCACCTTTCCATAGCGCCTGGCTCAATGGGTGGCAATCCAGAGCGTGTCAGCGTGGCCAGAGAAGAGGCCTGAAATCAAACACATGATGGAGGTTGCTGCGAAGGATATTGAGAGACTGGGAGGCACAACCTGCCTTATGGATATTGGAAAGCAAAAGGTATGTGAGCATCTATATGTCAGCTTAGTAGAAAGTCTCTTTAGAAGACAAGATGTTTTGCACTAGAAGGTCCAGACTTACAATCTCCTTGGAAGGGCACTCAGACTCCATAAAGCATCCTTTAATGCTATTTGTTAGAGCTACCATGATCAAGAAAGAGTATCACAGTATCACCAAGGTTGGAAGAGACCTCAAAGATCATCAAGTCCAACCCATTACCACAGACCTCAAGACTAGGCCATGGCACCAAGTGCCACGTCCAAACGTGCCTTGAACACTTCCAGGGACGGTGACTCCACCACCTCCCTGGGCAGCCCATTCCAGTGGGGAATGACTCTCTCAGTGAAGAACTTTCTCCTCACCTCCAGCCTAAACTTCCCCTGGCACAGCTTGAGACTGTGTCTTCGAAGAGGATAGTATAGATAATCTTCTGTCCTTTCAGATGTTGGGAACCCCAAGCTGTGCAGCATCTAGGAGGCATCCAGTCAGCATGCTGTGAAGATCCCATTCATGGAATGTTGTCTCATTTTATTCATTCAGGCTGTTTGATTCCACTGCCAAGCAAAAACAATGTTCATATGAGATCTTCCTCTGCACCTTATCTAAAAGACAAGGACATGCAGGTAGTATAGTCACCAGCATCGAGTGGGAACTGCTTGCAAGTGACAGTCAGCTGATTGTGTTGTCCTTGGGCTGGAAGATAAACTCAATACAGGCAGGAAGGTGAAGCTGGATGTGCAGCATAACACAGCACAGGCAGGGGTGTACTCAGGATAACTATGTGAATCACTAATTCCTTGATGTCTGCTGGTCTTCTGGTGAGAATCACTGTACAAGGGTCTTATAGGTACTGGCCCAGAAAGGCAGTTGCTGGTTGAGGTGTAGGACAATATCTTGCCTGCCACACAGTCATGTTAATTGCCTTTTTTTTTGTAGTGAAGCTTAGGATTCAGATAAGTTACACTGATGCTGCATTACACTTTGGACTGTGTATTAAATGTATTTTAAACATTCTTCTGCAAACAAAATAATTAGATGGTTTTAATAGCAAGCTGATGTTGATCCTTAGATCCACATACAGATACTGACCATGTAAAGATACCAAGCAAAGTTTCAGTAAGTCTCCTAAAAATACTTTCAGGCTTTTCCAGAAGTGTTTGTATTTGTCACAAGATTGTGCTGCTCCCTTAGCAGATAGAGAAGGATCCTTAATGGGATGAATCCTCTTATTTTTAACTAGCTATCCTGTTTTCTCCTGAGAAATACATGTTCTTATGAGAATGATGATGGTAGGCTTGTCCTGGGGAACCATCCACTTGGTAATAATGCTTCTCCAAAGTGCCTAGTCACTACACATCAGAATAAGCCTTCACCTATCAGTTCTGTGGTTCTGTAACAGGACCTATACCGAAGTTGTTAGGCTAGCATTTGGAGAGTGGCATTCAAAATTCTGTTGTGCTGGTGTTTGCTAGTTTTAGCAGATCTTCATTGTAACTGATGCTGATGGTTGCTGAGTCAAGTCTGTCCAAGGACTCTGAGCAGGTCCAGCTTTTGGTAGCTGGACTGTTTGTGGCACTACATGTCCCAGCAGGAAAGCAGTTGGCTTCACGTGCCTTCGTGGGAGGGAATTGGTCGGATAGTTTTAGCTGTGCTACTACAACCTAAAATCCCCTCAAAAGCTTCAGTTAATTAAGAGACTAACTTGTTCCTTTCATCATGTATCTTTTTCAGGATAAGAACTGATTGTACAGAGCTTATTACATGTAAATTTAGAAAACTCTTGCAGCTGGATTAATGTTAGTTTTAGTGTTTGTATTAATATGAATTAGTAGTGAATATGGACAAGACTAGTTAATGTATTGTGTACATTGCTACTATATCAATGGAGGACAATGTAGAGCACCTAATGAACTTGTCTGATTTAACTTAGCTCACTGCTGCACAAGCAGTTTGTACTGTGCACTGATTAGTCTTAGTGTGAATTCCTGGAACAATGCTTTAATCACTTAGCCCTGCAGTTGGCCAAGGACCATGTAACCTGTTGATAAGAAATGGAGCTTGGAACCTGTATAAGCAAAAAATCGAAGCTGATCTTGAGCTGCTGAACAATGTCTTAGGAGTATGTGCTCGGTGGAAGGGAAATAGATGCTGACCAAAAGCAGTGTGTGATAATTGCTTATGGAATATTCCAAAGGACTGAGCCCATTCAGCTCTTGAACTAAGTTCATTGGCACTACCCTGCCCCTTGCTTAACACTAAGATGGTGTAAGGAAGTGCAGCTGTTATGCTGACCTGATTAGGTGTAGATATGTGTTAAACTCAGTGATGCCACTGTCAGGAAACTTTTGTTTGGAGTTGTACTGTGGGCAGGATAAAAGTGCAGTGACAAGCAATGCAGAATGCAATATTGAATGGAGTTTTATCACTTATGCTTAGGTCAGCATTAGATGTTGCAGTTTGGCATGCAGACAGCTTGCTTTGCTAAAACCTGGCATAGTTAGTTTCAAGCTAACAGTGCTGAGTGGCTTGGAACATTTTGAGTATTACTGGGACTTGTCAGGGAACTTACTGGTGTGGTGCCTTCATTGGCACACTGGTTCTGGCAACTAGTTTAAGTAGCTTAGGTTTGTTTAACTGTCTATGCCCCTACTCTAATAACCTGATAAAAATGTACCACTGATGTTTCACATGTGAAGAAAACTTCTTGCCTTCTATTTTTAGTTGCCTGATGGATCTGAGATCCCTCTACCACCAATTGTTCTGGGAACACTTGGTTCAGATCCATGCAAGAAGACAGTTTGTGTATATGGCCACCTGGATGTTCAGCCAGCAGCACTAGAGGATGGCTGGGATAGTGAGCCCTTCACACTGGTAGAAAGAGATGGTAAGAGCTGCAGACTTCACAAATGGATGAACACTTAGTATGGTATATCTCAACTGTTCTAAAGTTGTGCTCTTAAATTGAAGGGGGAAGGAGAGTAAGAATAGACAATGGATGTTTAACAATGTTGAGATAGAATAGGCAGGAGGGTAAATGGTAAACAAGTAGAACTGCAAGTATCTCAGCTGCTGTAGGGCTTGTTTCTTTTTCTGATAGTCTAGGCTGTGTTTTCCTGTTCTCTTCCTTGCAGTTACAGCAGTCATAACTGCTGCCTTCCACAGTAACAGTTTGTTGCCAGAAAGTTTTCAGGAACTAGTTTCTTGTGTGGTTCACAGCTTGCACCCAGTAAGGTCACATCAGACTGCAGGGATTTTGAAACACTACAGAGAACACTCAACAGTCTCTTTATGCCTAGAGACAGAAGTAGCAGAACAGCCTCCTTGCATTGCCTGAGTTGCATGTTGTGCTGTAGTAAGTACTGCAGAAACTGTTTTATGAAGCTGGTGCCCAGACAAGTGTCCCTCTTCCATGAATGGGAGTGAAGAAATTGTGCAGTAACTCCTGTGAAACAATGCTTTGCAGTAATGTGGAAGAGACTAATGCTTTATTTTTAAAGCTGTCTCTTCCTTGTTTCATTTGCTCAGTGTTGTCAAAGGTCATATGAATGGAAGGATGTTTAACTATGTGTTGCATAAGTGCTAATCGTTGCTGAGAAGAGAACTCTCTGTGGTAACCAGTATTTCTGCTCAGGCACTTGGTCACAAGCAGCAGAGTCAAAGTTAGTAAGTGGGATTATCTCATCTGATAGCAAGAGGTAGACTCACCTCAGGCTGTGTCTTGTCTCTGCAGCCTGACAATATAAGAGGCATATTTACCTATGGCTTCTTACCTTACAAGCTGTCTGGCTTGTCCTGTCACTGGTTATACCTCGTGCTCAGAGGTTGTAGCCACAGCTCTGCATTGCAGTAATACCTGCCTCTGTTGTGATCTCAAGTACTACATTGCCTGCAACCTCCAGTAGCCTCTAAAACATGTCTGACTAAGCCCTTTAATTTTATCTGGTCATAGGCTACTGAATTCTTATTCTTTGGACAAAATTACTGAACTGAAGCTAATTCTGAATGATTTGTGTTAAAAGGGGGTAGCTTGTTTCTATACCCTTACTGCTGTTTTTACAGGAAATGTTATGGAGGATATGGAAATGACATATCCCAAGGCAGTTCCATCTTTTCCAGACATATTCAACTCCTGTTCAGGGAGAGGCTGGGGAGCAAGTGGGATAGCTCAGCAATAGAACTACTGCAGTCCACTACTTAGTCCACTTGAATGGGTGTACAAAATGGGATGTAAAACTGCTGTGAGAAGAATCAGAAGTGAAAATTAATATAAGGAGGGCTAAAATGCTTATCAAAATTTTTCTTCTGCAGGCAAGAGAAGACTAAAGTTTCATCCTGACTTTTTCTCCACGCTGGTTAATTTGTATCTTGTTTCCACAGGAAAGCTGTATGGGCGAGGATCCACAGATGACAAAGGTCCAGTGCTTGCCTGGCTGAATGCCTTGGAAGCTTATCAGCAGACTAACCAGGTATGTGCTCAAAATGTATCTGCTTTTTTACATACAACTGAGTCAAGCAATAAGTGTCATCCAAGCTACAAACCCTTGGGAGGCAAACCTGCTTATTCAGCTGATCAGAGAGATGATGCAATAGTCCTTTAAATTTCCTGGTGTCAGTATGGTTGGCTTGACTTGCTGACAGCTTAGTTGTGTGGATGCATGGATTGCACTTTAAACATTTTTGCTTTAACACTGTGTAAGAAGGAAAGTACATACACAAGTGTTTGAGGCAGGAAGAACAACCAGGTGTGATCACTTAGATGTAAAGATGTCCATTTAGCTTGGGCATTAGCCTTCATATCTCACTGCCACTGACCTCTAATTACAGATTAACTTAGTAACACTAAACTGGGAGCTTTCAAGGAAGTATAATCAGAAATAGATATGGGTGATTGCTTCATCTTGCAAGACAGCTTGCTGCTTCTTGTGAGAAGAATTACCAGTTCTCAAGCACTGTCTAGACATAGTACATGGCAGACTGGATAGGCAGGGTAGCTCTGCCTGCATGCAATTTCTGTGGTGAGCAATCATTTTCCTAGCTCTGTATCTTATATTTGACAACAGATTTCTGCCGTTCCCACAGTTAAGAGGATTTGGAACAGGTTGTTCTGGAGCTTAGTTAAAACTTTTTGAAGAGCTTGAATTCCATAAAATAGTGGTGTAAGTGCCCTCAACACAAGCACAGTCCGGACCTTGTAATACTTTGTATATAATTATCAAATTCCACTGTCATGGAACTAGTTTACCCATGTTCATTTCCCTGCTTTGTACATCACAGATGAAAATGATGAAGCACTGAGGGAGTCCAGTGCTTTCACATACTTAATCTGCTCTTGTTTTCCCTTTTCAAAGGAGTTTCCAGTAAATGTGAAGTTCTGCCTAGAGGGTATGGAAGAATCTGGATCAGAAGGCCTTGATGAACTGATTTTTGCTCAGCGAGATACTTTCTTCAAAGATGTGGATTATGTTTGCATTTCTGACAACTACTGGCTAGGCAAGAACAAGCCTTGCATCACCTATGGCTTGAGGGGTATCTGCTACTACTTCATAGAGGTAAGTGCTGGAATGCACTGCAAAGACACTATTATTAAATTTAATTTCCTACTGGGGAAGAGTAGTGACTCTACATTTTTCATGCCAATAGCTTTTCAGAAAGCCTCTTCCTGACTAAGTAGAACAGTTTATACTAATTGTCTAAGTATCTGCCTGATACTTAGTATTTGAGTGAGAGGGATAGCTTTCAGATATCTGAAGCAAGATAAGGCAATAGCTTCCCTGGAAGATTATCTCATGACAGATAATCTTTCTCCAGATATTTCCCTCAGTGCAGGAAGAGATGTCACCAGCAAAGTTCAAAGGTTGGGGCAGTCAATACTAAGGGTCTGTACTCTACAGAGCTATAAAATGTTTACTGCAATGCAATGGTCTGGTTTTAAAACCAGATGCATTCCCAAAATACGTGCAGCAAATATCTGGGATAAAAGTCTGCATTTGACAGTGTTCTTCTGCTAATATTTAACCTGAATCTTAATTCACTTCAAACCAGGTTGAATGCAGTGACAAAGACCTTCACTCTGGAGTTTATGGTGGTTCAGTGCATGAGGCCATGACAGATCTCATTACACTGATGGGTAAGAAAAAGCAGGTTTCACTGAATACATGTAAAATGGGAGCAAGAGCCATTAAAGCACAAGTGAGTTTGCAGTGAGGGGGTTCCCTGGGGCTGCATACACTAGCAAAGCAATGACCAGTGAAGTGGTGCTTGCCAGGTATACAAGGCTGATGCCTTAGGTACAAACATGAAGAAAGTCTTGCCAAGAAATTCTGTGNCTCATGCGAAGTGTTGCCAACAATGACATCTTGTTTCTCCTGGTTGAATGCTAATAGCAGGTGCTTCCTGTTAACAGGTTCTCTTATAGACAAGAAAGGGAAAATTCTCATCCCAGGCATTAATGAAGCAGTGGCCCCTGTTACTGATGAGGAGCTGATGCTATATGAGAAGATTGATTTTGACCTAGCAGAATACGCAAAAGATGTAGGAGCAGCAAAACTCTTGCATGATACAAAGGTATGCTGTGCTGCTCCCCCTCTGCCCTGCTTAGCTGTGCTAGTGCAAGCATCTATATTGAAAGAAACAAGCTTCAGTGGATACTTGTGTAGTTACCAAGTAATTTAATATGTAGGGAATTCATCACTCTTCAGAATTGAGATGGCATTTCCCTATTATACAGTTGACTGCATACGCAACAGTAGTAGTTCATCTGCAAAGTTAGGTACATGGAAACTTAGTCTAATTTATACCATGTTCAAGGCAAGCAGTCTGAAAAACTTTACATTTACTCCTTGATCTATGTATAAGTAGCATTTCAGATTTGAGCAGCACTGGATAAGGGAAGCTCTGTATTCTTAGTAGATAAGAACTGCCAGCAATTTTCCNTAGCTAAATCAGCTCTTCTCTGCAAACTCTTCTATGGATGTCATGTTGAATTCCTTGGGAGTCCTGCCTTCAAACAACCAACTAAACATGGAATCATAGAATAGTAAGGTTGGAAGTGACCTCAAGGATCATCTAGTTCCAACCCCCTGCCATAGGCAGGGACACCTCCCACTAGTACAGGTCACTCAAGGCCTTGTCCAACCTGGCCTTGAG
>WBNM01014106.1:26790-65007 GCA_013399055.1 Ramphastos sulfuratus
TTTCCCTATTATACAGTTGACTGCATACGCAACAGTAGTAGTTCATCTGCAAAGTTAGGTACATGGAAACTTAGTCTAATTTATACCATGTTCAAGGCAAGCAGTCTGAAAAACTTTAAATTTACTCCTTGATCTATGTATAAGTAGCATTTCAGATTTGAGCAGCACTGGATAAGGGAAGCTCTGTATTCTTAGTAGATAAGAACT
Organism: Ramphastos sulfuratus; assembly: GCA_013399055.1. NCBI lineage: Eukaryota > Metazoa > Chordata > Aves > Piciformes > Ramphastidae > Ramphastos > Ramphastos sulfuratus. The sequence continues at coordinate 26,998 of WBNM01014106.1, forward strand.
GCCAGCAATTTTCCAGAGGTCAGATACCACAACTACACAAAGGATCTGATTTATTACATCTATAGGAAGTTCAGTGGGTTTTCAAAAATAGAATAGTTGATCAGGGTTTTCTCACTACGTGAGGAAGCAGCTTGATCTAGCTGTGATGAATATAAGGTTGACATACTGACCTGGCAAGCAAGGGCTGTGTTGTAGCCATGAACAAGGCAGCTGCCCAAATCTTTGAACAGGCTCCAGTTCAACAAACTGTCTGAATTTCTTGAATCTTCATCCTGGGAGCTCTCCAAATTAATGCTTTTAACAGCACTGAATCTTGCAAGGTATAGGTATTAGTTATTTTAAACTGTTAAACCCTAAATACACTTACATCTATCATAAAAAGCAGAAATGGGTGTTGTAAAAGACAAGTTTACATGTGCAGGTGTCTCCTGTCTTAGTATTGTCAGTAGGAGATTTCATACTCAATGCAAATATGTCTAAGTAACAATTTTATAATCCTCAACCTTATCTTTACATGCTCAGGTTTACATCAGCTGAGAGCACAGACTACCTTGTTTATCCTTGTCCTAGAATGGATGAAATGTAGCTTGTATATGAGATGGCAAGATGCCCCATGATACTGAGCTGAAGCTGTTCAGTCTTTAGCTAGACTGTAATCCCAGTGGAATTTATCAAGAGTCTAAGTTGCATGCTTGCATCCTTGGGCTAAGGAGAGATCTGGGAGAGAAGGCTGTAATCTCCAGGGGAAAAAAACAATGAGCTTGAGAGATAACTGAGATGGTTACATTTGCTTTGAGTAGGATGAAAGGCAGGCTGTCCTGAAACAAAAGTTATAAACATAAGTGCCACAAAAATTTAGTCTCCTGAATTTCTGCAGTGAAATTCAGGCTTGAGATACTGTAGCTGTCTGTGCAGGGCATGTGTGTTGAATTCAGTACCTAGGGTACTGAACAGTTGTGCCCAAGGCAACGAGGAGGAAATGCAGAAGTATATCTGAAAAAGGCAATAATCCTCACTTTGATCAACCTGGAGTTTGAGCAGTTAAATACAGTAGATTATATAAATAGGAGCACAGGGGTGAGAATCTTAAAGCCCATAATCTGCATAAGCATGACTGAGTGCTGAAGGCATCTGCCAGATGTGAGGCAGTGGGAGCTGGAGCTTCCAATGCACTCCCTGCACACAGTGCTTGATAAATGATATTTGTGTGCTTGTCAGAGTAAGGCTGGGTGTGCCCTGAGTTCTGTAGAACTAGGAGAAAGCCAAACTAGAGCTCTTAGGGTGCTGAAAACCCCACTGTTGTATCAAACTGTGCTTAATGGGAGTAACAGCTTCTGTTTACAGCTGAATAGTCTTGAATGAGTTGCATTTCTCCACGAGAGAAAGCAGTTTCTTGCAGTCTTTATTTGAAGAAATTGTTATTTTGGGGAACTCTGTCAGATTTAATGTGTTGTATCTTTTCCTTTTTTCTGCAGAGAGAGATCCTTATGCATAGGTGGAGGTACCCTTCCTTGTCTCTTCATGGAATTGAAGGAGCCTTTTCAGCCTCTGGAGCCAAGACTGTGATTCCTAGGAAAGTGATTGGCAAGTTCTCCATCAGACTTGTGCCAAACATGAATCCTGAAGAGGTCACAAAGCATGTATGTTGAGATGGATTGATGGTATCAAAGCAACTAGTCTCTAAAGTTCTCCATGCCTGGGGGAAGAGTATTTCTGGTTTCTATGAAGTTCTGTTTGCTAACTTTGCCACAACTTTCCCTGTCCTGCACCTCAACTCATAACTGAGGAAATTGCTGTATGGTCCCACACTGGACTGTTGTGGCCTTGCTGTTGAAATTTCTCTTAACTAACCTGATGAAAGGCCCCAGAAGTAAATGCTAATTTAATTGCAGGGCACTTGGATTACCAGAAGTATTCAAAAGCATAAGGGTTTGACCTGTTGGCCAACTTTTGTAGTTGTCAGCTTGCCTAAAGGGATACTCTGACTCTAGAGCAGAGATGTGTAAATGAATAACAGTACTAGGAAAAAGTGACCTGCAAGTCCTTAAGAAGCTTTTTGTGTATGGTCTTTACCCCTGTTCATACAAATGCTAACAGTAGATAAACTGTTAATCTTTCTTACAGGTTGAAGACTATGTGAGCAAAAAGTTTGCAGAACTGCAGAGCCCAAACAAATTCAAAGTATACTTAGGCCATGGTGGAAAACCTTGGGTGTCAGACTTCAACCATCCCCATTATGTAGCTGGAAGGAAGGCCATGAAGACAGGTCAGTATGCTTTCCACTTGGCATTGGGAGGAGTTAAACACTTGTTCCAGTACCTGAAACACTGAAAGGTTGTGTTTGCAGTGCTCTGCACTCACATAAGTTTGCCTTGCCAAGGAAGGAAGCATATTGTGCAGTCCTTAATTCTGAGATTACAGGAAGCAGCTTGGGTAGATGCTCATTTCTGCTGTACTGGAAAGAGCTCATTGTTATGTTGCTTTTTCACAGTTCAGATTTGCTTAGCTGAAGCCTTCAAAGTTGAGCCATCCCATCATGGAATTTGTTATGCTAGATCACATACAGCATCTAGAGCATTCTGTATTGGAGTACAAACAGGCTTTAGGATGCAGTGGTAGTGTAAATGAACTCTGGAAGTGCCAGTACTTTAGCATTGCATCTAGGGGGTATGTGCCACAACTCTGCAGCTTCTGCAGTCTGGCTGATTAGAGAGGTTTGATCAGCACATGGTTACACAAGTGGTAGGCACTTGATTGCAGGAGGGATCTGTGTTGGAAGAACAGACTGACTGGAGTATCACTTTGTTCTAGTTTTTGGAGTTGAACCAGATATGACGAGGGAGGGAGGAAGCATTCCTGTTACCCTTACCTTTCAAGAAGCAACAGGCAAGAATGTCATGCTGCTTCCTGTTGGAGCTGCAGATGATGGTGCCCACTCTCAAAATGAGAAGCTAAATAGGTAAGAGAATATTTATCTCTGTCAGGCTCACTTGTACTGCAGATCTTGGCATGTCTTATGAAGAGGACCAAGAAAAATCAGGCTTTTGCTCTTCTTTAAGCCTCTGGAAGGCAAAGCACCATTTATCCCTAGCAGAGACTGACTGGGTAGGTAACTAGTTTGTAGCTGGATCTGGATCTAATCACTGCTTCTGGGTTTATGTACTTCAAACCAGAACAAGTTTTTGCACTTAGATGTCCAAACTTGGCTGTCCTTACCTACCCCAGGGGTGGCATTTCTGTTGCCAAAGGAGACTTCAGGCATGTTAGGAGCATTGTACCTGTTGGCTGCAACAGTAGTGCTTGTAGCATCTCTTGCCTGTGTAGGACTGATCCTGCAGAATGCACAGCTATGAGAGACAGAGCTCAAACGTAGACAATGCTAATGGAAGTTTTCTTCTTCCCAGGTACAACTACATCCAGGGAGTGAAGATGCTTGGTGCATATCTCTATGAAGTCTCCCAGCTGAAAGACTGTTAGACACCTTACTTTCTGGCTCATGGATCACAAGTCTGAGTTTTCTTACAAAATGTCATCAATTAGCAAGTCTTACATGGTTTCCTTTTTCCCCCTCGCACTCCACAGCTTTGGTGGGGGAGAGGGAAGCATGCAGTCCCACTTGACAAAGAACATTAACAATTTATACCAAAAAATTCTTTAAATGCTTCCTTCAAATGACACAGACTATTCTTTATCTGGCCAGCAGTCCTGAACAGCAACTTTGTCCTTTTTGTTTCACTTCCAAGTTGTGGTTTGCTGTATTAATCTACTTCTGTAAAGAAGGAGGAACGGTTTGCTCTCAGCTGTTGAAGTAGCCACATGAGTTGCAGAACTGCCAGCTAAGTTTAAAGTTCTCATTCCTGGATATGTCCTGGAAGTAGTCAAAGTGACTGATTATGGGGCTATACTGGAATGTATTCAAGCTGTAGTGAGGCATCTGTCTTGCTGAGTGATTTAGAAGAGCAGTTTGTCTCCTACAGTTGATACCTGCCTGCAGGTTTTGGTCTGCAATGAATGAGGCTGTGACAAAATTCACTGTGGTAGTGACTACTGGCCATCCTTTTGTAAAGCTGCCTTTATACTCCCTAAAAGAGACAATAAATAATCATACTCTAGAGTGTGGCTCTTGGTCTCTAAGGATTGAATAGTGAATTGGGAGGGAAGGTAACTTCAGGTAACTTGGGAGGAATTCTATGGCTACAGAATGAGATGAGCAATGTGGCTCCTGGGAATCCAGATTAGGCTTTGGCTCTGTAACAGCTTGTGGACTTGAAACTGATGTTCCTAAATCCTGATCTGAGAAAAAAGCTCATGAAATGTTGTTTTGGCTCTGAGACAGGTCATACTGTAGCACAACTGATGATACTGCAAGGGTGTGGGTGGAGTTTGTAGGCATAATGGGGGGAGTAGCATCACTCACTGCAACTACTGACTGACATCCAACTTCCATCTGTCTTTTGGAAACATTCAACTCTACACTTCTGGTATGTCAAAAACCCAAACCCTCTTAAATGTGCTAATCTGAACTGACTTTGGCTTGCTTTTTGAATTCCCTTACCAGCATTAGCAGTAATAACTATTTTTTTACAATGTAAAGAAAGCTTATTTGAGCAGTGGGGAAGCTGATCATGTCATGTACTGTGTTCAGAAAGTCAGCATGTCTGTAGTTGGCCTATTTAATTTGTAACTAGTTTCTTGAATAACATTTAGTTTGAGTTTCTCACAAGACAGCATCAGGTCCTGCACTCCAAGAATAAGTACAGCACAGCAGAGAGGTAAGGGATGCCCAAACAGAAAGAAGTTTGTAGAAGAAACTGGAAATCAGATTCTGTTGGGTAGACAGCAGAAGTATTTTGGCATGAGATGAGTGCCAGAACTCTTGAGATGGAGATCAAAATGTGACTTTGGGCCAAGGAAAATGCAGGGGTCTGATTTTATAGCACAGGAGCTTATTGCCAAATTAACAGCTCCTTTATGGGACTTCACTTTTCTTTCATGCCCAGATTTTACTTGTCTGCTGCTACTGGCTGTTAGGGGTGAACCAAGCAGGAGCTCAGCTTATTGCCAGCTGACCCACATGGCATGGTGGCTGTAAATGGGTGAGACTTTTTTGCAAGCTCCTGTTTAGCATGCTTTCATAGTTGGGTTAAATGCCTTCAAATACTCAAGTGAAGGTAGTTGGATCACCTTGGTACTTTTTATGCCTTCCACTCCTGAGATAATTTTGCTTTTCTTGTCTAGATCCCTTTCCAGACAAACCAGATGGGACTGCATAACTCTGCTTTATTTGAAAGCTGGAGTTACATGAAAAATGTGAGAAGACCTGTATATCCTCACTGAGCTATTTTCCCCCTTGCCTAAGTAACTTAAGTCAGCAGCAGTGATTTCCTGGCCATTCATTCTAGGGGCAATTAATTTAGGATTGTTCAGCCTGGAGAAGAGATTGCTCTGGGGAGACCTTATTGAGGCCTTTCTGCACTTAAAACAAACACACAAGCACAATCCTTTTAGCAGGGCCTGATACAGTCCAAGGGGGTGATGATTCCTAATTAAAAGGGGAGTTAGATGAAAGAGAAGAAATCTTTTAGTGAGGGTGGTAAAACACTGCAACAAATTTCTCCACAAGGTGGTAGAAGGCACCTCTTCTGGAAACATTTGGGATGGAGTTAGATGGGGCTCTGAGCAACCTGATCTAGTTGAAGATCATAGAATCATAGAATAGCAAGGTTGGAAGGGACCTCAAGGATCACCTAGTTCCAACCCCCTGCCATAGGCAGGGACACCTCCCACTAGCACAGGTCACTCAAGGCCTTGTCCAACCTGGCCTTGAANTCCTGTGGTGGGAGAGAGGGAATTTGACTAGGTGACTTTTAAAGGTGCCTTCCTCCAACCCAAACCAGTCTATGATTCTTAGACCTGGAAAAATTACTTGAAGAAGGTGACTTCAAAAATAGCTAGAAAAAAACTACAACAGCAAAACTCATTCTCTTTTTTCCTAACTTGGATTAGTAGCTTGACTCCTGATAGGAGGTTGGGAAATCTTAGTCAGTGGCATGCTGCTGTTGGCAAGTCTAGAGGGCTTGTACTTCCAGTCCTTCTGCCCCAAGAGTGGAGGCAGATCTGCAATATGATTTATAATTACATGTCCATTACAAAATGAATGAATGCAGGCTTCTGGCTTGTGGTGCCTTGTTGCTCACTAGATGCCTTGTGTTTTGGCAAAATCCTTCATGGTATGGAATATACACTCAAACTTCTGGGGTTCTTACAGGCTATTATTCCTGAATGAATAAACCCTTAAATACATTTCCAAATGTCACTTTCCTTCGTTTTGTTGCACTGAGGAACAATAACATGCACATTAAAAACACAGCCCTGATTTTCATCTATGTGGCAATTGCCTTTTAGGATTATCAAGCACTACGTTTCCTAATTTGAAACTGGCTTTAACTTGCAAAGCAGAGTTTGGTTTAGCAAAATAAGCTTGGCTGGAATAAATCAGAACTTGTTTCTCCATAAGATTACATGGACTGTCTTAACTTTATCTTTGTGGTCTTGACCCTGAAGCAATGTGAGGTGTGGAGATAACAGAGCTCATCTAGATAAGGTATGCATTTGTTCATTCTGCCAAAGTACTAGCTTAAACTTTTTTTTTGCTGTTATCTGAACTCTGAGTTGACTCATGTGTTAAATGTGCTTTTACATTGAGGAGTCAATCTGATTAAATTCATCCTGGTAATGAAGTTATGCAGGGGGTTTAAATCACTCTTCAGAGAATGTGCTTAGGCTAGACAGGAAAGCTAAGTAGTGGGTGACTTCTGATTCTAGTCCCTTGCTAGCTTGCTCGTACCATTCTACATCATGGTGTTAAGTTCTGACAAGCCCTGACTGCTAAGACATGTTTTTCTAGTACTTTAAAATATTCAGCTTTCCATTAATTTTGCATATCCTTAGTGGTTCTGAGATTTCTTGAGGCCTGCTTAAAATGCATGCCAATGAAATATACCAGCTGATGCTGACACATTGGTAGGCAGAGCCCTTCTGTCTGAGCAGGCTTATGTTGTTCTTAATTGTGCAGATCAGCTCTGTGGACCTATTTCTGCCTTTTAGACTGAAAAAAGACATAAATACAGTAAAGCAGCTTCTTTTGCCATCTTTGCTGTGCCACACTCTGCTTTGGAAAAGCTGCTGTCCTGTATGCAGTGCATTTGAACCATGAGACCTGTAGCATTCTCAGCAGGTGTGTGGTCTCCACGAAGTACAAGGTAACTCCACTAAGAGAGCTTTAAGAATTAGTGTGTAGTTATAATCCATAGCAACAAATTTGACTCTCAGCACAGTGTCAGGTGCTATTTGAAGGTGAAATATGTTCAGATATTAGATCTTCAGGGAAGCTTTTTTTATAGAATCATAAATTGTTTTGATTGGGAAGGACCTGTAAGACCTGGAGCTCAACTGTTGACCTAACACCACCATTGCTATTAAACCATGTCCTGAAGTGCCATATCTGCAAGTTTTTGAACCCCTCCAAGGACTCCATCACCTCCCTGGGCAACCTACTCTAATGCCTGACCACTTTTTTCAGTGAATAAATTCTTCCTGATACCCAATGTAAGCCCCCCATGGTGCACTTCGAGGCTATTTCCTCTCTTACATTTTGATACCAGGGAAGAGAGACCAACTGCCACCTCACTACAGCCTGCTTTCAGGAAGCAATGAGATCTCCCCTCAGCTTCCTTTTCTCCAGGCTGAACAATCCCAGCTCCCTTAGCTGCTTCTTAGTCTCCAGGACCTTCACCAGCTTTGTCGCTCCTCTCTGGATGTGCTCCAGCAACTTATGTCCTGTGTATAGAGATTTTTCTTTTGTGTTAGCTTATTGCTTGTGAATACATCTGCCCTACAGCTGTCAGTCACAATCCACTGGTCTCTAGTGAAAGAGCAGCCTTAGTACAGATTTAGTGTCCATAAGCAATGTCCATGAATAGCATTTATAAATAAAATCTTGTATAAGGATGCTGAATATCTTGATGTGAAGGTGAATCTTTAAAGGATTGACTTATTTTTTCCTCTTTTGACAGAGTAAATGGAATTATAAATCTGAGCTATTGACTGTTCAGATGCAAAATTGTAGCCAATTCCTGAATTTCCATAGAGCTCTAAGATATATGATGAAATCAAATTTAATTTTTGAACAACTTAATGAATTTAATGTCCATGGAGTGAATAATGGAGTCAAGGTTAGAGAGAAAAGAATAAATACCCTCTTCCCTTGGACTGTTCTAAATGCTAGTGAGGAGAATTCTGAGATGCTGCTGCTTTGTTTAAAAAAAAAACAAAACCCTTTTAACCTCTTCCTTGGTCTTTCAGCAATTTGGAAAGCAACAATATAACTAAACTAAATTGTTAAAGTAGTAGAGGAGCTGCAAAAGACTTTTTGCAAACTAGAGTGGTGTGTAATACTCGTTTATTTATTTATAAATACGCCTCTGATGGTGCTTTAGCCTGTCTTGTATTAGTAATGACTTCACATCATTCTCTCTTCCATTATCAGCTGTGTGCTGCTGCATCATTAGAAACCTTTTAAATGCAAAGAAAAAAACTGTTTCCTTTTTATGTGCTGTTTAATAGTATTATACAGAGTACAGGGTGTCTGCCTTCCTATATTCTCTCCTACTGCTGCTCTTTCTGCTTCTCCTCTCTGCTGGCTTTTCCAGTCATTCACACAAGGGGAGCTAATCCTGCATGTGGGATTTGTTGAGTTCTCCCAGGAATATGACCAGATTTTCACCTTATGTGATAGATATGTGGACTGGACAACAGTTTTCAGGGTTTGCAAGTTTGCAACCGCAGTAAGACAGCACTGAATGGGAGAATGTAGCTTTTTGTTTCCAAATTCGTCTTCAATTAACCTCTTTGAATGAATAGCAGTCTGTAAAAACTGTCAGCAGAGCTGCTGTTGCTGCAAGTTCACTGGAACATACTGCTTTTTAATAGCCAGAAATGCCAGAAGATGTCAGGCAGAAGACACTCAGAAATGGTTCCAGACAAAATCTCTTTATTTTCCTATTGCATGTGTTGAGCAGTTAGCTGGAAGACTCAAATTCAAAGCAGAAATTGGTTACCAAATAGAATTAATTAGAAGAAAGCAAAATATTTGTTTCTGCAGAGATTTGAATCTTGTTTCTGTTTCAGAAATATCCTGAAATATCCAGAAATATACAGAAGTTTAGAATCCAGTTAGCAATGCATTGGATAAGGAGGCATGGTGCTACTTGTGGTTATTTTAAAGCAGTTTTAATTCTGACCAGATGGATTCAGAGTCCAAATCAAGAATGGGGAAGACTGCATCAGGAGATTAGGCACACTTTATTTTTTTTTTTTTTTTTTTACTGGTTCTGTTGTCTGGCAACAGAATTTCCATACAAAGAGATGTGAACAAAGTTAACTTGTATCTGGAAAGAGTGGGGAGGAGGAGAGCAGAATTCAGGAAAAAAAAGTAGAAGGCATCATGAGAAATGTGTAAGTGAATGTGTAAATAAATGGTCCTAGAATATTTGCAGATAGAGTTTATTAACTTCCAGGCTTTAGTCTGCTGATATTCCTTTGCACCTATCTGGAAATGATGTTTAATGGGATTTGGCTGGTTGTAAATTTTAGAGCTGCATATAAATTTTGGAAGCTTTACTTGGAGTTGTCTGATGCTTGCAGATGGAATTTAAACACCTTCAGAACAGTTCAGAAGTCCTTTTTTTTTTTTTTTAAAGCTAAAAGGAATTTTGAGGAAGGGATTTGAGAAACAGGAGAACAGAACATCTTTAATGGCAGATAAGTTCATGCATTGGTAGGTCTAAAACAGAAATACACTAAAAAGTAGCAAACATATCTCAGGGTTGTGCTTTTTTTCCACCCCCCCTGTGAAATATGGCAATACCAGATTTACTGACTATAAAATTAATAGAGAACTATGCTGTATTACATTGCCCACTCTGTGAAAGTATTCCTACAGGATATGACAGGTAATTGAGTCATCAACATAAAATATTAATATTTAAGATGATACATTCTATTTTCTTACTGCATTGTAGTTCCACATCTATCTACTTGCAAATATGACACAGATACAGTGGGACACAGCAGTCACCTTGAAGCTCTGCTTAATAACAGCTGATTAGCATTATCTGTTCCAAATGTAAAACAAGTTCAGCTTCTCTGACCTCATTAGAGGGAGCTGAGAGTGCCTCAGTAATAAATGCTCCTCTAGCTCCTTCCAGTAATTTGATTTATATAGAAGAAAGTTTTAATGACAAAATCCCTGCCACTAGCAGACCAGCACTCCTTAAGGATGCAGAAGAAAGATTGTGGAAATAATTAGACTTAGCACTAAAATTAAAAAGGGGGCTGGAACAGGAAAATGTTGTGTTTTTTTCTTTTTCAATAGTCTGCAATACAACAGTCTTTTAATCCACATCAATAGAGCAGCGTGGCCAATCTATCCAGAAGTGCATGGTAATCTATTCATGGACTTAGATATATGCATCTATTTGCTTTTGAATTTGAATGACTGTGGAGTCTGTGCCCATCAAAAATAATTAACGTTCTGGCACACTGTTTGTTAGTCTTTTTTTTCAATTACTGAATGTAAGAATTTGAAATGATAAAATGATAAAGTGTCCTGTGAATCTGAGACACTGCTTTAAGTTTGTATCTAAACAGAAAGCAGAGGGTATGGTGATACCAGACTCTGAAATGTTCAGAAACTTGTTTCTTTTTATAGCAGAATAGGACTAAAGTATTATTTCACACACTTTGCATAAGTTTATAATGCAAAAATGCAGGTTGTAATTAATCTGTTCCAGATCAAACCTTACCTGTCTTGATGGAAATTGATGTGTGTGTCATCCTGAATCTTTTTAAGCTTACCAAGTTATTCTACAACTCAAAACTAACAGACAGCAAAATACTGTCAAAGCCTCTTTCTTGTAGCCTGTGATTAGGGAGAATTGGTTATTTTGGGTAAGATGGGTGTTGGCAAATGGTGCATAGAATCATAGAATGGTAAGGTTGGAAGGGACCTCAAGGATCATCTAGTTCCAACCCCCTGCCATAGGCAGGGACACCTCCCACTAGCACAGGTCACTCAAGGCCTCCTCCAACCTGGCCTTGAACACCTCCAGGGAGGGAGCAGCCACAACCTCCCTGGGCAACCTGTGCCAGTGTCTCACCACCCTCACTGCAAACAACTTCCTCCTAACATCCAGTCTAAATCTCCCCTCTGCCAGTTCAAACCCATTGCCCCTTGTCCTGTCATTGCAAGACCTTGTCAATAGTCCCTCCCCAGCCTTCCTGTAGCCCCCTTCAGATCCTGGAAGGCTACTCTAAGGTCTCCTGGAAGCCTTCTCTTCTCCAGGCTGCAGAGCCCCAACTCTCTCAGCCTGTCCTCATAGCAGAGCTGCTGCAGCCCTCTGAGCATCTTCGTGGCCTCCTCTGGACCCACTCCAACAATTCCATGTCCTTCCTGTGCTACATTTATATGTTGGATCTGTCACAGACTTTTTTTACAGATTTGTCAATATTCAGAGTTTTCAAGATTGGCAGGTGCAAAGAGTGCCTTATACCTTACTATTAGCAAAGGAACATGCTGAATACAAGCAAACCCACACTCAAAAGCCCTTACTTCAGTACTTAGTGGCACGTGTCACCAGGATAACATCCATTTATCTTTCAGTTTAAAGATCAAAAATTCTCTATATGCTCTGAATTTGAGAGCTTGATCCTACTAAATCTGTTAGCTGGTTTAAGGCCCAATTACTAGTCACAGGGAACAAATGAAATCTCCAGGTAAGATGACACCACGCTGAGATAATTCAAAAGGAATCAGTCACACTACTTCAGGCTGACACTTTTTTTCCTGCTTGAAATGCAGCTCTTTGAAAGCTGACTATTTATGAGGAGGAGGAAAAAGCACACTTTTTTTCCTCCTTTCCTTGCAGGATTCACCTAAACCTTCAACTGTCAGAGTTGCTTTTTTTTTTTTTTTTAAATACCCATTTTCTCTCCTCCCAGCTAAAAGAGCAAGACTAGGTATATAAAAGATGTGTTTACTCATGGCTGGGAAGGCTGTGCAAAGATGAAGGATCTGACATCTCTGACACCTTTGTACTCCAGCTGAGATCGTTCAGAAGGTACTAAATGGATGGTTTGAATTCCTTAAGTCCATCAAGTTTCAAAGTTAGATTCTTCTGCCTGAGTTCTTCCTGTAATTGCTGCTTTGGAAATGGAGGTATGTGCTGCCTGTAGCACTGCTTTTAATAATAACAACTTTACCCCAGCAGTGAATAATCAGGTTGTTGAAAGCAGACTTGCTGCAAGCAGAGAAACTAAGCCTGACATAAATGTATCTGTACTTCCCTAGAAGTGACAGGAGAACTGGGTCCATTTCATTATGCTGTTATCTTCAGTCCCCATTTTTTTGTGCTCAGTTGCCTGCAGATGTTGCTCTGTATGGTCCTCAATTATTTTTTGTTGTTGTTGTAATTTCCTTGCCCAGCCTGTTTCCCTGTAGGTTTCAACATTCAGATAATTCTAACCTCTATGCCCTTAATCACAGAATCACAAAATGTCAGGGGCTGGAAGGGACCTTGAAAGATCATCCATCCATCCAACCCCCCCTGCCAGAGCAAGATCACCTAGACCAGATCACACAGGAATGCATCCAGGTGGGTTTTGAATATCTCCAGAGAGGAAGACTCCACAACCCCTGTGGGAAGTCTGTTCCAGTGTTCTGTCACATGCACAGTAAAAAAAAAATCCTCCTCATGTTTACATGCCCTTCCTATGCCTTAACTTCCACCCATTGCCCCTTGTCCTGAGTGAGGGAAGACACAGAGGAATGGTAATGAAGTAAGGGGACCTCAGATTTTGGGTTTTTTGCTTCATATATGTAATCTAAGATATTCATATCTGGTGTAAGGATGACACAAAACTGCTAAAGAAAAAGTTTGCTTTCTCATAAAGAGACACAGTGAAAGACAGATATGATGGGCTTGTCATGTAGAGAAGTGAAAATGCTACCTCTAAATTTGAAGTGGTTTGTGGTGGGTAGTTTCTATGGAATTGCATGTCATGGACTGAGAGCTATGGTTGGACTAGATAATTTTAAAGGGTTTTTACAACCTAAATGATTCCATGATTAAAGGAATCCAGCTGTGCCATCAACTCATATAAGAAACCATGTGGTCATGCAAATAAATGTGAACGAAAGCTATCAGTGTGTCAGTCTGATGTGGTTTGTGGTTAAGAGTTGGATTTTGACAACCTGGAGTTGTTTGTTTAGGTTGTCCAGTAGCACCCCACGGCTAGGGAGGTGTTCAGATGATAATCAGTTTGAGGTGAGCCTTGGAAGGGAGCCTGGAGCCCTGCAGTGGGGAGCGGTGCCTGTAGCAATGCATTGGACATGGATTCATGCTATCAGGAGTCTCTGCAAGATAAGGGAGCAAAGTGAGGGCTGCCCTTATGTTCAATTCAGTGTGCTGGGGAGAGCCCATTACTCTCAAAGGTAGATAACCTTGTATTTGGAACCCTGAGCAGGAACTCCTTATTAGAAACAGATGAAAAGCAAAGCTGGTGATAGTATTGCTCCTCTTGAGTGCCAGAGTCTTGTGGGTCAAGCACGCATCCAGGCAATGTGTATCTGAGATGTGAGTCTTTCCCATCCCTCCTGTTTCCCAGCTTGCAGAAGAGGGTGTATCGTTTATTGCAAATGGGGCGAAGATCTTTTTCTTCCTTGCAAAGCTGTATCTCTCTTAAAGATTGACTTCCAGGCAAGAGGAGAAGAGCACAGGTTGGAACAGTTCCTCTAATAGTTGTTTCTGCATTTGGTCTTTGATTGTTAATGGCTTAAGTGCATTACAAAATATTATTTTAATGGGGTCTCCTGTTTCTCTTTTTTTAGTTCACTCCAAAACTTGGATCATTCTGAAGTGCAATGAGTGAAGGGATACAAACTTTATGCATCTTCATGGATTATCTCAACCAAAATTTCATAACTTACATAGGTTTTAGGTGCTTAGAGCGTGGGATTGATGACTTTTAAAAATCACTGCTTTGGATATAACTGTTATTTCCTTAGAAGATAAGAGATTTAAAAATATTAGCTCTAAATGTTTGGGTTCTGATAGTACAAAAAAATGCAAAGCCATTGCTGCCTTTTAAGCCATGTCAAGGCACAGGCTACACTTTCGTTGAAAGGCCTTTGAACATATGAGAAACTTCTCTGCTTGAAAAGACTGTAATGGAGAGCAAAAATACTTGTCTGTAGGGCAAGTCTTGTAAGTCTAAGCCTTTGTGGAATGAGCAGGGCACTATTTTCCACAGAAGTTTTGAGGAAGTTTATAGCAGCTCAAAGAGCTTGACCCACTTATCACAGAGCCACTTCACTTGTGGCTCAGCAGGCGTGTGCAGGCATTTAGTAAGATGTCCAGATATGAATTAGCTTTCTAATCATAGGTGCCAGTCTTGTAATTCTCTGCCCCTCTGCTTTTGTTTAGGCACTATTGCATCTTTCACAAAATGGCTGTTGATGGCATGACCTGCATAGCACCTGGATGGTGCAGAGCCTCAGCTTAATAAGCATCTGCTGTGGGCTCTCAAGGTGCTTTACTCTTGATGGAGCTGGTGGCACTTAGATGAGATGTACTAGGAAATATCTCACACTCCATCTTAAGGAGGTCAGCAACACCTTGCAATGTTAACATCTGCCACCATGAGATGCAACAGTGGTGTGTGTATATGTAGTTAGTACGTGTGTGTATATTCATGTAAGTACAAACAGTGGGCTCCTTTTATTTATTTATTTTAAAGCTATTTAACAGTGACTTGCATTTGTCTAGAGAAGAGCCTCTCTGCTTGCCTTGGCTTTTTCCCAGCACATTTCCACGACAGGAGGGCTGCAGTGGAGGAGTACTCAGTGGAGAAATACTCAAACCTCTCTTCAGAGGCTGCTGCTCCTGGGACACTGAGCTGAGATGCAGAAATCAGTGAAGTGTCAAACTGAGTTAACTTTGTTCTGTTCCAGATGTGTGCTTTGAGGGTTGCCATGCACAACATCACTTCAGTGACTCCTGGACCTTGCAGATATTTGGGAGGAGGCAGCATGAAATGCTGCATAAACAAACGTCTGCATGGTTAGTATCTTCACCCTGTGAACTCAAAGCCAGACTCTGATGTCTGTTTGGGAATGAATATATGTTATCAGCTGAATAAAACCTCACCTGCACAGAGAGCATTAATCACCCTTAGGGGAATGCTGCTGCTGTTTGGCTGAGCAAAGCTGTCTGAAGTTTTCCTCAGGGATTGATATTGGGACTAGTGCTGTTTAACATCTTTGGTGACATGGACAGTGGGATGAAGTGCACCCTTAGCAAGTTTGCTGATGACAGCAAGCTGTGTGGTGTGGCTGACATGCTGTAGGGAAGAGATGGCATCCAGAAGGACCTGGGCAGGCTTGAGAGGTGAGTCTGTGTGAACCTCATGAAGTTCAACAAGGCTGAGCGCAAGGTCCTGCACCTGGGTAGGCACAATCCCAAGCAAGTGTGTGCAGACAGAAGCTTCACTGAGCCAAGAAACACCTGGACAGAGATGAAATCATTTAATGTGATTTCTACATTCACTGGCCAAACACCACAGCATTCTGAGTGATTTAACTGCACTTCTTTCCTTTGCTCAGGATCTTGAGGAGTGGGTGTCTTTGGAAAGTGACTCTATTCAACCAGATCTAAGGAAAGAAGTTACACAAATGATGGCATTGGCAGCAGACTTGCAGCACTGGGAACCACTGTTAATTTAGCAAATCTGGGGTCACAGCAGGTACTTGCCTGGTTCCTGCATCTACATTTGCACATGTAGACTACCTATTACACTCAGTGCTATGTATATGCATATGTTATGAGATACTGCCATTTTGGTAGCTAGGTAACAAATTATCAATAGTCCTATAGCTACATGATACCTGCTTAAATCAGCCCCTCCTCAGACTGTCTGAGAACAGACTTGGGAGACCACACAGAATCCAAATACAAATAGATGTTCTCTGCACAGCAGGGACAGTTTGGTGCTTTTAACTGGAAGGAAGCAATTTGCAAATGTAAAAGGTTTAATTTTTTTACCAGGGCTTGTTTTTACATTCTCCTGAGTAATGAAGCATGATAGTTAATCTATCATTTGTCACCAAAGTCTCTGTATGAGGGAGGTAGCTTTTAAAAAGAAAATGTTGCTGGACAGAAAGGACTAGTTATCTTGAGTTTTGGGAGTCATCTTTGGTTCTGGGAGCTTCTGACAAAAGCTTCATGCCATTTTGTTAATGATTGTTGGAAAGCAGTAGGCAAGAGCTCATTTCTGAGAAATTTTTGGCTCTAATTTACTTACCTTTCTGTAGCTCAGGGCTCTTTCCTGCCCTGAGCTGTTAGATTTTTATTCTAACAGAAAAAAAATCACTAATAGGGATTCTCTTTTCCTTCTTCTGAGGCTTCTGGAGAGGACTGTGAGTGTTGTAGGACAAGAGCCTTGCAGCACAGCAATATTTGAACATTTCAGGTAATGTAATTTAATAGTTGTAATGAATGCATTTAAAATAAAAAACTTATGCACTTGGCATGCCATTGTGATTGCCAAAAATACATGGCAAGGGTCTGTGTTGCTAACAGGGGCTTACCTGTTGTAGGAGCAAAGACCAGAGATACTTTTCTCTGCCTAAGGCCAAAATAGCGTTTCACAAAATGAGTTGTTCTCTTGATTGCTTGCTAAGAAGCAGCAACACTTTGGGGTTGCAAGAGGCCAATCCAGACTGATATTACTGGTGAATACAAGGCAGTGCATGCATTCCTTCATTTCTTATTTCTCTCTCCTGTAAGATGCTTAGCCTATCCTGTCCAGTGTGGAGACCTGTCCTGCACAGCAATACATCACAGGATTAGTTTAGAGCCTTACCCTGTTTTGTCTGAAATAGCTGCTGCTGCCTCCTGCCAGCAAAACTTTACTTTGTGTCTGTGTTTGAGGTTGCAGGCTTCCTGCCCTCTGCCCGTGGTGAAATCAACCCCCAAATTAGTTTGTATGGCTTTTGACTATTTCAGTGTCACAGTGTATCACAGTATAAGCAAGGTTGGAAGAGACCTCAAAGATCATCAAGTCCAACCCATTACCACAGACCTCGAGACTAGACCATGGCACCAAGTGCCACGTCCAAACCTGCCTTGAACACCTCCAGGGACGGTGACTCCACCACCTCCCTGGGCAGCCCATTCCAGTGGGGAATGACTCTCTCAGTGAAGAACTTTCTCCTCACCTCCAGCCTAAACTTCCCCTGGCACAGCTTGAGACTGTGTCCTCTTGTTCTGGTGCTGGTTGCCTGAGAGAAGAAAGCAACCTCCTGCTGGCCACAACCACCCTTCAGGTAGTTGTAGACAGCAAGAAGGTCTCCCCTGAGCCTCCTCTTCACCAGGCTAAACAATCCCAGCTCCCTCAGCCTCTCCTCATAGGGCTTGTGCTCGAGGCCTCTCACCAGCCTCGTTGCCCTTCTCTGGACACGCTCAAGCACCTCAATGTCCTTCTTAAATTGAGGGGCCCAGAACTGGACACAGTACTCAAGGTGTGGCCTAACCAGTGCAGAGTACAGGGGGAGAATGACCTCCCTGCTCCTGCTGGCCACACTATTCCTGATGCAGGCCAGGATGCCATTGGCCTTCTTGGCCACCTGGGCACACTGGTGGCTCCTGTTTAGGCTCTTGTCACTACAGAACACAACTCTGCTTTCTCCAGTATTGGGAAGTAAGGGTATTTAGGAAAAGCTCCATAAAGTCCCTGTAAAACTGAAACAGCAAAGAAAAATATTTATTTGTCTGGGTAGATTAGAGCTGGATTCAAAGCCAGATTTTTGCACCAGATCAAACCAGAACCAACTGTACAT
Source organism: Ramphastos sulfuratus (assembly GCA_013399055.1). Lineage (NCBI taxonomy): Eukaryota > Metazoa > Chordata > Aves > Piciformes > Ramphastidae > Ramphastos > Ramphastos sulfuratus. The sequence continues at coordinate 44,954 of WBNM01014106.1, forward strand.
ACAGAAGTATTTTCAATACTGATAATTCCATTATTTTTAGTAACATTTTTTAGTTTTAAAATGTTTGTTTTTAACTTAGTTGCCTTTTTAAAAAACATTTCTCCACAGTTGCCTGATGGCCAGGACCTTCCCCTGCCTCCTGTGATTCTTGGGGAACTAGGGAAGGATCCACACAACCCCACTGTATGTTTCTGTTTCATGTGGATGTAAAGCCTGCCAAAAAAGGAAGATAACTGGAAAACTGACCCTTACACACTGACTGAAATTGATGGTGTGTTCCTGCTCATAACTTTTGTGTCATTGTTTGAATACACAAATGAGATTCTGAGTGGAAGGAGGCTCCCTGTATATTTAACCGATGCATGAGGATTTCTCCCATGGAAATCTTTGGAATAAATCCAGCAGCTGTGAGTCTTGGTGACTCTGCTATGACTCCTCAGTGGTTGTCTTTATTGGCCACTTTACTGAGCCCTCAACAGAGAAACTCTTTCTGCCTCAAAATTCTTGTTGAGCTCTTGCATCAACCATAATCATAGAATCATAGAATGGTAAAGTTGGAAGGAGACCTCAAGGATCATCTAGTTCCAACCCCCTGCCATAATCCTCCTTTGCACTTTCTGATCTTGCTTCCTGATCCTTTAGTACCTCCACCTGCCATGCTGGAGCTACAGAGAGTTTGCTGTGGAAGGATGTGAGGTCCCCCTTAATATAATCATTGTTCCAGTACAGCCAGCAGAGCAGGAAAGCTCCATTCAATGAAGAAACAAAAAGGATAGGGAGAGAGTCAGCAGATGAGTAGACCTCAAGAGCCCAGAAATCCTAATTCCCAGCCCTGTGCTATCTAATGATTAAGTTGCCCTTTCCCATCAATTGGGACTGGTTCCAAACAGCCTTACTGATTCAACTGAGGTGACAAGAGAAGCTTCAAAGATTGCTTAAAAACTTTCTTCTTCTTCTTTTTTTTTTTTTAAGGAAATGTCTATGGGTGTGGAGCAACAGATAATAAAGGACCTGTCCTAGCTTGGATAAACGCAGTAGAAACATTTAGAGTCTTCAAATAAGTAAGTATCTATGAGGACTTTATTATCACTTTTCTTTCTATTATTATTATTATGTTTCTGGAGGGATGCATTTACATTCCTATGAGTTAGGAGACATGTCTCTGTCCCAACAAACCACATCTATTTTAAATTATTAATTACTAGCTTATTTCTGATGTTGTATTCAGGGCATTAGGTCTCTCTTCAGTAAGAATCTGTCCTTAAGCATTTCTGTTTTGGACAGTCTGTAAGCAATGTAAATATGGTACCACTGACAATTCCCTACAGAGGAATACACACTGGGAGAGGTATTCAGTATATATTAGGTATACATAACCACCTTTGATACCCTATTCTCTCAAGAGCATTTTTAAATGGTAAATTACCATCCATCACAGATCAGTCACGAAGACTCATCTCTTCTGTTACATTCTGTTGATCTTTGGGTTTTTTTTTTTTCCACCTACAAGTTAGCTTCAATTTATAAGTATATAAAAATGCTTGTATGCAATGGGCTGTTCTTTCAACGATGTGTTGGTCTTACCAAAGCAAATTCTTTGAATGTCTGCATTAACCAAGTACAGATATGCTTACTTAGAGAATGACACCTCTCTAGTAGCCAAACTTTTGCCCAACTTTCTATCATATTTAACTCAGAGTCACAGAATGTTAGGCGTTGCAAGCCCTCTCCAGAGATCATCGGGTCCAACCTCCCTGCCAAAGCAGCATGACCTAAGGCAGGCCACACAGGAACACGTCCAGGTTAGCTTTCAATGTCTGCAGAAGAGGAGACTCCCCAACCTCTCTGGGCAGCCCGTTCCAGTGCTCCATCACTCTCACAGTGAAGTTTCTTCTCCTGTTGAGGTGGAACTCCCTGTGTTCTAGCTTACATTCATTACTGGGTGCCACTGAAAAGAGCCTGACCCCTTCCTCTTGCCATCCATCCCTCAGATATTTTTAAACATTAATAAGATCCTCTCTCAGCCTTCTTTTCTCCAGGCTAAACAGTCACAGTTCTCTCAATCTTTCTTCATTGGAGAAATGTTCAAGTTCCTTGACTTCAAATCAGTCTGCCTGTTCAATAATTTTGGGCTAGTTTTATCCCCACTGCAAAGCATAAACAGTACTTGTAACTTGGTTAGCAAGTACCCCTTAAGGTGAATTTGCACAGTATGTTTTGTTAGGTGGCTGAGAAACAGTTCTGTCCCTCTTTTATGACACTATGGTACAAACAGAACATTAATTAAGTCTTGACCTAAGTCTTTTTGCAGCCTTCTGGAAAACTGAGGTTTTTCTTGCATCAGTAGTGTGGAATTGACATTGGTGTCTCTTAAGTGCTACTAAACACCCACATTATTTGCATAGAGATTAGCAGTTTCAAGTGCATCTTTCCAGTTTTTAAAATCACTAATAGCTTTTCTTGGCATTTTAACAAACAAGCAAACAGAAATCTTTGTCATTTGAAAACCTTTCCATAGAAAAGTGCACAAACCATCAAAAATACTCATGAAGAGTTTATTTCTAAATGTTTGTGGTCGTTCAATGAACTCTTGGCAAATCCATCCATAACACAAGTTCATTTGATTCTATGCATTTATTCCTGTGTTTAATCTGAGCATTGAATCAAAAGGGAAAAAAAAAATCTCAAAACCTTTAATGAGAAAATGAATTGGAATGGGAAACTAAGCTCAAATTTATTTTTCCCATGGGCCATGCCAGGATTTGTAACTGGCACTCTTCCATAATAAAAGTTCTTTGAATTACCCATGGAAATATATCCTTATGAACTGGCAGGCAAATGACTTCACTGAGGGTAAAAGGACAATTACAGTAGAATCACCAGCAGCACTTTTACCACGATGTGAGTGACTCTAGTGATAGATTACATGTTGGGAAATACACAGCAGTGGAGCTCTGCCAGTGGTTCCCACATGGGCACTAACAGTGGAAATAAAAGAAGCAGGAAATTTTCTGTGAAAATGCAACTCTTATTACCCAGTCAGAATTTCCAAAGCAATTAGAATATTTACCAGCACTGAGAGAAAGCTCATTTAATGAGATGGTCCAGCAAGGTTTCTGCAAACACAAAGAAGGAACAAAAGGTATCAGTTACTCTTCTTCAAAAACAAAAAGTAGATAAAAACACAAGGAAAGTCAAGTTTTTTTTTCTGGTAAACTGTATGTGCTCATTTATCACTGCCCTTTCTACTGAAGCAAGCTATATATATCCTATGTCCCTCTTTTCCTTACACAACATGTACTGCAGTCTGCTTCTGATTGTAAATATGGGTTTATTTGTTTCTTATCCACGCTTCTCTAAGTTTCATTAAGGCTATGCCAGTGAACTTCAGGTTTGTAACTGAAGGCATGCAAGAAGCAGGGTCCTTGGGGCTAGAAAAGTTACCTGAAGAAAACCAATGGATCTTCTCTGATGTTGATTATATTTGATTTCAGACAACTTCTGACTTAGCAACAAAAGGCCTGCCCTTACATGTGGGGGTCAGGGAAATGCCTGCTTCTTTATGGAGGCAAAGGACAGGTTCATTCACTGCCCCCCTGACCAGAGAGCAGTGATGTACCTGTAATCACAGCTATACTTGCATACACAGAATGACTGAGAGTGAACTTAATGTTGACAAATACAGAACTTTCTTCTGCTTCTTCCATTTCATCATTGTTCCTACACATCCCACTCTCCAAACCAAACTCTTCTGCTGCTCTGTCTTTGTGCAGCAGATACTACTTGCTGCAATGTATCTGCCTAAAGGGACTGAATTTAGCTGGATCCCTAGGTTTAAAAGGCATACAAAATTTTTGTAATCGTTGCAGAAGCAAATAACATTGCACTTTAGTATGTTTAGCAGCCAACAAGAACTACTGTAAAATGAAGAGCACAGATTTTTCATCTGGAAGACTTCCTGATGAAGCATAAAGGAACTCAAAGAGAAGATTAAAGAAGTCAGGAACTAAAGAAAAAGCTGCATGTCTGAGAAAGAATGAAATTTGGTTTTAAGTAAAAGAGCCTTGGCAGCCTTGATTCAATTCTTCTAAGTCTTGGTTAAGACAAATGACACTATTAAAACATCAAAAATGATCTCTGCCTGCTACCAGACACTTGGCTGTAACAAGGTTTTGAGAAGAATAAACAAGTTCATTGCAGAAAAATAGTTTATGATAAACCTAAGTATGAAAATGTGTCTGGAAAAAGAATCCATTTAATAAACCAAATGCCTCTCTCTAGTCTAAAGCTGCATGATTCAAGAGATGTCTAAATTATTATTTGTTGCAGCCTGGAATTAAGGTTGTACTTTCCTAATGCAAAACAAGTAACGTTCTTTCTTGCCTTTATTACAAAGACTTTGTATTAAATAAAAAGGATAGAGAACTTGGAGTATTTATTCAGCAATGTTAGAAACAGTAATAGGTAAGTGTTTCATTTACAATGTATTTAATTTTACTGAAGCAAAAGAGGGAATGGAGAGGGACCCTTGTTCTCAAATGCCTTTAACTGGTCTAGACAGCTGAATTTCTCTCTCTAGTGGTTGAAAACAGAGCCCTGTCTTCCCTTTATTGAAGCAGATTGTTCCTGATAGGATGTTCTCTATTTTATAAATATAAACACATAATTGTTTTCTATTCATTTGTAGCTTTGTTTTTTTTTCAAACAAAGCCACCAGTTGCTGTGGCAAGCAAACACTTGCAGAAGAATAATGTAGAGTCTGTTTATATGTAATCTGTGTTTTTGCTGCAGGTTGCCTGTGGTGAGTAGGACCTTCACTCTGGAACTCTGAAGGTATCATTCATAAGCTGATGATGGACTCTTTAATTCTGCTGGGTAAGGTAAGTCATTGCTCAGGGCTGACTAGGTGGCAATGGCTAAAAATCAGCCTATTGCAGATCTGTGTCATGTTTAATAGACTTCAGTAAGGCAAGTCTAATTGAAGCAAGTCCCAGGTTTCCAAATTCCAGCACTGCTATAGTAACAGCAGTAGCTGAGGGGAATGTCCTTGGTAAAGGCAGGCTCTTAGATATGTTTCTGTTAAGGTGATGTCAATCTTACATCAGTCAAGAACATTTAAGGATCACTGGCAACTTGAATAGATACACACATAATGAAAACGGACATTTTAATGCTGTTTTGTCTCAGTAGGATGATGCTTTCATGTCAGCAGCTGGGCTAACACACCACATACTCCACACCAATAACAGCTCAATGGTTTTCTTAAATGTGAAAACACAACAAGTTAGGTGCCGTGACTTTAAGGATGCAAACAGCTTTTACTTGTTAGGTTTACTTACTTGGTAAAGAGATCATAGTATCACAGTATCACCAAGGTTGGAAGAGACGTCAAAGATCATCAAGTCCAACCCATTAGCACAGACCTCAAGACTAGACCATGGCACTAAGTGCCACGTCCAAACCTGCCTTGAACACCTCCAGGGACTCCACCACCTCCCTGAGCAGCCCATTCCAGTGGGGAATGACTCTCTCGGTGAAGAACTTTCTCCTCACCTTGAGCCTAAACTTCCCCTGGCACAGCTTGAGACTGTGTCCTCTTGTTCTGGTGCTGGTTGCCTGAGAGAAGAAAGCAACCTCCTCCTGGCCACAACCACCCGTCAGGTAGATAGGTGGAAGGGAAAAGGTGGTGTGATTGCCAAGTGGAGGAACATGTCCCACTTGTACTGACATCTCTATCGTATTTTGTAGATGCCTTGTGGCTCCCACAGGTCGTATTCAGATCCCTGGAATCTATGATAGCATCAGTGCCCTGATGGAGGAGGAGAGGAAATTGTATGAATCGATTGAATTTGATCTAGAGGAACATAAAAGTAATAGTGCTGTGAAAAAAATCCTCTGTGGCACCAAGGTAACATAAAATCTGTGTAAATGATTAGCAAAAAGAATTTAAATCACCAATTCATGGCATTTATGTGCATTTTCAGTCAATGACAAACCCAAACTAAAATAAAGGACCACAGAGCATTAAAAGGCAAATAAAATGAATCTACTGAAAATGCAAGCTACCACATCTAGGCAAAGTGATCCCAAACATGAATAATCAATGAAAAGGAATAATGCAAAACTAAGAATATTGCTCCCTCTTCCTTGCACTATCCCTTCTCTCTCCCCATGCCTAACCCATCAAACAAAACAAGCATTAAACCATTGCATACATGTTACACAGTAGGAAAGATGTTGTATTCAGCTGGCATCCTCCATTTGGAGGCACCTTTAGGTGGATGTGATTCAGGTGGGGTTTATTTGTTTAATTCAGATTTCTATGTCTCCTGAACATGCCAGAAAAGCATCCAAAGCTATATAAACTTCTCTGCCAACATTTAAAAATTATATCCTAAGTAAAAAAAACAGCAGGTAAGGGCTGGCTCAGAAAGATCTCTCTACATGAGAGTGGCAGCTGGGAGAAATGGGTGATTTTAGGTTTTATCACTAACATAATTACACTGGTATGAGCTTTAACATGGATGCTTTTATTTCCATGAAAAAGCTTCCAAATTACCCTAAGCTAGACAGTAATAATCAGTAATACAGAAGTATAATGTAACTACACTATAAAAGTTTTGATGCTTTGCCTATATGAGGATGAAGTGGTGCAAATTTTATGTGTACATAAAGCTCTAGTCTCATAAAACCACTGTAGAAGGAAAGGAGCAGCACCCTGGGGTTCCACATGAAGACTAATTTATAATTTACATATTTCTCCTTCCTTCCTTAGAATACATAATTTTCTTTTTAATTTTTTACCCTTCTTATCTTCTCCAGAAAAAAGAGATTAACTTGGTTAGTGAACATTACCATCTTACCTGCTGCATTATTTAATGCTCATTAGTATAATTTCTTCCTTGGTATCATCTGCGAGGGGTCTTGGCTTAATTTGTCACAGGATTCTCTTGTAAGAAGTTCAGAGATCAAAATGGTCAGATCAAAAGTTGTCCTGATTTGCCTTTGCACTAGGAAAAAAACCCCAACCTTCAAGATATTCTAAAACAATGCTCCACTTTTTTCTAGTGGTGCATGAGCGGGTCCAGAGGAGGCCACGAANTGACTGAAAAAAGTCAGTATTAAGTAGTGTGTTTTATTTTTGTTTTAATGAAAAAATATGCACACAGATTTAAATTGCAAATCAAACATTTGTAAAATACAGGGGTCTCCAAATACAAATTTTAGATGGAAAAAACTTGGCTTGTGATATCAATTTGAACGGGTTGTGAATGGCTCCAGTGTCATCCCTTACAATTTCAGTGTTGTTTCTTTGAAGGAATACTTCTACACCTGTGGCATTACTTTTCTCTCTCTACTCATAGGTCTGAGGGAGGTTTTCATGAAACAGGACTTAAAACAGTTACTCCAGCAAAAGTCATGGCAAATTCTCAATCTATTTGGTCCCAGACATGGATCTTTTGGTTGTGAAACAACAGGTAAGAGGCAAACCTTTTCTTTGGCTGCTGCTGTGTAAACTGTGTAAAATAAAATCCCTCTTTGTAGCTCACAAATTTATACCCAAATTAGTAAACAGACTGTTTCTACTATTTATTCATTCTGAGAGCAGAAGAGTGAATGTGGTGTAAGCTTCAGTTGCAAGATGAATGTTTTCTGACTGCAGTGTTTTCCCTGCAGCTGGTGGAGCACTTGGAGGGTGTCTTCTCCAAGAGGAAAAGTCCAAACAAACTGAAAGTGTCTATGCAGTTGGGTATGAAGCCCTGGCTCACTGATGTTAATGATCCACTATATATAGCAGCAAGAAAGGCAATAAAAACAGGGAACTTCCTCCTTTTTTCCCCAGTTCTAACACGGCTGCAAGTGTGCAGGGGATTTGTGCTTATCCATAGGGCAAAAGAGCTTTCTCAGTTAAGTGCTACAGTTAGTTACCCCTATAAAGCTCACTGATTTTCACAGAACAACTCAGCCACATCTTACTCCATACCTTGCTGAATTGGGATATATTTAATAGGAGTAGCCAAAAGACCTCGTTTAGTTTCTTAGTATACTGATATAAAGCCAGAGGTTTGTAGACTGCAGTCAATTCCTGAAATCAATTTGCTACATACTCAGAATAATTTCTGCTCAGAAGCTCTTAGTATTTGCTATCTGCTCAGACAAATGGTAGCAGAAGAAAGCACCTTTATTTCACTTAATAATGAATTCATTCTTCCCATCTATTTGAGTTTTTGGAGAAGATCCAGATTTTATTTGGGATGGTTTGACAGTTCCTGTGCCAGAATATTTCAGATGAAAGTGTGATAATGCTTCTGACTGGAGCAGCCAACGATGGGGAGCACTCCCAGAATGGGAAAACAAACAGGTTTCTTTTATTTGTCTGTTTGCACTACAAAGAAAGGGGGAACCAAAGTCCTTTGGTACTCACTAATAAGCATAGCCAGATGGGAAGATTTGCTATGCCAACTACCATGTGCCGAGTGGAAAGCAAACTTCCCAATCTATCCAACAATATACAGTTTCCATGGGGTGTCTACTCTATCTTTAAATATGTCACATGGGCAATTCTCATTTCACTGCCAGTGAAATTTGCCTCTGGTCTGAAAGATGATGATGTAGATGGGTACTCTTCTGTCACAGCATCCAATTTTGGAGTATGGCAGTCAGATGTATGGAGGCTAATGGTTAAGTAAGAGTTTTGAAGGGTTTCAGTGAATATAAGGGAGTATTCATATCACAGAGAACAAAATTAGTGTAATTGAATTAAAATTGGCTTAAACTTGCCACTGTCCACCTGGGACAAATCACACACTTCCAACCTATCTTTTGTAAATTTCAAAATTTAACCTTTAGTGTAATGTAGTTAATTCAGACACAGCTAAACCAGGCAGTTACGTTGTCCTCTCAGCTGAGGGAACTGGTGTTGTGTAGCCTGGAAAACAGGAGAGTGAGGGAAAACTTTATAGCTCTCTATGGCTCCCTGAAAGCAGGTTGGAGTGAGGGGGTTGTTCCAAGTAACAAGCAATGTGATGGGAGGAAATGGCCTCAAGTTGTGTCTGGGGAGATTTAGATTGGATATTAGGAAAAATATTTTTGCAGAAAGAGTTGTCAAGCATTCCAATTCCAACCCTTAGGCTGCCCAGGAAAGTGGTGGCTTCACTATAGAAATCCTATCTACACTTTGTGTATGTACCTATGTATATCCATACATGTAGCTGTATATATATAGGTACACTTCAAAAATTGAATCCTGACACTGTTATTAAAAGAAACAATTTTATTCATATTGATTCAGGTTTTTCTTATTAAGGCTTTGGGGTTTGGCCAATTTATGTGCAAAACTACAAGTGCTGCAATGTTTATACAAAGTCACTGAAAAGGCACACCCCAAATTTGACTGGTTAAATTTTATTGTAGACTAGCTTTTACTCTGTGATAAAGGTTAATTTGTGTTTACTCCAGGATATTTCTTTACAGTGAAACTTATGTACTGCCTGGTTTACATATCATACTCTGTATAATTGTTTAAGAGGGTGATTTGCTCATTAAACTTACCCAGACAGTAAGCAGAAAAACCTTTGTGGGGAATGTCTGACAGCACAAAAGTTTGATTCAGATGTGAAGATGTGGATGTCTGATATCACCAGGGATGTCCAACAGGACAACCCCTGTAGGAGAAACAGCATCCCAGAATGGTATACACAACTCAACCCCTGTGTGAACACCACTGCTAGGGGAGTGGCAGTCAACTAAATGCAGCCCTCCAGAGCACCTCTACATACTGGGTCAAGGTCTGCCAAGTCTTCCCTACTGCAGGGATTGACATCTGTGTTGTAGGGAATCAAACCTTCAAGGCTGGGATCATATTTTCCTACTGGTTATTAACATGAAAGAAGAATCATAACATACTAATTTCCATTTGAAATTGGTGGGTTTCATTTGAAACTTTGTTTTTCTAATAATTAGAGAAATACAATTTTTAATCCTTAAGTAATGTCTCAAGAGATTAAAAAATGTGGCAGTCAGCTAAAATCATGGAGAATGGGTGAAATATTAAGATGCTGACAACAGAGGCTGAACACAGAGAGAGATGATCAGGCTCCTGAGATTAAACCAATCAGGTCACCATCTGCTTTAGCCTGTGAGAGTGGAAAATTAGGCTTACTCATGTAGTTATGGTTTTCTTTTTCAGTAACTGTACTCCCAAAAAGCCTGACTTCTACTCCTGTTAGTTATTCCTCTTAGAATACAGCATTTAGATTGTCTGAAAAAAATGTTATAACATACTTTGCTAGTTCAAGATGTCCATAGTCCATGCTAGGACAAGAAAGATTTTGTGTCTTTAGTGGTGACAAAGGAGCCCTTGCCACGGTGGCTGGTGCCAGCAAGGACCACAGTCCCCTTCGTACTGCTGGAAACATCCACTTGCAAGTAACATGTAAACTTAAAATAGTGATGTATCTAAAAAAGTCCTGAATGCAGCTTTCTTGCTTCATAGATACTGTTTAGCCTCCCTGGCTCGTCTCCATGCTGCTCAGCGCTAGGGTGTGAGGGGTGCCTCTGTGTGCAGAACTTGCATATTGTAAGTGCACATAACTGCATGCCCTTGTTCTCACCTACCTCTAGTCTGTTCCCCCTGTTTATCAAAACACTTGCTGACAGCTACTTTCCACCAAGGGATTTTCTAAGATCCTAAAAAACATCTGCAGTTTCTAATCCCTTCTCCTTTTCATTTGCTTTCTCAAATGCATCTGTTGTTAGAAGACTTCTCCTCTAGAAAGACAGTGACTCTGGGATCGGTGAGAACTGCAGATGTTACCACAGTTCTCATGTAAGTTACTCTATTAGTGTGGTACTTTATTGCCTCAAGATGAATTGATTTTCACATTTTTTACCTTGCATTGTAGAATCACAGAACATCTTGAGTTGGAAAGGACCCAAAAGGATTATCAAGTCAACTCTGTATATGTCCATGTATCTATTTTGAGCTGCAGACACATAATTTTCTTTTAGAGGTAAGTATGTTAAAAAGAAATATATAAATAGAAAAATATGAATAGTTCCCTGTTCACAGAGATCTTTTTTTACTACTCAGCTTTACTGCCAAATATTTTGGCGATCTCACCTCTGTTCTTCAGAAATATGTATGAAGAACACCTTCATGTAATAGAATCATAGAATTGTTTTGCTTGAAAAAGACCTTTAAGATCGTCAAGCCCAACCATTAACCCAGCACTGCCAGGTCACCACTAAACCATGTCCCTCAGCACCAGACCTACATGGCTCTGAAATCCCTCCAGGATTTGGTATCCCATCATTTCCCTGGTTAGCCTGTTCCAGGGCTTGACGACCCCTTCGGGAAAGAAATTGTTCCCCATTTTGACAAATACATAGTCAATGATTTACCTTGCACACTGCTACATTAGTTTCCATAAAAATTGATCAGGAAACTCAAACTGACCTGTTAACAATACAGGCATGGTTATGTACAATTTTCCAACCTGTCTGCAGATTTTTAACTGAGGTAGGATCTTGAACCAGTTGCAAATCTTTCTCAAGTCACTTAGAAGCTATTTAAATGTTTTCACTAAATTCTGAGGAAGTAACAAAAAACCCCACTGATTATTATGAGGCTTTCCAGCTCTGCCTGAGCAGTTTCTGCAATGCTTTTCATCCAATTCTGCAATCCAGAGTGAGTTGTTTGAGAGGGAGGGTGACAGAAGGGGTTCCCAGTTACTTTACTCTCACACAGTTTTAAAAGTTGAAACTACTACTTGAAGCTTGCATTTTGGTATGTAATTCCTCCCAGGTTCTTCGTGTGAAACTTGCCACTTTCACTTACTTCTCAATGCAGGAACAGGATCTGTTTCTTTGTGGACTTCAACAGATGTGAAAAAATGCTTGCAAAAACATGATGAGACATTGAACTTGGGAGTATATTTGCTTCAATTTTAAAGGTCTTTTCAAACCAAAACAAGTCTATTATTCAAAGTATACAATGCATCCTGACAGCAAAGAAAACTGGTCATGTTCCTTACCCTGTGAGCTTTGGACAATTTCAGTGTGTAACTAGAAAATGCCTCCCAGAAAGCTGACAGCTTACACAGGTTCTTATCCTGTGGATGTAGCCCTAACAGGACTGGGCTGTGTGTGCTAGGCAGAGAAAGTGCTGACCTGGCAGAGATGAAAAATAAGGATTAAATCTGTATTCCATGTAGCATGACTTTCTTTGCAAGTTCTTTTCTGACCTGTTGTGATATCACATTAAATCTTAATGTATTGATGCATAATGTACCAGACATGATTTTTTTATTTGAGATATTTGTCTTTCAGAAACTTGCTTTGTGGGTTTGTAAGAGATGAATTGTACAGTGACAGAGCTGTAAATACTGGCGAGCTGGACATCTTCACACAGGGCAATAAATGAGTCTCTTTCATTTTATTGCAATGAATTACCTTTTTACTGAAAAAAAAAAACAAACCAAACAAAGCCAACCAAACCCACAGCACAGCAAAAACAAATCCTTGGAGGTTTGGCATTGTCAGGCTTCAGACTTGTATATAGCTGTAGAAGAACACAGAAAGAAACCAGAAGTTGTGTACATATGTGTGAACAATACTGATGCTGCTACATGTCTTGAATCATTCCAGTGATCTCTCACCATGAGAGAACACAAAGTGCCAGCCAACTGCATGTTCTCCAGACTTAAGATGCAGCTGCAATTTTCTTTAGTATTTTCTTCAGTATTTTCTTGTATCTGTAGAAGTAATTTAGTTTATACTAGCCATGTTTCTTTTCCCCCCTGAACTTATTATTGAAACTCTAGTCTCTGAAAATAAAACTGGAAAATATTTGTTGTGTTCCCCACATGCAGCTTTCTGGTGTGAGAAGACAAGCAGTAGCAGAGCCCTCACCTGAATGTCCTGTAAGTTTGTATCACTCTTTTTTTCACACTTAAAAAGAGTTTACCACTGCTTTACTATTGTTCTGTGCATTACTGCCTTCCTGGTAAGACAGCAAATTCTGTATGCAGAGTTAACATTGCCATTTTGGCATCTACTCTGACATTCCAGTGACTGCTTCAATTCATACAGTTCTATTTAATTGCAGTGGAAGAATTCATTACTATTTATGTGATTCTGAAAACTGTGACACTGAGTGGAGAGCTTGTTGACTACAGCTCCAGAATTTTATAAATCATAGTTGTTATACACTTCTCTTGCCTCTTCTCAGCTGTTTTCTAACTTGGCTTTAAAGAAACATAACTCTAGATTATTCAGTATCTGATTAAAGATCAGGACTCCTCAAGGGCCTCGGTGAAGTCACCACTCAATGCACATGGAGATATCTGTCTCCCATGCAGCCTGAAACACAGGAGCAGGGATCTGTTGTGCAGCCATTTGCAGGATCACCACTTGAAAGAGAAATGCTCTACAGTAGTAACTCTTGTCACTCCGAGCTTAGTAACATCTGATCATAATTTTGACAGAAAAAAAGACCGTGAAAAGTCTCCACAAATATTGCCTTTGCTTTGCAACAGAATAGGAAAGGTTCTTTTTTAATCTACAATTATGTCTCTGTTACCATTCTACCTGGAGTAGTGTGTCCAGCTCTGAGACGTGGATCTGCTGGAATGCATCCAGAGGAGGGCCACAAAGATGGTCAGAGAGATGGAGCACCTCTCCTGTGAAGACAGGGTGAAGGAATTGGGGCTGTTGAGAGGACAAGGTTCTGGGGAGACCTTAGCACTACATTTCAGTATCTGAAGGGGACCTACAGGGATGCTGGGAAAGGACAGTCCAGAAGAGCTTGTAGCAACAGGACAGAGGGTTTTAGACAGGCACAGTGCAGATTTAGGCTAGGCATAAGTAGGAAGTTTTTCACAATGAGGGTGGTAAAATGTTGGAACAGGTTGCCCAGGGATGTGGTAGAGTCCCTGGAGACTTGATGTGGCCCTGGGCAGCCTGATCTAGTTGCTTACTGCAGGGGGGCTGGACAAGATGACCTTTGAGGGTCCCTTCAAACTCAATGCAAGCTGTGAATCACCAAATACAAAATCAGAAAGCATAAATGTTAAGTCTGTGGAAATTCAGCTTCAGTTCTCCTAAGGCATACACTGTGCTCCTTGCATTTGGAAAAGAGGTTGGCATGATCTACAATGGAACAAGTCCCACTGTTTCACTTCTTCAAGAGCTAAGTAGAAAGCTTATAATGCTACTGGCAACAGCAGGCCCTGAGGATGCTCCTGGAGTACAAACAAAAAGATTTGCAGGCACTGTTGCTCTCTTTAGTTAGAATTTGTGATTCAAGTACTGGCTGTAGGATAAGGGGGTGAAACTTCAAGAATTCTCTATCTTCAAATTCTTCTAACTTCTACACGCACACTTCAACTGCTATAAATAGCATTCTTTTACTGGAAATACCTTATATCTTCTCTTGAAGCTTCGTTAAATCTTTTTTTTACATTTTATAAAATCCTAAGGAGTTCCAACAGATCCCTTCTCAGCCTGCATTTAAGCCTGTGGGCATTCCTTCTCAGTTTTCTGAAACATCTACATTGCAGTTGTGGTTTCCCAACTTCTCTTGTTACATTATTTAACAACATTTTTACTTGTTTGCATAGGCTTCTCTTCATTACAACAGAAAAATTAAATAAGCAGCAGGTGAGCATTTTGTTTGTGTGCAAATGGATAATTTCATACTTCAAACCAGTTACCTGGCACAACTGGCTACGAACCCACAGGGCAACACAAAGTGAGTAAGAAGGTGCAACCTTTAATGAAAGAGTACAGCTGCCACAAGCAATGTGACTTTGATGGCACATTATAGCATAAAGGTGCAGTCACACCCTGAAACAGCCACACACCTTCTGGCTTCTAGGTTAAGGTGGCCAAGAGGCTGCAGACCAGGCTTAAGCATGCAAATCACTGTCCCTTTTCACACAACGGGTGGTGTGGACTGAAATGCCATCTTCAGGTTCCATGCAGGCAACCCTGTAGTGCATTTCAATAAACCCACTTCAGAGCTGCCCAGCCATGCTTTAGCCAGTCCTGTCTAAAGCACAACACTGGTGGCTGCTTGGCCCCTTGGTAGACTTGCTGACCCAGCCAGAAAGCTTCCTGCCTTTCCCCCAGGTTGTCTTCCTACTGAGGCAGTGCCCAGAAACAGTGAGGCCAGGAATCATGCCACTGCTGTGCCAGCAGTGAGGCAGATGGCTCACACGACTACAGCAAACTGCAGCAGGTTGAGCAGCATGCAGCAGCAGACCAGCCAGACTGCAATACTACATTTTGCTCCCTAAATCACAACCCTTGACACTTACAGCTACAAACCCTCCTAAGCACAGTGTTTTGTTTTTCAAGGTCTTTTGAATTTTGCTGTGTACCCAATTCAGAGCAGCATGTTTTTCAGTTTGACTATCCAACAGCACAGACACTTACCTCGTTAGCTTACTACAGTGTTCACTTAGGGGAACAAAAAAGGAACAGTGAGGCCCTTTGTTTCAACTGCCAACATTTATGAGATAAAATTTCATCCAACTTAGTAATAATAAAAAAAATCTCCCAACAAAACAAAAACCAATGTTGGCAACACCACTTATCCCCACTTTTAATGTTAAAGAAAAGCCACCACTTGATAAGGCTTTTCAAAAGTTGCCTTCTATGGAGGGGAAAAAAAAAAATACATTCACAGAGGGAAGGTATATCTAAGTATATACTCATGGGTAACTGACATTGAGAAAGTTCCTGGTGTATACATCCTAATTATTCTGTTTGATGTTTTCTGATGAATGTAATCACATTGTCAGAATAAAGGTATCTGCAGCTTTTGTTCAGAAACTTGCTATTCTGTGAAAAAATAATGTATGTTATGAAACTCAAGTACTGAACAATACCATTGGCTACATGACTATCCCACTGACACAATGCAACAGTCTTTGGAGGGTCTATCAGACATGACCTACAGGACTGCTGTTGTGTCACAGGGTTGTTTTTATAAACAAATTTGATGTACAAGAAAAGCTGCAACTTGGGGTTGACAAGTGTAATTATTGTGACTGCTTTTATCCCACTAAACGACAGATTTCTGTTAATAATCACAAAGCTGTGTTTATTTCCTGTACATGAGTAAACATAGAATATTACTATGAAAGTAACTTAAGTAACACAGGCGTTTAAGTAACACAGGAAGTGAAGAGCTGGTACTACTCTTTAAATGAGCAACACTTCTAGTGAAATCAGTGCTGCGGTGTGGATGACATCTAGTAACCGTGAAATCATTCCTAATGTTTTATTCTGTTAGAAAATAAATACATTCTGTGTTTACAATCTGTTTGTAAGCTAATCTACTAGCTAACTAATGCTTTACTAATTAATCAGACTTATTCAGTTTGCACTTTAATATAATCGGCATAAATATTTCAGAGCAAATGACAAGCATTTGTATTTTCAGCATGACGTTAAAATTGTGCACACACCTAAACCAGGGCATTAAATGCAGGTACAGCTGTACACATCTAACAAATACAGCTTAAAATGATGTCTTCTTACAAATATATTTTATTAACAACTCTTCTGCCTTAATTATTGCTTCTGCTGTACCAATAGCTCCCTCTTCAGGCTCTTCCTAACAAAATGTTGCCTTTTCATCTACTGCTACAAGTATTTCAATTCGCCAAACTCCAGCTAGGTTTCCTCTTAGTAAGCAGATGATGAAAGAACAGATGGAGCAGTGTGCCGACCTGCACACCACAAGTATTTAGTTACTTGAGGCCCAGACTTACTAAAAGGTTTAGGCGTATAAAAGGGATTTGTAAACCGCCAAAAAAACTGAGCTTGAGGGACATCAAACAATTATTTTACCTATTTTTCCACGCTGAAAAATAACAAGAATTAGACTGTTATCAGTTAGACTGCTCTCAATCAGATCATTCTTAAACTGTCAATGGCTTCTGTAGTCTCTTGATAACCTACTTGAAACACTTGTAGTTCTTAATTGTCCTTGTAAATAACACCAACTATGGCTCTGTCACAAATTAGAAAATCTTTCCCTGTGTAGATCTATCATATACAGAGGGCAATTAAAACACGTACTATAACCTGAGGTACTGAACAGAGATCTCCTGGTGCCTATGTTCTGTGCAATACTTTATCTACAGATACTTGTGTTTTATACATCATTTATTTCAATCTTTACCAAGACTTTGGTCATTTGTCTGCACGCTCCATTTCCATTCAATGAACAGCTCAGCCTGTACGGGCTCTTCATACTTAAACCATTCTTGGTCTCTGCAGTCCACTCCCGATCAGGCAACGTTGTGTCATAAGGCAATGACTAACTGGCTAAATGAAATTAAAAGTTGCTAGGCATAATTAGCAGGCCTGACTGGACTTTTTACCCACTGGATTACTTGAAAGCCAAACTCCAGGTGTAGTCTCTACTCCTGACACTCCCTGTAAGAGTCTTTAAGCATGCTAATTGCTGTTAGATGCTTCAACCTACCAAAAAAATACTGTGCGTACATAATATAAATGATAAACTTGCATTTTAAAAATTAGGAGCAATTGGGAATAAACAGCTGAAGCGTAGCAAAGGCTAGGCTTTAAAAAGACCATGTTTATTACTAATCATGTGATGCATCTTAAAATACAGAAAGAGAATCCAGATTTTATTTCTCCGTCAGCTTATGAATTGTAAGATGTTTTACAATTGTCTACCTCTCTCCCTTATTCAATTGTTTCCGACTAGTGTCTCTAAAACTGCTGGCAGAAGCATAGTCAGTGCCCTGGAGACTTTGTCACCTTAAACCCAGCCTTAGTGAATGACTGCTCTGCAGCGTTTCAACTCACTCCTGCTTTCCCCGTCCTTCAAAGCACCCATCCCAGATGAAAGCAGACTCTCACTGCACCAACCGTGCCAAACAAGACAATAAGGCACCAAGTTTATGTACACCGCTCCGCACCACAAGCTTGTAATAGTGCTATCTAGATCCAGGAGCTGCCGTGCCAGAGGCCACATGCATACAGGGTGGGTTTAAGCACTTTCAACACTAAATCCGCTGCTTCTCTTTTTCTTCCGAGCCGGGGACTAAAAGCCGTGCCCTCACTAGCATGACACCTAACCCGACGAGTCAGAGTCAACTCCAAGCAACTCCTCGAGACTCCCTCTATTCCCTCAGCACCCGGTGCCTAGCTAAACGTGGAGTCTGCTTCCTGGGCAAGGGAGCAGCCCAGCACGTCCCAGACCACGAGCGCTCCAGTCGGAGGCCGCCGAGGGGAAGATAGCGGTGGCGGCGCGCGCTCGCCCCGGCTCCGCGCGACGGCCGTTCGGCGCAGGCTCTCGAGCCCGCGGCGCCACGCGAGGCCGTACGCTGGAACGGCCGTTAAAGCAGCGCCCGCCCCGGCCGCGCGTCACACGAGCGGGACCCGCGTACCTCCCTCTCCGCACTGCGCGCTTCGTTTTGGGAGTGACGCAAGACGGCGAATCTACGGCGCGCCACTTGTGACCAAGATCATCACAAGCGGAGGCGGACGGCTCCCCCCGTGCGGTAAGCGTGGCCATAGAGAACGCGGCCGCTTCGCTCCGCCGCTCGGCAGCGCGAGGAGGACTGCCGCTTTGGACCCTCGCAGGGGAGACTTATGCGGCTGCGGGGCCGTGGCTGGCCGGCGATCAGGCCGACGTCTCCCCTCAGGCTTTTTGGGCCTCTGTGCTACCGTCGTTTTTTTTGGTGCTGGTGGGCGGGTGGCCAGCAGAGCTCAGCTGCGCCAATCCCATCTTTTGTGCCTCCCCCGCCGCCCGCCGAGTGGCTGGGAAGCCCAGGGCGGGAAGAACGCCCCGCGCGCCCATTGGCTGCCTCAGCGTGCCCGGGCCGTGGTTCTTCCTTTCTGCTCTGCCGCAGGCGGATGGTGGGGGGGGGGGAAGGATGGCTGCAGGACGGGCACTGGAAACGGAACGGCTCGAGCCGAGCCGAGCCGGGACGGGTGCCACCCGCAGGGGAAAGGGGTGGGGGGGGCGGGGGCGGGGGTGCATTTCAGACGGTTACGCTGCGGCCTTGGCGGGTGCGTGCTGTGCCCCACCTCCTTTCGTCTCCCTTTGCAGCGGGGCTCGGCGTGGCCGCCGCGCACGCGCGGTGTGTGAGGCCGGGCGGGGCTGACCGCAGTGAGGTTGTCGCTGCTGTCCGTACTCGTTCACCGGATAGGACATTGAGGAGACATTGGTGGGGACTGCTGGCCTCAACAGTCAGTGCTCCACTTGGACCACACCGGGCTGGGCACCGTGACCGCGGCAGCGATTGTGCGTGTCCTGGGCAGCCCTCAGTGCGGCGTCTGCGCAGGCGTAGCGAGGTGCGGGCGAGTTGGGGCTGGGGCCGACTGTAGAGCTTCCGACTCAGGCCGGCCCGGTCCCGCGCCCAGCTGCTGTGTATGGTTCAGTACCCCGCCGGTGCCGCTGCTTGGGCTGGCCCTCCGCAGCCATCGAGGCGTGACTTATGCCCTGGTTCAGCTTTACTCTTGAGTGCTTTTGCTGCTCAAATCCCACGTTTGCTTATTTTCCCTTCCTTTCCCGAAGGTCACTGTATCTTAAGTGTGGATGAGCTTGAGAAGTTGTGCGGTTGGCAGTGACTGACCACGCGTGTGACAGCAGGAGCTTTGTAAGCAGTTCTTAAAAGTAATAAACCAATTGTAGCCATTTTTTGCCTTTACTCTGCACCAAACAGCAGTCTGAGTCATGCGCTCTCATGATCCTGTGATTTTGAACGTGGTTTGTAGTCTGTAGGGAGTCAGTGGACTTTCAGGGGCCCTGTTACGTTTAGTAAGGAATCTGTACCCATAAATTGTGTAGCATTTCTAAAGAGATGCATCTTCGGTGGGAAAGATCATTAAAACCTAACTTGTTTAGTTGACCTCTGAGGAATAGGTTATCATGCATAATTTGACTTGTAATAGGTTTCCTGTTGCTGCTTCAAGTAATTAGTGTGGCCTGTGAACCACAATACTCAAATACAGTGTTGGGGGGGGGGGGGGGGGGGAAAAAAAAAAAAACTTTTTTTTTTTGTTTC
>WBNM01014106.1:65127-82872 GCA_013399055.1 Ramphastos sulfuratus
CGATCACCCGAATGGCATCAGGGTGGCGTGCGAGGGTGGGTGGGGGGGCGGGGAAGAAAAGTAAAACATTTAGTTTGTGATCTGTGTGCTTGTAGCTATTCGTGATCTCAGAATTTGTATAGCTAATAGTTTTAATTCTTTTCTTCCCTTACCCTTTTTTCTTCTTTAATTGTTCTGATGCAGACTTGCAAGACCTTGAGTTTATCATGTATTCATGTTCATCTATATCATGCTAAGCATGATGGTACCACCTAGAGAGTAGTAAATAATAGGAATCCAAAAGTGCAAAGGTATTAGTGGCAGGAGTGATTTGCTCATGATACAAAACAATAATAGACTAACATATGATTTAAACATTGGATGTAATTTGCTGTGATCCTTACCTTAATAATCTAAAGGTGTGGCCTGTGAAGACTATAAATTGTATATTTCCATTCTTAGCACATGAGTAATCAAGATGCTTGCGTGAGGCTGGAGCTTTGGATGTTGGGATCTATATTTTTCCCAGCTCACACCTCTTCATGAAAGATGAAGACAATTACAGGCTTCAGTTTGGTCTCTCTTGCAATATCCTAGACTATTCACAGCAAGTTACATTCATCACAGAAGTAACATTACAGTCATTCCACCCTTATTTCATAAATTATTTCAGCATGGACATATAATCAGATTGTAGCTTTTATATATAAAATATGGAGTCTGGCAGTAATTGTATAATCCATACATTTTAAAAAAAAGTGAAATGCACTGATGTGACAGCATGATGATGGACTGTGACTTTTTCAGTATGTTCAAACATGTCAGTTTTATTAGCATTTTGGGAAATGTAATTCAAACGACCCGAGTTAAATCCTTTACTGTCCTGCTTCTGTAGGAACTGTTTTACTGTAACAGCATCAAAGATTTCTAATTTATTTGCACAGCAGTTTTCTTTGTTAGAAACTTTTTTCTTTTTAACTCACCTCCTTTTATAGAAAAACATCACCTAGAAAAAGAAGGTGTGTGAAGCAGGTGTCAGTCACAATACTCAATACTTGCAGTGAGGAGTGGCGCTTTTTTGTGTTGGTGTACACAACATTAGTGTGCATGACATTAAGAAAAACAGCCTTGTTGTGGGTTTTTGGTTTGTTGTTGGGGGGTTTTGTGGTGGGGTTTTTGGTTGTTTATTTTTTCTTTCTAAGTATTTTGGTTTTGGGTTTTTTTTGTAAGTCTTTTGATTGTATACAGACCTGGGGTTTTGTGCATAACCTAAGATTTACAGCCAGGTTGGCATATGAAATGTGGTTGAACTGCAATTGTTGAGGAGCTCCTACATTAAATATTCTCTTTCTTGGGGAAACAAAAAGGCTGCACTGAATGAATGATCTCATCACTCAAATAAAAACATTGGTTTGAGACATTTCTGGTCTAATCATTCATACAAACTAATGCCACAGTGTCATGGTGTTTGTTGACATTACCATGTTCACTTTTTAGATTGGTATATAGGCTATTCTCTTGAAAGCACATCACCAAAAGTAGGGCTTGGGGATGGGAAGACAAGATGACATCATTATTCTATCTGATTTTCTTTCTTACAAGAGTTGTGGTGATGGGGCAAGAAGAGCTGCTGCACTGCTCACAAAGCTACACTAGGCCTTGATAGCTTAGGATAGTATGGTTGCCTGGCATTGCTGCTGCTGCCTCAGGTGTGGCTGGATACAGTGTCTGGCTAGCAGCCATAAAGGCATGAAACTGCTCTCCCCAGGAATCACCTTGAGTGGAAAAAGCAGAAGAAACAGCAGCATTTTGTGGTGGAAGTTGAACATGAGTAGTACACCTCACTGGTGATGCTTGGTGGTAGTAAGAGGCATAGGATTAAGCATGGGTGTCTTGGAGAGAATGAATTGTCAGTAAGGCTCCATGTTTGGTGACATTGGAAACCTGGCCCAGGGAGTCAAAGTTCACATGAGATCTCTCCAATAACATTGGAGTGGTTTAATCTTTGGTCTGTTTGCCTTTGCAGCAGATATTCTTGGGAGATTACACAAGTGTGTATGAAATTTTAAATAAAACACACCAACTCCTAAACGGGTACTTAAAAAATGTTTGTTATTTCAGCCTGTGCTAGGACATAAGCTCAAAGTGTTTGCTAGCCTGTATGAATAAAACCAGTGAAGAGGCAAAAAAATGTAAAGGTGTTGTTCTTGTAATCTCTGATTTCTCACCAGCAGAAATTCCAAAGGTGTCTTCTGCAGAAGTTGTGTGTGCAAAACAGAGGAACCACACCTGCCTTCCTGCTCTGCAACTGTCAGTGCTGGTGATCTGTTTCTGCCATCTGCCAGTGAAGGGCCTGTAGTTACAGAGGAGTCCATAGCCCATTCTAGGTGCTTATATTAAATATATGTGTAAGTTACTTAATTTCAGTTCTTCAAAATGTGATTCTGTGGTAAGGTTGTGTTGCAAACATATAAAACAGCAGTGATTTATAGCTTCAGAGCAGAAGTCCACAATATGAAAATGGCGGGTGCTAGTCAGTTCCCATACTTCACAAAGGAATAACTCAAGTGCCATTTAGAAACAGTCAGAAGCAATGTTCCAAAAGTAAAATGCTGGTTTGCATGACTCATGACTGCTTTCCAGTCCTGCATAGCAGAGTTGTTGCTTGCTGAAATTTTGCTTTGTTGTGTTTTGTTCTACAGCAGTCTTTTTTTTTTTTTTTTTTTTTCCCTGAGTAGATTGGCCTCCTAGTGAACTACAGTGTAAACATTGGGTTGTATGTAACTGGGCTAGGAGGTTGGAAATGTTCTTAGTTTTCTTTGGTCCTTAGTGGTAGAGGTGTAAATATTAATTGCCTCTACCCTTCTGGGTCAAAAATGCAAACTGTTCTCTGTGTGTGGCATACGTAATGGCCAAGGAGGATGCATGCAAAGTAGTTAGGTTATGCAGTATTTCTGCAGTATTTCAGAATGTGGATCATATCTGGATCCACATCATATCTGGATGTATACATCTCTCACTTTTTTTTTTTTATTAATATTTTTGTGTTTCCTACAAACATATATATATATATATATTTATTTGGCTCATTGTAGTTAGAAAGATTTTTTTTTCTGTCCTTAGCACAATTTTTAGTGTTTCAGAAGTCTCAAGATACAGCTTAAGAACCTCATATAAATGTTAAAATCCACTGTAATTGCAAGGTGTAACAAAACTTATCCAAATAGTAATGTTACCATTTTATAAAGAAATCAGAAGTTCATGTGGTATTTTTCTTACAGAATCCATGCAGTTATGTGGTATGCAAACATTTCTGTAAGAAATATTGCAGCAAGAAGTTTGGAGGTTCTGACAATTCGAACTTAAGCAAAGACAGAAACATACTGTTCTGGTGACATTTGGATGGCCTTAAGGACTCTAGTATGGCTTTATACTTCTGTGCATGTGAGTTCTCTTCTTAAGGCAGGTTTTCAAGCTTGAGATTGCTCTGGGAGAGCTTGTGGCCTGTGCCTGCGTCCATTCGGAGGGTTAGTGATTGGGCTTGCTTCTGGTAAGTTAGTAGAACATTTTTGCTATAAACTCATGAGATAGTCCACACAGACCTGGTTTGAAGAGGCAACTTAGCAGGAAGAGGCTGCTTACTTTACCTG
The DNA here is from genome assembly GCA_013399055.1 of Ramphastos sulfuratus. NCBI lineage: Eukaryota > Metazoa > Chordata > Aves > Piciformes > Ramphastidae > Ramphastos > Ramphastos sulfuratus. Next base: position 68,757 of record WBNM01014106.1, read on the forward strand.
TACCAGTGATGTGTAGCATGCTGGCAGCACCCAGTTCTGTGGTCAAGGGAAAACATTACTGGAGTGACCTAATGGTCTCAGTTCACATGGTGAAGCCTCGGACTCACTGATCTTGTACTGCCTGGAAATTCCAAGTGCCCTACTCATGTTCTGCACCCATACTGGAAATCCTGGTTGGCCAAAACCTGTCAGATTTCTTGGTTTGTGCTGTGCAGACCGTAAACTCAAGGCTTCTGAAGAGCATGTTTGTTGTGATGCCCAGCATACGTGTCCATCTTTTTCCCCAAAAACTGTGGCATAGGAATACAACAAATTCAGTAAAGGCAGAACATTCTTTTCTAGTTCCTTGCTGTGTGTAACACAGCTTCTGCAGGGGTGTATTGACATTGAATCTGGGACACTGGATATGCAGCAAGGGCAGCAGTGATCCTTGTTGGTTTGATTTCTGTTTGATTTGTTATACTTTTGTCTTCACTTCCCATTTTCAGTGCCAGTGAAGTAAAGGCTGTTTCTTTTCATGCTCCCCATGTGAGGCAAACATAGATTTATCTTACTTGTTAAAGGGAAGGGGGTTCTTGCCTTATGTCATATAAATTGTTAATACGATATACATTTCTGAAAAGTCAAAATGAGAAAAAAAAACCCAAAACCTAAGAGCATCTATAAGCTACAGATTGTTTGTTTGTTTTGGCAGCTCTAGAATAAAATAAATACTAAAATTTACTAATTGAGCTTGCGTATCCTTTCTTGGGCATAGCTTCATTGTTGTAAGTCAGAACTAATTTTTTTGGATTGGATCCAGTGCTAGCATAATACCTAAGTTCAAAGATACAGCACATAAAAGTGTTTTCTGGATATTATCTTCAAAATCTGCCAGCTTCTTTTCTATTATTTTCTGTTTTATTGGTACAACAATGGACTGATTTGAATTGCATTTGTTTTGTTTTTTTTTTTCCTCCCTGTTGTTTGCATTTTCATTTTAAATTATTTACAAGTCTGAGTCTTGGAAATGAGAGCCTAATGAATGCTTTTAAAAATAAAACCATCTTCTTTAAGCATGTTATGCTTCATGTTTTGAATTTATAATCTGAGTCTTAATGAATAGCTTCCTAGTTACTCTCATCTTAGAATTTATGAGCTGTCCTATTTACAAGTTTTACCTATACAATGGAAAGATAATTCCTGTTTACCTTAAATGAACTGTTCTTGTTAACAAGCTTAAACTGATAATTAGGGATAATATGGCAATAAATACTGTCAAACCTTTTAACAATGTGAGGATGCAGTATTTAGGTATTGGGCCTTTTCCCAGTGCACTCCATGTAAGAATACAGTGTTGTGGATTTGGCATCTTGTATATGGATCAGGTTAATAGAAAGTATTTTAGGGAAAACCAGTAGCCTATAGATCCTTACAGGAAGCAGGTTCACTTCTGTCTGGCATTTAGGATGATATGTTGGTGCTCACATACTATAAGCCCTGTTGTGACACTTCAGATAGATGGCAGACATACGAAAGAACTCTGATGACTTCATGTATATGAGTGTATGTGGTGTTTTTGTAACATTATGCTGAAAAAAAATTAGTAGGACTAGTAGTAGTTGCTTTGTTTTGAGTGTACATTAATGTAATTGAATCAGGAAGGAAAGAAAACCTGGGACTAGAATTTGATGTCATTTACCTGACTATAAATTGGAATATCTCCATTTAGTTTAACAGAATTTTTTCAATTTGTGTCAAAATGATCAAAATCAGAACCTGACACAAGCTCTCCATTTCATAATTTGTGCATACAAACCCAAAGAAATGAAAGTGGATTTTTTTGTTTGTTTGGTTGGTTTTGGTGTGTGTCCAAATCTTACCCCAGAAAACAGAAGTTGTTTTTTGAGAGGTTTTATAATACAATAATGTTACCTGATGGTACCAGGAACTTTGCAGATATGTTGTATGCAAAAATATTTTTGTTCTAATTGTTTGTGATTGGACTTTAATTGTTAAAGGCACAGATATGTGGCCCATGCCAACCTCATGAGGTTCAACAAGACCAAGTTTAGGGACCTGCATTTGGGTTGGGGCAGTCCCAGGCACCGATATAGGCCTGGCAGTGACTGGCTTGAAAGCAGCCCTGAAGAAAAGGACTTAGGGGTCCTAGTGGATAAGAAGCTCAATATGAGCTGCCAGTGTACACTTGCAGCCCAGAAAGCCAACTGTATCCTGGGCTGCATCAAGAGAAGTGTGGCCAGCAGGTCAAGGGAGGTGATTCTCCCCTTCTACACCACTCTGGTGAGACTTCGTCTGCACTACTGTGTCCAGTTCTGGAGCCCCTATTACAGGAAAGATATGAATGTGCTGGAACATGTCCAGAGAAAGGCCACGAAGATGATCAGAGAACTGGAGCACCTCTCCTATGAGGACAGACTGAGAGAGTTGGGGTTGTTCATTTTGGAGAAGAGAAGGCTCCGAGGAGACCTTGTCATGGCCTTCCAATATCTGGAGGGGGCCTACGAGAAAGCTGGTGAGGGACTTTTTAGAATGTCAGGTAGCGATAGGAATGGGGGGGAATGGATCAAAGCTAGAGGAGGGGAGATTTAGGTTAGATGTTAAGAAGCAGCTCTTCACTGTAAGGTTGGTGAGACACTGAAACAGGTTGCCCAGGGAGGTGGTAGAAGCCCCATCCCTGGATGCTTTTAAGGCCAGGCTGGATGTGGCTCCGTCCAACCTGGAAAGTGTCCCTGCCCATGGCAGGGGGTGTTGGAACTAGATGATCCTTCAGGTCCCTTCCAACCCTGATGATTCTGTGATTTGAGAACCACTCTAAATCTAGGTAGCTTGAAAATTCTTGACAAGTATTGCTTTGTTTTCTTTGTGTGTGTCTGTCTTGCCTTCTTTGTGTAGCCCAAGGAATTTGCAGTAAGGATGGAAATCCGAAGAAGGAAGGAAGGAAGTAAAGGAGGAGACTGAAAAGAAAGTTGACATAGGTCTGACATTGGAGTTGTCCTTTTTGCTGCTCCAAAGCAGACATCTGATGAGACATAAGGAGCTGTCAGAACCCAAGAATCCTTGGGCACAAAATTGTGAGATACTGCAGAGTTGTTTGCAGAGGACAAGTAGATCCTGACTATGCCTTTCTCTGGCTCTGCTCAGGCTACTCGGTTCCCATTTCCAGGTAAAAAAAAAACATGCTGAGCTTTGCAGGTGAAGGCTGACTTGCACAGATACCTTCTCTTTGCCTCTGTTCACATCATCATGATTTGAGAATTTGCTGGTATCAATAAAGTGTGTTTTGATGTACAGTCTTGAATAAAATGGGTTTTGTTGTCAGAGGATGGGTACCTTTGTATGTTGTGTGCAAAGGGGACATAGCCTTTTGGGACAGACTTCTGAGGAGGCAGCACTCAGTCAGAGGTGATACGTTACACCAACTACTATAGCTGGGGAGGCAGGTGAGCTTTCAAGCACAAAAGCTTGTCCTTAAATCTGCTACTGATATCAAGATAATTAAAATACACTTGAAAACAAAGCTAATCTCTGAAATTTATATGTGAATGTTACATGAGAGCGATGCAATGTAAGATGTGGGGTTAAATACTATTTTGTTTATTCTTCTGTTACACAAGGGTCGTTAGACTTGTATTTACAGAGTTTTGAATGACACCCAATCTGTTTGACAGTGCTGAGAAAAAACTTCAGTTGATGTCACTATGGCCATGGTTCCATTTTTATTTTATTTCTTAATAATTTTTTTATCCTTGTAAATTATATTTCTAAGCTCAACGGTATCTGTTTTGGGAAAGGAGAACTACTTCACATAATATATTTCAGTTCTGAGTTAACCACCTAGAAGGCAGAGAAATAAAGAATGGTATACTGCCTAAAATAAATTTGCAGTAGGATTTTTGCTTTATAAAAGAAAGTGTTCATAGTGCTGGAATTGTATAAGCCTGCTGAATTGCCAGGCATAAATAATTACATAATTTCACACTTTCCAGTAAAGTCAGACCCTGATTAAGAAGTTGACAGCCTGAGAGCATTTGCTTTTTGACAGTGATGTCTGTATTCCCTAAATTTCTAGAAACTGCATCTAGGAAAACAAACAGCTTTAAAGGCTTTACTTTGGATGAGAACCCTTATTGACAAAGGGAGAATATTTTTTTTCTTAAAAAAGTTTCCATACTTTAAATGCACACATACTTCAGTGCTTCTGCTTTTGGCTAACATAGATTTTGCTGATACCAGATCTTTTCACTGTCTTGGTCCTCTCTGTCTTTCAATATGTTTGATATTCATATTTCTTTTTTATTCCTCCTTCCTTGCTGTGCTTTTTTTTTCTTCTTTTTCTTAAACAAATAGATAATATGGTAATATGAGCTCTAATAGGAAAAAGGCATTGTTTAACTCAGTTGGGGTACTACTAATCCAGTCACCAAATGTAACCATAACACAGCATGCATTTTAATTATTAAATATAATGGAAACTTTGCATTTTAAATCTGGAGCTGTAAACCACTTGTTTGAAAATGCACAGTTCAGCATTATGATTTTAGCTTGTAGTAAATTACAGGGCAGTGTTCTTTGATCAGTTATTACAAGTTGAAGATTAGTAGCATTCAGTGCTTGTGTTAATTTTAAGGGTACATACAGGAGTCACTGCAGGTCAAACTGAGGCTCGGTCGTGTGTGTTTTTAATGATTTAGTGAGCTGGCTGGATAAAGCAATGTAAAAATGTATAGAAAATAGTCATGCCAGTCATTCCAAATGGGGGCAATTTAAAGGCACATTATTCAGACTAGTACTCCTCCAGATTCCAGTAAGATTTGTTATCAAATGCCATATTGTTGAGGTTTTGCTTTCAAATATTTGTTTGAATAGTTCTCCAAAGTGCTCCTAATGCTCCTTCAGTGCCCTTCCACTAAATAACAGCTGGCAGGTAGAATAAGTAACTGTTTGCTCACATTTGTTCAATGTATGCTTTTGTAATGAATACATTTTAACCATAAATTCCAATAAATGTAATGAATAGAAATAATTTTATTGTCTATGCACTTTTTTAGCTTAAAAAATAAAATACTCCTAGTGAATGTGGATTTTACTGAATCATCATGAAAATTTACTGTTCCCTACAGGAGGTGTTCAGACTTGAAGCTCTGCTTTTTCAGAAGTAGGGGACATCATGCCATCCAGCAGCTGCAGTAGGTTTGGAGGAGGCTTTCTTAGGTCACTGGTACGGCTGCTGTGCCATAGATGAAAGAACAGGATAAACAGTAGGGTAGTAGCTCTGTGGAGTCAGTATCTTCTTACTTTTGTCCAGATTGCTAGACATAGCAGCTCTCCTTTTCTGGGTTTAGGACCTGTAGCTGAGGAGGCTATCCCCTGGTTGTGTGTTTTTTGGTTGTTTTGGTTTTGTTTTGTTTCATTTTTTCTTCTCTCTGTGCATTGTATGTGAATTAGCAGTACCTGTCTCAGGACACCAGATCTCACTTCAAGATCCAGACATTTTAAAGCTTGGCACTGAGCAGTTCAGTAGTGCCTGACATCCCTGGTGAATACAGACTTGATGTGATTTGTACTGTTGAATTTTGGGAATCAAGTGCAGATTTTTGTTCCATAGGACTCCTAGACCATCCTTGTCACCTGCTTCAGCCTTTGTTTCCCCTTCATCTTTTTCCTCTTGGTGATCTGGTGTAAATGCTGTGAACTGGTAACTGATAAAACAGTCGCAGCCTTTGCTGTTCAGTCTGGTTGTTTTCAAGGTACTTTGCCACAGAGCACCAAGTTCCACATTTTTTCTCTTCTTCCTATTCACTTCTATTGAAAATCAAATAATATCAAAATAATTATGGCTTCAGTGTCTACTAGATGCTTAAAATTTGTGCTTTGTAGTTCTTTTTTCTAATGTACATTTTTGAGTATGTGGCAGGAGAGTAAGTAATGTGTTTTCTTTAGTTTATATGTATTTTGAAAATACCCTCAGCTATGTGTGCCAGATTAATTTAGTCTAGCAAAGGATCTTTTTGTGAAGGCTATTTTTTTTTTAACTGTAACCACCTCTAATCCTAATTCACTGCAGAGAACCAATGAATTTATTAATTTGTATTGTTCTGGGAAAAGATTGCAAACTATGTACATTGGCCTCGTGGACTGTGGTTAAAGGATTGCTAAGAGAGAGCCTTTCCAGGTGAATAAGTTTAGTTACAGACTAAATAAAGGCTGTGTTGAAACCCATGGCCTTGATGGTTGCTTCTGCCAGCTTGACCATCTCACCAGCTGCACTGTGAGAACCAAGTGAGGGTTTTGCTTCCTTGCTATTTCTTTCTGTTTCTTTCAGATTCTAAAATAGGGACTCTGACAATGAAGGTACATTATGTTTTTGTGCTTTTTGTTGTGCTGTCAGGGAGAGCTGAAAATAAGATACTGGTAGTAGGAAATAGCCTAAGTTGTAGGCTACACCTTGAGGTCATAGGTTGCTTGTCTTTTGTTGCCTTGTTCCATGCTTCATTTTGGAATGTACTTTCTTATGGATTAGCTTCTTTTCATGCTGTATTAAATAAAGTCCTTTTTATACCCTTTAATCCTTTGGCATCCATGAACACTTGATTTTTTTTTTTTTTGTTTGTCTGCCTTTATCTTCACATGCAGTATCCAGTTACTGAATTTCCAAGTCTTAGATCTTTGAATTAGATGATCAGAGGGCTGGAGGAGCTCTCCTATGAGGAATTGGGAGAAGCCCTTTGTTAAATGCTTTGTCTATTAAAAAAAAAATTAAAATGTGCTGGTTTGTTTAGTCTTTTGTCTGATCCAGATGATTTTAATGGGTTTTTTTCTTGTTCTTGCTCATTTCAATTTGTCCAGTTCCCAGATAGGCAGATGACTCTAGTGACAGGATAGCAGTAGGGAAGGGAGGTTTTCCTCCCTAGTCTGGCAGCTTGAACCTGGCAGGTCAGCAGCAGATGGAGGTCAGCACCTGGCACCTATCCATCCAGAGGCTGCAGTGCAGCCAGCTGATCATCTCCCACTGGTTCCTCGAGATAGAAGATGAGTCTGAATTATGATAGATGGCCCTTATTTACTGATCTAAGTGGTTAGGCATTGAAGTTTTTTGTCTGATTGCTTTTTTCCTTTTCTTACATCCTTTCTTGCCTTCTGGAACAGAGTTTTTTTTAATTTGTAACAGGAAAAGTATACCAACTCTTAAGTACGAAGTGAATTTTTACAGCCAAGTTATAAATTCCAAAAACTAGGGTTTATAATGGAAACACTTAGGGGGGAGAGGGGAGGGTAAGCTATAATACATATGTAACCTTTTTTCCCTCTCTTTAGTGAATAGACCGTTTAAACTAAATTAAGTAAAGGATATAAATTCTGTTGTTTCAGTTTTTAATATTTCATGGCTGATTTTAGAGATAAAAATTACATTTAACAATAAATATGAAGGAAAATTTATACAGCCTGTTCTAGTTTGATATGGAACAGCAAATCCCATTTCTCTGTAGCTGTAAAGAAAATTCATTATAATGTCTTTGATTGTAAGAGATGGCTTCATTGTGATTAGTTACACTGATAATAAAACAACCTTTTTACAAATGGCACAAGATACATGAGCTCTCATGTGTCTGCCTTTTAATAGCATTGAATTTGTGCATTTGCTACCTTTATTCTGTAGTCCTTTTTTCATTTATAATTGGACACCTACAAGTTATTAGTCTAATGTAACTTAATTTTTCTTTTGAAGCCTTCTGGAGAAGGAGTTATGAATGCAGCTAAACAGTCTTAATTGTTGAGTTTTCAAAATACCCCCCCTACCCCCCCTACCCCTAAATTACAAAAGTGTGGGTTTATGTCACTTTGTTCCATTCTGAATAACATATTTTGGGGATAAAATAATGAATTCTGACTTTCCAAATCCTTTTATATTTTGACTTTTAGATGCCCTGTTCCCAGTGACCTCAGGTGTATTTAGACATCTGTGGGTCGTTCAAAGCACAAGGAGGGGGCATTAAGATGCCTGCTAAGCAACTGGGAGTCCAAGTGTAAACATTTGGGGAGGGGAAAGGATTTTGTGAGGAATTCATAGCCATTAAAGGGGTATTTGTTTATTTATATTTCCCATTGTACCTGCACCTAAGAATACTTTGATCTTGTTAGCATTGTAGCACAGGATGAGTTTCATGATCTGTGCTGTTGCAGAGATTTAACCAGTAAAATCTTTTGTATTGTTTTTTTAATAGAAATAATGTCAGGGATTAGATACTGGAAAAACGGTGCATAGACTGCACAACAATGTTTTAGATTGTAAAATGGAATTGCAGGGCTACTATTAGAAGGGAGTTCCTTTCCTGCTTCATGTAAAAAAACAAACAAATTTGGTGCTTGTGAATAAGGAAGGCTGCACAGCCAATGAAACAGAAGTTGCATTTGATTATCAAATATTTATGAAATTTACTGGAAAGTGAATCTGAATCACGGTGTTTGGGAAAAATAGGATGCTTAAGTCTTCTGGAAAATGCAGACTTAATATTAGGTTTCATTGTAAAAAAACACATTTTTGCTTCTGCTACCTGTAAGCTTTAATTTTAGACTGTTGCCTCTTTTCCACTGATGGTTACAGATAGGAAAAGAAGTTCTGTAGCAGTTGTGAAAAGTGTTTTCCCAGGATGAATACCAGGAAAATGACTATTGATGCCTGTGGGAAAAATGGGCTACATCATCACCCTTCACTGTAGGTAGCAGTGTGGCTTTCAGTCTGCTTTCTGCACCTGCATTGCTCCATCAGAGGAACTGGGTTTCTTGGTCAGCTGAGAGTGCAGCACCAAAACCCTGCCCTGTCTGTGTTTGGGCATCTGACTGTGCCCTGGCTGCACTCTGCCATGATAAATCACCATGCAGGTTGCCTGTGAGGGTGAGCTTGTGGTCCCTTTAGATACTGAGGGTGCTTGAGCTGAACAATAGCCTACTTAGTAATATGTCAATTTTTTCTCCTAGGAAAGTGCTGCAGCAGGTGCAATTTCTTACAATAGCTCAGTCTCCGGATATTTGCCCATGCTTGCTACAAGTCTGTTTTCTGTGTTCATTAAAACCTATTGATCTCAGGAAAGTTTGTGGGATTGATTTTAACTCTGTGCTTTTCAGGGAATTAGTAGTATTTTAACAATAACACTCTCCTAACACATTCTCAAGAGAGAGTGATGGATTGAGAAAATACAGAGACTACACACACAAGTTGCAGCCCTGACCCAGCTCATGAGGTCTGCTTACCCAGGGAAGTGCCCTGCATTCCCACTGCAACCTCATGCAATGCTGGGAACTGTATCCAAGAAGGGTCCAATAGCATGTGACACTCCCTGCTCAAGAGGGATTTGGGGAGCAGGAGGCAACAGCTGGAGCTACCAAGTTGACTGGCACATGTCTGCAGCCTGCAGAAGAGGAGGGCTGCAGTAGCACCCTGATCACACTGCCCACCAGCCAGGTTAGCAGTGGCTCTGTGTGGCTGCTAGGCTCTGAGGGGACAAGGAGACTTTTCTCACCTTGGGCTCCATTGCTGCTATTTCCTGGGGAGCTGTTTGATAGCATGGGTGCCAAGCAAAGAGCTGAGTTTGTGATAAACCAACAGCTGAAGGAAATGCACTGTAGTCTTGTGTGGCTGTTACATGGTGTGCTTCAAAATAAGGAGAGCAGTTTGCATGCTAGATACCAAAGTAACAGAAAACTATTAAGCAGGGTGAAATCCTTGGATGTAATAGAATGGAAGTGCAGAATTTCTGTAGGTATATGGGAGCAGTCAGGTCCCCAGTCCAACTGTTCCTGATGCTCTACTGCATGCACCATCTCTGCAGAAAAATTGGAAATTTTAATGGTTAGGTGAGTCCTTGTTTGGGAATGCACTTGAACAGGTGTGGCTCATGTCAAGCCAAGGAAGAATCCTGCTGACACTGTGCACATGCTTAGGCATATTGCTAGCTCTGGAAAATAGCTGCTGGGTTTCAGGGACTGGTTTAGGTAGGCACAAAATTTGTTGCATTGAAACAAATAGACACAGGAGGGAATGGATCCTGTTGGTAAACAGCAGCATTTGGAACCCTCTTGGGTTTTGTTCCCAAAGTGTCAATACTGTGAAAGCTTTGGACAAATGGTAAATGGGGATTTTATATATGATAGTGGTGCCAGCAAGGTCCCTTTTAAATTTCCTTCCCTCCTTCAGTTCTAGCTGGGACCCATTCTTGGGAGATGTGGTTTCACAGTATAGGCTGTGGTACAAGGTGGATGCTGTTGTGGCATCCCCTCATCTTCTCCTAGCTGTACAGAGCCTTTTGCTACAGGACTGCCTCCTTCCTTTTCACCTTTCTATCCACTGGCCAAGTGTTGTAGGCTAAGGGAAGATAAGAGTTAATTGATATAACTGTAGAGTAGACCTCCTGAAGGGGTGGAAAAGTCTGTTCCAAGAGGGAGGCTCAGTATATTGTAATGTGTTATTCTTTTCCCTTTCCCTGTATCTCCTTATATAAGGAGTAGACCTCTCAGTCATCTCTCTCCTCTCTGCTCTGAGTGTGCAGTTGCTGCTATCACTTTAGTTTGTGTGACAGTGAGGCCTTGCTGGTGCCCCAGTTTAGGGCCACAAGATACCTGGGACTGGAGGACAGAAGTGACACTTACTCCTTCTGAAGAGTAAGAATCAAGATACTGCACATCGTGCAAAGTATTCAACACTGTCCTGTACCACACTGTTGTCTTTAAATTGGAGAGACATGGATTTGATGGCAGGACTACTTGGTGGATAAGGAATTGGGTGGATGGCTGCACTTGAAGACCTGCGGTCAGTGGCTCAATGTCCAAGTGGAGACCAGTGATGAAGTGGCATTCCTTAGGGGTTGGTGATGGGACTGGTGCTGCGTAAGATCTTTATTGGNATTGGTGCTGGTCCTTACGCAGTCGGTGCTGCGTAAGATCTTTATTGGTGATGTGGACACTGAGATCAAGTGCACCCTCAGCTAGTCTGCTGATGTCACTAAGCTATGTGGTGCAGCTGACCTGCTGTAGAGAAGGAATGTCATTGAGAGGAACCTGGACAGGCTTGAGAGGTAGACCCATGCAAGCCAAGTGTGCAAGGTCCTTCACGTGGATTGGGGCAATCCCGAGTGCAAATGTAGGCTGGGTAATGAGAGCATAGAGAGCAGCCCTGAGGAGAAAGACTTAGAGGTGTTGGTGGATGAAAAAATGAATATGAACCAGCAATGTGTACTTACAGTCCAGAAATCCAATTGCATCCTGGGCTGTATCTAAGTGCGGCCATCAGGTTGAGGGAGGTGATTCTGCCTCTTGCACCTGAAGTACTGTGTCTGGCTCTGGTGTCCTTAGTGTTCAAACAGGTCCACAAGAGGGCTATGAAGATTGCCAGGTGGCTGGAACACCTTCCTTATGAGGACAGGCTGAGAGAGTAGGGTGGTTCAACTTGGAAAGGACAAGGCTCCACAGAGACCTTATAGCAGTCTTCCAGTATTTAAAGGGGGCCTACAGGAAAGGGCATGTAGAGGGATAGAACAGTAAGTAATGGTTTTAAACTGAAAAGTAGATTTAGATGAGCTCTGAGGAATAAATTCTTTACTGTGAGGGTTTGTGAGGTACTGAAACAAGTTGCTCAGAGAAGCTGTAGTTGTCCCTTCCCTTGGACTGTTCAAAGCCAGGTGGGAGAGAGCTTTGAGCAACCTGGTCTAGTGAAAGGCATCCTTGCCTGTGTCAGGGGGACTGGAACTGGATGAGGTTCCTTCCAACACAAACCATTCTACAACTCTGTGTTGTGCCATTGTAGTAGTACTTGACTGGTACCACAGGCACCATAGAAGTCACAAATAATTTTTGTATCATCTCATATTGCTAGTGCTTGAATTGATGATGCCTCCATCACACATGTATGATTGCTGTCTTTTGGTTTCCATCTGTTGACACAGACAGTGATGGAAACTAGAATAAAATTCAGTGGTAGTCCTCTGAACTGTTCAGACAGCAGAAGTATGTAGCTTTAAAAGGTATTCAGCAGCTTCAACTGAAGTGTAGTGTTGTTCACCTGAAAGCAAGTAACAGTCATTACAAAGGAAGCCAAGCTTTGCAGTTATATATGGTTTAAGTCTTGGTAATGATCATCTAAGGTTACTAGGGGGTGGTGGGAAATTCCCTTCTGTGTGGCAGAGGAGATGGCAGCACTGTTGTGATTACCTGCACGTACTAGAGGAGACCATTAAGGAGCAAAGGTGTGATTTGACATGCAGCTTTCCCCCTGCATGTTAAGGGTTTATCCCCTCCCTAGCTGAGATCTGTGTACAGCTATCACCTTTTCCTACTGATTTCTAATGATGGACGGATGATTTCTTTTTGTAAGGGATCCAGTGGTACAAAGAAAGGAAGGCTGGTTCTTGCACTTTGCTGAAGTGTGCTGGGAGAACTGACTTGTGGCAGGGATTTGGGGCAGCATCTATCATAAAGAGCCCTTTTAGTGCACCCTGGTGCAAGGCTGACCCCTCCTTCCACCCTACTTCTCTTCCATCACCCTCTGCTTTATTTAAGCAACCAAGCTGGAAAAATCAATACTGAAAAGCAGGCCGGTTTCATATGCCTTGTAGAATTGAGCTGAAATGCTTGCAGTGTGCTCACTTCTATTTCATTGTACAGAAAAGAAGGTCTTGTCTTTAATAATTAATTTTTTTTAGTATCTCTATGCATCTATACCAGTATCAGAGTTATTTCATATATACAGACATGTAAATGTGTATATTCCGATGAGTACATATGCTAATTGGTTATAAATATCAGCTGTATTTCTGTAGATGTGCTCACCAAAAGAACACCTAACACATTTCTGTCTGATCTGCTTTCAGATGAAAAGCAGTAGTTACTTCCTTGTGTGAAGTGGCCACCAGGTGTCATCAGAATGCTTTTATTTTTATTAATTTCTCCTCTTCTTTAGAAGCATGTGTACACTTTGTATTCTTCTCTGGAAACTTTGTTAACCTACTCCACAAATAATCCTAAATCCTTATGTTATCTATTCAAACAAAAACTGGAGCTCTTTTCAGCTGAGCCATTTGAATAGGCAGCTGACTAGAGGAAAACAAAGTGGAGAACAACACCGAGAAGCATGTACAGGTTACTCTGTGCAGTCTTTGCCTCAGCAATTTAACAGACAGCAAGCATGTTATAAATACTTAAAGGGTGGGTGTCAGGAGGATGGCACCAATCTTTATCAGTGGTGCTCAGTGGCAGGACAAGGGGTAGTGGGCACAAATTTGAATGTAAGAAATTCCATCCAAACATGAGGAGGAACTTCTTTAATTTAAGGGAGACAGAGCACTGGAACAGGCTTCCCAGAGAGGTGGTGGAGTCTTCCTTGTAGAGACATTAAAAACCCACCTGGACGTGTTCCTGTGTGCCCTGTTTTAGGTGAACCTGCCTTGGCAGGGAGGTTGGACTTGATGATCTCCAGAGGTCCCTTCCAGCCTCTCCCATTCTGTGATTCTGTGTGATAGAGTAGCTAAACTATTAGAATGCCATTGAAGAGCTACAGGTGAAGTAATTAAAATGACTGTAGAAAACATGTTAAATTCCCCTTTCTAATTTATGGCATATTCCCCCCTTAATGCCTTTTCTACAGTTTTGGTGCTTTCACTTCATGCTGAACGTGTTTGTTGGTTTTATGTATCTATTTACTTGTTTTATATAGGTGTGAATTTTTGACATACTTGCATTAGTTGTGGATAGCATACATTCAAACTATTACCAGCCTACTTTTAATTTAAAATTGTATTGGTTGCATTTCTATTTTATAGTCAGTGAACTATAGCTCAGCCAATAGCTAGGTAATGAATTGAAGTGCTCAAGATCACTGCTTTTTTTTTTTTTTCCTTGTTTTGTTTTTAATATGTGTGTGTGTCTGCTTGTTTTGTTTGTTTTTCTGATATAAAAAATATAAAGAGAATGTTTTTCTCTGCAAGAAAAAAAAGCCATTGTTTCTGGTTTGTGATTTCCTTCTGAATCTTGAAGTTACTGAATGATTCCTTTCTGAATCCTGGTTCCCAGTTGGAAAACCTTTATTTAAATTTTTTTTTTTTTTTTTTTTTTTTTTTTTTTCGGG
>WBNM01014106.1:82882-105382 GCA_013399055.1 Ramphastos sulfuratus
TTTTTTTACTCAGGTGGCAGTGATACTGCCTTTGTACTTCCTCTGATGAATCCTAGTGTGGTCCACTATCTGTAAGAGGGTACTACTGTGATAGAGCAGAGACTCAAACATCCTGTATTTTTTACTTCTCTCTAGTTTTAATGGGTGAAGTTGGTGAGAATTGCATTGTGCATGAAACCATGTTCTTAGAATTCCCACAAACTGTGGGATTCAGTACTGCATGTGACTACATAGGGACTATTGACAAGGTCTTGCAATGACAGGACAAGGGGCAATGGGTTTGAAGTGGCAGAGGGGAGATTTAGACTGGATGTTAGGAGGAAGTTCTTTCCAGTGAGGGTGGTGAGACACTGGCACAGGTTGCCCAGGGAGGTTGTGGCTGCTCCCTCCCTGGAGGTGTTCAAGGCCAGGTTGGACAAGGCCTTGAGTGACCTGTACTATGTGTCCCTGCCTATGGCAGAGGGTTGGAACTAGGTGATCCTTGAGGTCTCTTCCAACCTTACCATTCTATGATTCTGTGTGGGAAAAAAAGAAATCTTTCCTTAAAGTTTCTTTCATGGACCTGATAAACACTTTAAAGTTTTTTGGGAACACATGAAGAGTCCTTTTAATTCATAAATATCACAGTGTTATGCAAATACGTTTTGTATGGGGTCCTCCAAAGTTTCTGTTGAATGTTTTTATTACAATTGCTGTGTGTATGTCTTGCTCTGGAAACAGTAAAAAAAACCCAAACAACAAACAACCTTTGAAGTTACCTCTTGATAGAAAGAAATTGAAGATCTGAAGTTATTGAACATTTTTAAGGAGATATTAGTGCACGTCCTCTTATTTTCTAACTTGGGCATACATTCCTATTGATTCTGACAGCACTTGGAATGAGTTTGTATCCACGTCTTTTTGCTGCCTTCTTCAAAGCTGATCTAATCAGTGGTCACTGCTTCATTTAGCAGTATTTGGGGCTCTGAAGTGATGAACGAGGGAGTCTTCCCTTTTTCTTTTCAATTTTTTTTCTTTTTTTTTTTTGGGTGGGAATTAAGTGTTGTGTTCCTTATGTCAAGAATTCCTAAGAACTTCCTTTATATTGGCAAATCCTGCTCACCCAAATGGACTTTCAGTGGTTTGAAAACAGAAGCAAGGATGTGAATGGTATTGCAGGGTGTGTTTCCCTGTGATGCTTTTAAGCTCTTTCTGGTGCCTGCAAGAAAATGGAGTTGATGGGTGCAGGTAATTTGCAGTTTTCAGTGATACAGGTGTGATGACTGTCAGGGGGCTTTGATTTTATTACTTTAATAATTGTAGATACATCAGTGTGGAAGCTTCAAAGTATTTAGTCTTCGAAAGCCTGTAGCTTGTTGGGAAGTCTCTCTGGAGGTTCTGGTGCTCCAGGAAAATGAGTGGCTTTGCATGAAAAAGACTCATGATGCAAAACTTGAAGTTCCAGCATTCTCAAGCTGCCAAGGAGAAGACATGTTTGTAATGGATGGCATGAAATATTCCTCGAAATAAAGGTGATCTTTGTTGGTTCAAATATAACAACCACATTGTCCTCTGTATTCTGTTACTGAGGAGATGATTCTCTTGAATCAGTCTCTCTGAAGGAAGTGAGGTAACTTTGTAAGGCCATAAGACAGACCTATGGTTTGATTTATGCCTTTGAAAATGAGATGTTTATTTGACACAAAGGTTGTAAGTTGAGTTTCTCATGTCCAGTTTTGTACAGGCTATTTAAGAAGCTCTTTAAAAAGATTTTACTTCATTGTATCCATTATTTCATTGTAAGAATTGTCTGAAAAATGAGAATTTTTACTGGAAAAAAGAAGAACCTCTGTTTTCTGTAGGTCACATCCTTTACAAACACTGCAGATTGGGTGTTGAATACTTGGCGACGATACTCTGACTGAGAAATGCTTTGGGAATTCTAATGCCAGGATTAGCATAAAAACTAAAAACCGAAGTGGAATTTAGTACTTGTGAATGTACTTTCTGTGGGTTTTTCTGTACACATCCCTAACCCTTCCCTTAAAGAGCTGGCAAATGACCAAAAAGAGAAGTAAATAAAATTGTATTGAGCGTGAAGTTAGGAAACTTTGCAGTTCATTACAGGTTTATGGATCATCACTAAACTGCTTGTCTGTCTGATCTTGATTTAAGATTACTACTTTCTGAAATTCATCTGAGGATCAGGGCAATGCAAGTCTTACATTGGAAATCTTAACTGCACTATGTCCACCTGTTGACATAGAGGAATTATATACTATTTTTTGGACCAGAGGAAAAAAAAAATGAGAGAAAATAACCCAACTAAAATGTTCTCTGTTTCCATCAAAGAAAAGATATTCTGTCCACAAATAAGTAATGCATATGTATAGAACTGTAGCAGATAGTATATCAATATAAAAATAAAAAATCTTTGTAGGAGAAATACAAAACTCTGTGTTGTTATCTGATTGCAGACATTGTTGGCAGCTCAAGAAGTGGTATTTTTATTCATTTTTTTGGTGTTAGTGTTCTTCCTTCTATACCAAAGTGTCATGTGTTACACACCTTTAACTTAAAAATGTGTGCATCTCCTCTTACATTCTGTAAAGATTTGTCTCTTTGGCCTATGCAGATATAACTCATATAACATAAATGGTTTGCTTATTAATATCTTAAAAACATGTCTCACTTCTTTTGGATTCCTGGAAAATTACTGAAGGAGAGCACTATGTTAAAGACTGAGCTGCTATTTCTAGTAGAATTACTGAGCTTAGCTTTTTCTATGCAAAAACGTTGGAGGTTTCTATCCAAAACTCACGAACAGCAGTGTGCTGCAAAGAACCTTAAAATCTGTTAGGTAATGTATGACTGTGTCCAAGAGGAAGAATTTGTTAACCTGAAGCTAATGTGGCAAATTAATTTTTGGTCATATCCTTTAAGAATCTGTTCAGCTATACTTGATTTATATGAACATTAACAAAAGATTTATGTTACAAAAAGTCAACCCACTTTTGAGTTAGAACAGCTTCGTTTTGAACATCAAATATGATGTTGAGAGAATGCTGTTTGACAGAACCAGGTTTTAAACAACAGAGACACTGAGGAATCTGACTGCTGTCTGCTTGCCTTGGGCTTGATCCTGTGCTCTGGTTCTCTGCTCTGTGCCTGGTGATACCACTGGTACAGTCCTGGAGCCTGTACACTTTCTGGTTTATTTATGCTATATATAAAGTGGTTAAGTAATGGTGCACTTCAGATATTTGTTACTTGTAATAATGTAGCCAGAATCTTTAAAAGGTGAAGATAGAAGGAAAAGCATGAAAGCTTGTGTCTTAGCATTGGTTTTTATTCTTGCTGGTCCATGAGTAAGAGATGTTCTCTACTTCTACTGCTATGCGAGGGTGCCAGCATTGATACATTGATATCCAAAGGAGTTAGACTTCAGCATGTGCCTAAGCTGCTGTGGCTGCAGAGGGTTACTTGTTACATCTAGGATGTGTTTGGTTACTTGTTACATCTAGGATGTGTTTTTGGTTCCCAGTTGATTTAATCAAATTCTGGATATTAATTCTTTGCTTCTGCTGACAATCTCTCTGCCAGGCTAAGGTTTGATCTAAGATTAATTTTGCAATGAAAAAGACATTTAACCTAATGTGTCATATGGTCACGGGGAATGTAGAGACTTGGCATGCTGATTTTGTCTTTGCTGATGCACTGGTTCCTGTATTAATACTAACTGTAGGTGAGCCCTTAATCAGGGTAGTGGCTTTGATGAGAGCAGAGGTGGATTGGCTTATGCAGGGTGATTAAGATCACCCAGATTTGTGACCAGTTTGTTGTTTTGCCATGGTCCTCCTGTCCTGTGACAAATCTGAGATGAGGCTTGCTGCAGAGGAAGCACTGTATGGTCCTTTTTGCCTAGTGGAGGCTTACGGTATGCTAAATGCATCCTTCAAGTAGTGATAGTCATTTGTGCAATAAAATAGCGATAGTCAGGCCATAAATCCACGTGAGACTTCACAACAGCTCCCTTTGGGCGTGAGGCACTTACTCCCCACCACAGGAGCTGAGGCACGTGGTAATGAAATTGGGTTAGAGACACAGCTGTGTTGTCTGAGCAAAGATCACAATGGGAACAAAAAGAGACATGCTTCAGTGCTGAGGTCTAGATCTTGTCTTAGATGCGGAGAATTGACCACAGCTCGGGAAATGGTCCCAGTAAAAAGTAGTCGCAGTAATCATTGTCTACCTCAAAAGATGCCCTCTTGTCCTAAAAGCAACTCTAAGAGGGAACCAAAAGAAACTGAAGGCAAATCTCATTCCTTAGATTAATTAATGTAGGGGTGATTTTAGAGAAAAAAAAGCAACTGCCTCACAGTTGTCTTCTTTCATACAAAATCCTTTCTGGATTATGGTTTAATGACAGTGAATACTCCCAGGTAGTGATATTTTGACACAGTTTGTATGGAGATGAGACAGGCAACTAAATCTGAGAAGGGTTTGAAGGGGGAGATATTTTCACAAAATCTCAGATGTGAGGTAGAGATAAAACTGGTAAAGGTAATTGTTGGTACACCTAACTTGTGCTGTGCAGCTGAGGAGCTACTGCCTTGATAACACTTGTTCTTAGTTGTGGGGATTGATGTGAGGATGTTGACCTTATTTAGAAGTATGGCCTGCAAGGGAAGTAGAGTGCATTCCTGGTCTGTGTGCTAGAAGTGTGTCATGAAATTAAGGCAGAGAGAAGTGTCTCCATTTACAGCTGACTTGGAGAACTGCAGGAATTAGGCAAGAAGGCTGAGGCATAAGGCTCCTTTGCATATTTGTATTGCATATTGTAATTTGATACTGAAGTTATTGGCAGCATCTATGAGATTTGTGGTTTGCATTTTTCATTTGCCTTGCAGCTGGTTTATACAGTTTACAAAGATAAGAGAAATATATATTTTTTTTCTTAAGCATCTGAAAAAATCCATAATAGGTGCAATAGAATTGAGTTGAAGACAAAGTTAGATGCCAGAACCAGGACTGCAATCTGAGAGTTTTGGTAAAGTGTAGAGCAGGATGAACTTAGAATCATAGAATGGTTTGAGTTGGAAGGGACCTCTAAAGGTCATCTAGTACAACACCCCTGCAGTGAGCAGGGACATCCTCCATTAGATCAGGTTGCCCCAGAGCCTTGTTGAGCCTGACCTTGCATATCTCCGGGGTGGGGCCTCAACTACCTCACTGGGCAATCTGCTCCAGTTTTCCACCAACCTCATGGTAAAGATCTAGTTCCTAACATTCAATTTAAATCTACTCTAATTTCAAACCATTCACTCTCATCCTGTCACTACAGGCCTTTGTAAACATTCCCTCTGCAGCCTTCTTGTAGGGCCCTTTTCAGGTACTGGCAGACCCCTATTAGGTCTGCCTGGAGTCTTCTCTTCTCCAGGCAGAACAACTCCAGCTCCCTCACCCTGTCCTCCCAGGAGAGGTGTTTCTGTCCTCTGATCATTTTCATGGCCCTCCTCTGGACCTGCTTCATCAGGTCCATGTCATTCCTGTGTTGAGGATTCCAAAGCTGGACACAGTACTCCAAGTGAGGTCTTAGAAGAGCAGAGTAAGTTGCAGAATTGCCTCTCTTGGCTAGACACGCATCTTTTGATGCAGCCTAGGATGTGATTTGCCTTTGGGACTGCAAGCACACACTCCCTGCTTATGTCCAGCTTCTTGTCCATCAGCACCCCCAAGTCCTTTTCCATAGGGCTGCTTTCTAACATCTCATTCCCCAGGCTGCATTGATAGTGAGGATTGTTCCAGCCCGGGTGCAGTACCCTGCACTTGGCCTCATTTAAGGTCATGTGGTTCACCTGGGCCCACCTCTCCATCCCATCCAGGTCCTTTTGGATGACATCCTGTCCTGACATAGTGACAGCATCACCCAGCTTGGTGTCATCTGCAGACTTGCTGATGGCACACTCAATCACACAATCTATATCACTGATAAAAATATTAAGTGGTACTGGTCCCAGTAATGTTTAATATTTTTATCAATGATATAGACAAACGATCTTTGAGGGACACAACTTGTGGCTGATCATCTGGACTTCAACCCATTGACCACCACCCTCAGGGCGTGACCATCCAGCCAATTCCTTATCCTCTGAACAGTGCACCCATCAAATCTGTCGCTTCTATTGTAGTGAACAAATATGAAGAAGTGAAGCTAAGCCTGCAGATACTACATGCAAATAATCATCCAGATTTGCATGTGCCTAGTGGAGATGAGCTCAGTCTGCACTGGTGTGTCAGAAAAGGTGTGCTGTGAGACTGCTGATACCTGCCTGTGACAGCTAGGAGGCATCCACCCTCTGGTGATCACTGTAGCTTTTGGCTGAAAGTTGCTTGTGATTTCTGTCAGAGTTGATCTAGATGTGACTGTGTTTTACGATTTGAATCAAACTGTAAGATGGCTTTAAATGAAAGTATGGTGTGAAACCACCAGTCTCTTACTAATATATATGTGTATATATATCTTGAATGTGTGAATTTTGGGTGATGGAGAAACCCCTGATATTGAGATAGAGCCTTTGATAGTGGAAATTTCCAGTGCAGGTATTAGTTCACTGCTGGACAGGTTCTCTGATAAATCAGATGGTCTGAGAGGAAAGTATCCTATGAAGAACATGAAAAATTGGTTTGAGAATGTAAATTGCCTTGTGCAACAAAGGAAAAGCTGCTATTCTTGGCCAGGCTATGCAAGAGGAGAGTGGTCAGATCTCAGTGATGGGCTAGGAACCTGCTGTGGAGGTACAGTGAAGCAAAGGACCTAGGGTCCTAGTATGTGGATGGTTAAGGATGGACTTGTAGTGCTCATCACTGAAGTAATATCTTGGTATTTTCCAAGTTGTAATACTAAAGCTGTAATGCAGTTAAGCAACATAATTTTAATATGATCTTATTTCTGAATCCTAAACAGTGCTCATAAACCTTTTGAGGGTAAGCTTGAACTTCAAAGGCTTCATCCTTCTCTGCTGTTAATGGCTGTGGTGTTTTTGAACACACCAACTATATGCTGACTTACACCAGATGAGAATATAGACCTGATGGTTTTATATCTGAATAGTTGTCATAGTTTCTGTCATGTTGTGAACAAAGGAAAATAGTAGTGGGTAACAATCAGAGAAAACACAGTCAGAGAACTGGATTCTCCAAAGGGCTACTGTGAGCTAGAGGTGTTTTTTCTCCTGTTATTTAGGTTCAGCTAGCTCAGTATAGGTTTGATCAGTACTTTAACTCAGAGACCTACAATTGAAGAACTGTTCAATATTAGGCAACTGCTGTGCACTCAATTCCTTATAGGCCTTCTATAAATTATTATTAAGCACAAAACATTTTATTTTACTTCCATAGTAATGTCTAACTGATTTATTTTAACACATTCTTACTTTGTCCTCCAAATTAAGCATAATTTTAATTTTTTTTTTGATAGCATGTACCTGAATAGTGTTTTGTACCCTGCATTGTCTGTATCAACAATTCCAATTACTTAATCTTGCCAGAAAGTACTTAAAATTGTGGTCATGGCCTCATTCAATGAGTAACCGAACAAAAAAAATGGATACTTGGATCTGCAGCAAATTGATGTTTAAATCATAGTGTAAAGCACATAGATAAACATTTAGTATTTAATCATCTGTTAAAATGTAATGCATTTTCAATTCTCAGTTGCTTCATATCAAAATGAAAAGGTAATAAATGTCAAGTTTTGATTTCCCACCCTCATCCCTCTTATAAACTTGTTGGTGGCATCCGTTTTCTAGTGGTGATATCTTTTTGGGAGCAGGAAGGTCACACTGCCAATTGAGCAAAAGCTTTTTTTGGTAACTGGTTTTGGATGGTTAGAGTTTGTGCTGGGGCTCAAGATGCTGCCCTTCTTTGTACCCTGTTTCATGACTACCTCCTGTCCCTCCATGATGAAATCATTCCTACCCTCATTTTAGGAATGATGGGTAACTACACTTGTGCCTATTCTATTCTTTTAGAACATCCCATGGCTAGTTCCCTGAAAGCTGCTTCCAGAAACAAAATTTAGGCTTGTCTGCCCAAATTTAAGCACGTAGCAAATAGCTTGATTACACAGAAACTATTGAAGTTAGTGCACACTCATATGGTACTTATTATAGTGAAGGCCTCAAAGCTGGTTTGATTTTTAGATAATCATCATTTTAGACATCATGCTGAAAATGTAGCCATGTATCTTTCATTTATCTGTCTTCCTGACATGATCTTAATTTGCTATATATCTGGGTTCCCCCCTCCTCTTTTTTTTTTTTTTCCTGACTTGAGTCTTTTCAGTTTTGGTTGTGCATAAAAGACTAATAGTAATCCTTCTGTTTTATAGGTACTAAGCCATGATCTACAGTTGGTGATACCAATGTTGAGAATGGATGGGGAAGAAAGTGAGAAGGGAGATGATGTTGATGAGTGTTTGCAAACTGCGTTGACAGAAGAATCCCAGAGAAAGACATCAGGAGAAAACGCTGGATGTGAGTCTTCATCTCAGCAGCAAACAGGGCTTCTATCAGATGAAGTAGTCATGGACCTTGAAAAGAAAAGAAAAGAGGATGGCACAAATGAGAGGGCACTGTCAGGATCACCGAACCTGGATGTTGCTGAAGAAGGCAAACCTGAAAAAGTCTCTAGAAAAAGAAAGTGGATTTCATCAGAAGACACGAAAGACAGTGAAAGGAAATTGCACAAAGTAGCTGGAGAAGCAGATAGTGCAGCTGGAGCTGTAAAAGAGGAAGGAGTCACCACTTGTCTTGGTGGTGACGTATTTAATTTCCTGTGCCTACATTGTGATTTCAAATGTGCCGATGGTGCCACACTGAAAATTCACAAGGAAAACAAACATTCACAAAAGGTGGCAGCTGTTGTTCTGGATAAGTTATCTTCTTCACAAGAAATCATTGTTGGCTGTACACCTGGGAACACAGACAAAGATCTTAAAGGGAAAATGAGTGCTCGGTGTTTACCTTCCTGCTCTGATATGGGAAAACATAAACAAGAAACCTCCTCTAAACAATCCAAAGAGCAAACATTCCCTCACTCTAACTGCACAGCTGAATGTAGTTCAACATTACATATGCATGTTAAGCAAGATCATGAGAAATCTAAAATATTTTGTTGTGATCTTTGTGGTTTTCAGAGTGGTGAGGAAAATCTCCTAAATTCTCATTTCCTTGGCAAGACACACCTTCGACGCCAAAATCTTGCTGCACGGGGAGGATTTGTACAGATACTGACAAAAAAATCCTTTAAAAGCCAACAGTCTACTGCAACCAAAGAGAGGAAGATCAGAGCAAAACCTGGGACAAGTAAATTAAGGGCAAGAACTGCTGATGGAAAAGAATTAAGTGTTTGCAGTGCACTGAAAGGCTCAAAAGTGCAGAATGATGGCACTGAACTTGCTGAAATGATACCATGCTCAGATATTCCTACTGAAAAAACAGATGATATGACAGAAGAAACAGGACCCTCAGAAAATACCTTGCAGAAACCAGAACTCCCTCCAAATACCAAAAAACTAGTTAGCAGTTTAAACGTGGCAAGGAGATTTAATAGACTGGAATCTAAAAAAAATGTTGTCTTGTTAAGGTCTTCATTAGGTCAGAGTAGGTCTTTTAGATTAAAAAGGCAGGTTAAAAAAAGGTACAGTTTGCTGGGTAATAGTAAGAGAGGCAAGTCTGAAATTCAGAGAGCATACATGAAGCATATCTCCAGCACACAGCTTAAGCCTGGTGGTTCGAGCTCTATGTCACATACAGAATTAGAAACAGATGCTAAAAGTAATTATAATACTACTTCAGAAATTGAAGGTCTTACTGAAGATAACCCAAATACTCTTTCTTCCAGCACTACAGATACTAAAGATTCTGACCTCAAACTTCCTGCTGATTGTGGTAGTCTTCATACTTGCATTGACTGTGGCAATGTTTTTCGGAACACAGAAAGTTTGGAAAACCATGTTGCAAAGCTTCACACAGAAAGGATCCAGTTTCATTGTCAGATGTGTAGTTATTCCTCTGGAGTCAGGGAAGACATGAAACAACACTGTCAGGACAGTAAACACCAGATGGATGGTTGTAGCTTTAATTGTCAACTCTGTTCATTTACCAGCTTGAATGTGATTAGCCTTCGAAACCATATGAGTGAAGTGCATAATATGTCCCATAGTTGTCCAACTTGCATTCTGCTTTTTCAAACAGAGGAAGAGCTGATAAATCATCAAAAAAATGTGAAACATGATGGTTCATTATTTGAGCAAGCTACTCCGTTGAATAACAGTGATCAGCCCTTGCAAGCAGTACTTAACACTGACTCAGTATCAAACAATAGCCAAAATCTTGGAAAGGAAACAGAAATATCAATGAAAGAAAAAACTCCAGACTCTTCCTTTGTAAATTACAGAAATGAACCAAAGCATTCAGTTCTGAATAAAACCCAATTTCAATGTAAAAAGTGTTTTTATAAGACAAGATCTTCCACGGTTCTTACAAGGCACATAAAACTCCGACATGCCCAGGAATATCACTTCCTTTGCAAAGCATGTAATCTCTACTCACTGAGTAAGGAAGGAATGGAGAAGCATATCAAAAGAAGCAAGCACCTTGAAAATGCTAGGAAAAACAACATTGGACTACGGTTTGAAGAATGTATTGCAAAGGTTTGTGTTGGTGTTGGTGGTATTAAAACAGTGGTGGAGCCTTCCATTTCCTTGAGTGGGAATACAGAATTAGATAAAGAAATCGTACATGTTTCATTCTCTTCTGTAGAAAACGTACTGAGAAATAAGGAGCTCGTTCCACTTGATCAGAAGATTGCTGAAAATGAGTTGGTTTCAGCTAATGCACCCAAAAGAGGGAAGCCCAAAGGCACTATATCAAGGACATGTACCCATTGTGGTCTGTTGGCCTCCAGTGTTACAAATTTGACTGTTCATGTCAGACGAAAGCACAGCCATCAGTACAGCTATTTGTGTAAGGTTTGTAATTATTACACTGTAACCAAAGGAGATATGGAACGTCACTGTGCAACCAAAAAACACAAAAGTCGTGTTGAAATTGAAGGCTGTGGAAAACGGAACTCGGAGATCATCATTAGCCCTGAAGGAGGTAATTTTGAATTCATCAGCAAGAAGGCTAACAGCCCCACGGCTGCTTTGTGTGAACATGCTGAGGATGGTAGTCAGTCGTCAGATCTGGAGAATTCAGTCACAGACAATCAGGAAGTTGAGCAAGGAGATGCTGAATTACAAGTTGTAAATGCCAGCAGCCTGCCAGATTCCGACCATGCTAGCAATACATTAAATACGATCCAAAGTATATTTGTGGAGCCAGCCAGGGTTACTCAGGATGATGACCCATGCCTCCAGAAAAGAGCAGTGAGTGCAAACAACAACAGATGTGTGCACTGCAGCTTCGTTGCTCATTCTTCTTCTTCTTTAGAGCTGCACGTGAAGCGAAAACATACAAAACAATTTGAATACTACTGCATGGCTTGTGACTACTACGCTGTTACTCGCAGAGAGATGATTAGGCACGCAGCAACAGAGAAACATAAAATTAGAAGAGAATCTTATGTTTATTCTTCTTCTGGGGAGGAAGCAAACACAGCAAGTACCACTAAAGAAGGCACTGATTTGTCTCAAGAGGAGCACTATCACAGTGCAGGAGAACTGAAAGCTGGTTTAGGTGAAACCAGATGTGCCAATGACACAGCAGGAGGTGATCAAATGAATAAAAGCTTAACTGAATGTATTGTCTTAGATGAAGATGCATCTCTAGGAATGCCTAAAGCTGGCAGTTCCCAAAAGGCAGTGGAAGGTGAACTTGAAGAGGAGTCTAAAAATGGAGAGGACCTTTTTTGTGAAGAATTCCAGCAGACTCCTGAGAAATATGAAGTTGTTGAACTTGACAAGGAAGTATCAATTAAGGAAACAGATTCTTGTGACCTGCAGAAAAGTAGGCATGGTCAGGAGCTACTCAACGCAGATGATGGCTGCACTGCAGAAAATCAAAATAAATCAAGCACCACAAACTTGAATTCAGGAGAACATGAGGGAAGCTTGGAAGCAAATAGAGAAACCCCTGAAACAGGGTGTAGAAACGCAGACATTCTAAACAAAATATCACTGAAAAAGAATAATCCACTTACACTAACTCTTCCAGAAACAAGTAGTGCAGTAGAGCAATCAAATTCTGCTGGAAACAGTGGAGAAATGGTACAAAATACACAGAGTTTAGTGGGTGACAGAAGTTTCAAAGAGGTTCCTACCGGGGAGGCAGAAGAAGCCCTTATGGAAGCACCACATGAGGCAGAAGTAACTATAAATAACAGTGTTTGGAAGGCAGATGGCTCAACAGCTGAGGGCATGCAAGAAAGTAATAATGAGGCTTTAGGAACAGTTATCAGTACTGATGATAAAGGAAAGGCAACGCACAATTTTGCCAAGTTTGATTCCTCTATAGTGAGGTTAAAAGGCCACCAAGATGGGGAGGCCATTGACCAATCTGCTGAAGGACAGCTGTCAGGTGGAGTGAGAGCTAGTGAGCTCCCAGTGAAAGCTGAGCCTTCACCAAATGGTGGCAAAAAGAAGAAGTCAGAAGGAATTTCCCTTGGGGAATCGACACGTATTCGCTGCGATGACTGTGGTTTTCTAGCAGATGGCTTAAGCGGACTAAATGTTCACATAGCCATGAAACATCCTTCAAAAGAAAAACATTTTCATTGTTTACTCTGTGGAAAATCATTTTACACAGAGAGCAACCTTCACCAGCACTTGGCCAGTGCCGGGCACATGCGGAACGAGCAGGCAAGCGTGGAGGAGCTGCCTGAAGGAGGTGCTACCTTTAAGTGTGTGAAGTGCACAGAGCCCTTTGATTCGGAGCAGAGCTTGTTTCTCCACATCAAAGAGCAACACGAAGAGCTGCTGAGGGAAGTGAACAAGTACATTGTGGAAGACACTGAGCAAATAAACAGGGAGAGGGAAGAGAACCAAGGCAATGTCTGCAAATATTGTGGGAAGATGTGTAGAAGTAGCAACTCCATGGCCTTCCTAGCTCACATCCGTACCCATACAGGTATGGAAACACTCTCTGCAAGTGGTCTCTTTGAAACAGAGTGAATTACACCATTGGCCTTTTTTCTTCTTGTTAACCTCTTTAATATTTCTTGTGAACTGGTGTTCACATTGCCTGATGAACCCCAAAGAAATTCAAAGTCACCTAAAGGAGTATGAAAACAGTGATCAAAGGGCAGACGATGTAAGCATAGTCGCCCTTCTGCTTTTTGTTTCATATATAGAGAGATTTCCTTCCCTTTAATCTAAATTTTAACCATTTATTGGTTCTTAAATTTACATAATGAAGCAGTGGTGGGCTGGGAGAACAATTAACTTGTCTTTCTATCTTCCTCTTCCTTGCAGTTGTTTAATATCCAAATTGTTTACTTAATTTCAGTTTAGTGATGCTCTCACCATTACATCATGCTTCAGGATAGACATTTGCTATGACATCATTCCTAAATAAGTACCAATAAGAAGCAGGAAGAGATTTTTTTTTTTAATAGAAATAATCTATAGGAATTGGAATTGGTCAGCCTTTTAGGAAGGTACTGTGTAACACTGATGTGATGCAAAGCATCTGATTTAGTTTCTGTGCTAATCACACTTTTCAATTCACTTTTATGTTTAATTTTAAGTGGAAAAATTTAAAAACATTTTTGTAGAAAAATGCATAAGCTGCAGTTCTAAATTTATGTAAAAATTCACTGCGATGTTTCTATAAACCTGCCATACATTCTTTATTTTAAATAGACAGCTTTTCTAAATCACTGAGCTCTGCTTAGACAAGTGGTGTCTCCATGGTTGAATTTATGAGTGGATTTGAATAATAAATTCACATTTCAATGAACATATTTTCATTAAAACTGTAAGGTTTATTTTACTGTACTTTTAAATAATGGCTTATTATGGAAGCTATAGTTTAAATTCATGCAGTATTTGAAACTTAGTGCGTGGTTACAAGGTAGAGAACAAAAAAGGTAAGAAAAAGGAAATATAAAAGGATGGTAACTCCTGGCATAATCCTAAAAGAGTTTTGTAAGGTTTTTTTATGAAAAGGCAAGGGCGTGACTGGACAACAAAGTTAAAGATTAATCTTGGGAACACTGACATTGTATTTCAAACCTTTCAAAGTATTTTACTGTAACTGCAGTGTTCATGTATGCCAATAACTCACATACTTGATACTTTCAGCATTACTTCTATGCTCTCAGTAACGTAGCTACCTGTATTGCTTCAGCTAATATCCAACTTTGAATGTAGTGTTAAGTCTTCAGAGGGATGCTGGTGCTCACATGGTCAGAACAGCTGTATGAGCCCTTAATATGCCCTCTTACGGCAGATAAAACTGAATAAAACTAAGGGGGAGGATGCTAATGGAGCTCGCTTTAGAATTCTTTATGCAACTGTCTGGTCAAGACATGTTGCTTATAATTGATGTGTCCATTACTTGAATTCTCTTGTAATTATAGTCAATAAGTCTTGTAAATGTGTTAAAGCTCACTAAAAGCATACAAATTCAAGAACAGAGTAAGGCTAATAATTTAAAATAATCAATGTAGGCATTTCAGCACTTAATTTCCCTTGTGTGTTGATAGCTGATCATTCTTAATCCATTAAGATTTATTTAGTCGTTTACAATGCAAAATAGGTTTGCACTGGTCACTTGTGCCATTTGAAAATGTCCACCAGGTTAAGTGCAGAATGTAGTCCATTAGTCTTCCTTGACTATATGTATTAATTGCATTTAAAATCAAGTTAATGTGGATGTGAAAGTGAGGTAACTATCAATATACGACAAAGCAACCCTACTTACATAAGTTACATCATTGATTGTAACATTTAGTAAAAGTTAGTGTACTTTTTAACATCTTGTGTGTAGGTCTTATCATGAAGTATATTTTTATTGTGCTTTTGGATGGCCCTAAAAATGCAAAGCAATAAAAGAACATATTTCAGTTTGCAAGTCACTTTTTGGTGGTGCATGCTGAGGAGGTATAGAAGGGTTACAGCAGAGTTTTATCTGCCTACTTTTCATGGCACCTTTAAATGAAATGCTTTTCTTATGCTTTGCTTATTCACATAAATAGTAATGTGGAGACTTTTATTAATAGTTAATGGGAAGAAGGCTTTCTCTTCCAATCTGTACTTTCGTATTTGTGATTTCCTTTGTGTCTTACAGAACCTTTTCTTTCAATCTGTATCACAATGGATGCAGCTGAAAAAGAAACAAATATTTTTGGGTTACTAGGAACGGTGGCAGAGAGGGCTGACCTACTCCCCCAGCTGGGTATACACTGGTTTGCAACATTGGTGAGGCATAGTGCAGTATTTCTAGTTTGGCTTCTGTTCCAGCCTAACACCAGGCACATAACAGGAGCAGAGCTGCACATTTCCCCACTTAACTGTTCTGATTATGGCTTTTGAAAAAAATCTTTCTTCAGCATCCAGATCTCCATATATATGTTTGTATATATGTAACCATATCCAACTCTTTGCCTTCTGAAATATTTTTTTTAATTGAGTATTGATGATGGTTTGGCGTGGGGGAGGGAAGGGAGGGTTGTAGAAAGACATAACTAATGATTTCCATTAATAGAAAAATAATGTTTCAAAATGCCGTTAAATAGTGTAGGGGATTTTCACATTGCAAATGAAAGGGAAGCTTTGCTAGAGAGGAGATAACAAGTAAGTCCATCACATGTTGACAAGTGAAAATGAGGAAGTGTACAGAAAAATAAAAGAAGTAGTAGAGGTGGAAGACTTTTTGGTTTGCAATTGATGGAGGTCCCATAAACTTAATTAACAATCAACATCTGAGGAAGCATCACCTGCAACCACATCATCTTTGTTTTGTTTCTCATCAGATTTTTCAGTTAATGGAAAGCTTGCTCAATGTCAGTGTAGTATCTTAGTCTCTGTGTCCTAAAAGTAGGAGGTAGTGCTATGATGATACTGTGTGCAGCTCTGCTCACTTTGCATTGGGCCTGAGCTAGGGACACAGCTATGCCTGCAGGTGCAGGTGATGTTGCTTTTGGCTGGCTTAAAGCTGAGGCAGTAATATTTTCTTACAATTCTGGGTCTCTATAGTCTTAATGTAAAATATGGACTATTAACTCCAATCTTTTTTTGTAAAACAGTAGCAAAACAGTAGTATGGTTTGTGTCTTTCTGACCTGAACTCTTAAATTTCATCTGTTTCCAATTTGGTGTTCTTTTTTCCACCCCACAACTGTCTTGTTAAGAGCCTTATTGTTTACTGCCACCATCAGAAAATGTACACTTTCCTTCCATGCTGTAACTTGTGGGTGAAGTAATCCTGTGGCTGCTTTTTTTTTTTTTTTTTTTTAAGTAATTTTGTTAGAAACATGCTATATTGAAAATGTTTTTCTCTTTTTTTTTTCTGTGAACTAAAAGCCAAGTTTGAATCCAGTAGTGTTACACTTAGCACAGCATATGAGAACCATTGAAGTCTGTAATGATATGACTGAGAAATGGTTAATTGCTTCAACGTTATCTCAGATAGCCCTATGACAAAAGCAGACTTCTTGTTTAATTTTTAATCTAATGTCCTCATCTTAAGTATAAAAATTTGGGTTGTTCCATTTAAGAACATACTGGAACAAATTTGGCATCAGCAACCTGAAAGGGAGATGTGCTGCTTTTGTTTCATGTGATAAGTATGGACTGGAGCCTGGCAGCACTTGAATTTCCATGAGGTTTAAATGGAGATGTTAACAGGTATTCAGCTCAGGGTTTGAGAAATAAATAAAAAACTCAAGGCCTCAGTGATTTTTGGATGAGAGCAGTCAACAGAGTAATACATTTCTGTATTGTCAGCACGGTGTAGCTAGACTGTTCTGAACTCCAGTTCTTCACAAAAGAGTCATGTAAATGGAAAACAGCAAAGGTCTTGTATGGAAGCCCTGTGGGACACCTGCAGTAACAGAATGAGGAACAAATTTACAATTTAATCAGTAGAAGAGAAACTAAGGGAACACAGGATTGAATCCACATGGTATTTGTACTCTGTGATAAGAAAGAACAGTATAAACACCAATAGATTAAAAAAAATCCCCTCCAATTTGAGCCTTGATGTTATTATTTGTGCAACTAGTCTTCATATTAGAAGTTAAAACATTGACTTTTAATACTCTTTCAGTTAATGCAAAGGTAGGCTTTAAAAAAAAAATTGCATGGTTTTCTCTATAGAGTGCAGTGTTGATTTGAAATGTCACCAAATTTAATGATAAATTTAGTTTTACAAGGATGATTTAAATAAACTGGGGTTTTCCAGTGTGACTGCTGGAATGTGATTGCTGTTACTTGCAGTCTCAACCAGCTTTTGATATTTAAACATATAAAGGCTGACTAGATATAACCATTCAGGTGCTAAATATATTTTACATCTACTCCCCACAGTAGAAATGGAAGTATTAAGAGATCTGGCTTCATTGTCATTGAACTGTGAAATATTCAACCTTGTCTGTCCGTGCTTAGTACTGTTGACTTTTTTATTTCGGTTAGAAGATTAAAATTAAATGCTTCATTTTTCGTCAGCTTTTGGGAATTAAATTGAAATTTAAGACTCAAAATTTTTACTAAGATCCTCAGTTTCACCAGTGGATTCTTGGAGGATATTCTGTTTTCAAGGGCAAAGCAAAAAGGTTCATTGATCAAGTATGATATAGTGCAACATTTTTTTTTATCACAGCTCTTTATGTATATTTATTAAGGATCACATATTTCATATTATGCTTAACTGTATTGGAAGAAGTATTTCACAAAACATACACTAAATGTAATATGGAGACTCTCTGACCATATTGTACTTTTAACTGCAATTCTATGATTCTGATTTATTGATTTAAGGATTTAGCGGTCGGAAAATTGGAAGGTGCTGCAGCATACTTTAGAATGGTGTTGCTGCTTAGTAACATGTGCCCACTCTAACCATTTCAGTTTCAAAAACCAGCTTTTCCACACTCGAGAGAGGATGACTGTTAGTTAAGACAGACAAATAATTTCACTTTTTGCTGAACTGATGTGATACAAGAAATAGGCTGGTACTTCTTCCTCGTAGAAATAATTTCAGAGTTCTTTGGTCTGCAGTAGACGTTTAATATTAAAGTTTGTTCTTGAAATAAATAATAGCCAAAATGTCAATACTTCTGGTTTGCAGAATAATCATAAATTCTTGACCATAAAACAGTCAAAAAGGCATAATATTTTATCCACTGTATATTCATACATTGCATGTCATTACAATAGCTAGGTGATGAATCATTTTCTCTGTGTGACAGAACAAATCTGAAATACCAGTGCTAATGTGAAATCTATTCAAAGTCTGAGGACTTGTAAAATTACTTTACTTTAAATATATTTCCTTAAAAAACAAGCACATTTTGCAGTTTACACCAGTATCAAGCCACTTCAAGACCATTACCTGAGTTTCAGCATTATGTGTAGAAAGGTGTAGAATAACTTTTGCCATCTTGCTGAAAGGTTATCTATGTACTATATTGTCTTATTTTAATATTTGGTGGATTTTAAAAAGCATCAAATTTTAAAAAAAGACTGAATCATTATGAAAAGTTAGAAGAATAGTTTCCATGATCTTGAACTTCAGGAAACTTTAATGAGTAATGTATAATATGTACCATCTGTGTCCTGGGAGTTATAAATTTATGTACGAGATCCCTTTTTTTTTTTGTTAGGCAAAAATCTCACACAGGTTAAATGTGGGATAGGCTTTTTTTAAAG
The DNA here is from genome assembly GCA_013399055.1 of Ramphastos sulfuratus. Classification (NCBI taxonomy): domain Eukaryota; kingdom Metazoa; phylum Chordata; class Aves; order Piciformes; family Ramphastidae; genus Ramphastos; species Ramphastos sulfuratus. The sequence continues at coordinate 101,738 of WBNM01014106.1, forward strand.
GTTATTTTTTTCCCTGGGATTTTTTATTTCTTTAACTGTGGGTGATACATTATTCTAATTCAACTCATATCTTATGCTAAATTTTACTTAGGATCAAAGCCATTCAAGTGCAAGATATGCCACTTTGCAACAGCTCAGCTTGGAGATGCCAGAAACCATGTCAAGAGGCACCTTGGGATGAGGGAATACAAGTGTCATGTCTGTGGGTGAGTAAATTGAAACAGTCTCCACTGTGGTTAACCAGCAGAGGAGTGCAGGATATGCATTGTTTCAGAATTGAAAACTGTGATGTGAGCAAGAGTGGCTAAAATTATGCATGCATATCCTCCTTTCCATTGTTATGGTAAATTCCTTAAATACAGTTATGACATTCTTTTCCCACTTCTAATCCTGCACTGAAGATGAGCAATTTTATGGGCTACAAGGTCAATTTGAACCTGTAATCTGTAAATTGACTAAATTATAGGATGTTCATTCACATTGCCAGGGAGAACTGTAAATTCCATTTAAAGACATAAAAAATATATAATATAGACTTTACTGTGTGGGGTTTTTTCTTCTGCTATACTGTTATAATTTTAGTACCATTAGCAGATTTCTGGACTCCATTAGGGTTTTCATTCTTTACGAAAACAAAACACAAGACTGATTTTTCAAACAAACGGAACTAAAATATTGCAGGCAGAAGACTTTAAAAATAAATTGAAGTCTTTTATGTATGCTTGTGCTCTTGTTTGTTCCCCCCAAAAAATCTTGGTTTTTATTTATTTTTTTTTTTTAACTTAATCGTTATTTCCTCAGAAGGATCGTTCATAATGTTTAATTGTCCTTCAAATGTGTTGCATTTAATAGGAGGCATTGAGACTCCTTAATGCAAAACTAATTAATTTAGCAGAAATGTTTAAAAGGTTTTAAAATGCCATGGCATATATGGTACATCACAGGACATTCAGAGTTGGATTTTAATACCCTAGTTCTGATTAAAAATATATTTTAATGTTATTATGCTGGAGAAATTAACTAATATATGCATCATATAAAAACATTTTACTCAAACCTATGTAACCTGCTATAGCAGTCTTATGGCTAAAGTGTAGAAGAGCAGAGGTTCAATTAGATGAGGCAGTGCACACATGAATGGTGTGGTGTGATGCTGAGGATAATATTCAGCAGGAGGGGTGTTTTAGCCTTGGTATACTGGTCTGCTGCAGGACAAAGTGAGCTACACATTTTAAAGGACAAGTGAATCTTCAACTGGAGATGCAGCTGAGTGATTTTCACTGATTCATCTCTCTGTTTTCCAAATAATTTTGCATGCAGCATTATGAGATACTTTGGATGTTTTTTACTCACTTAAGAAAATTAATTGCTGACTTCTTGAAACAAGAAATAAAAATGTATGAGCCTCGTTCTTAAGTCCACTGAATATCAGCAGTAGAATAACTTGTGCTACTCTTTATTTTGCAGCATGTTTAAAATGAACATTATACATGGTAGGCTATTTTATATTATTTGAAAAATGTTATTTATTATGTCTGCTGTAAGAATTGCCAAAAATTTGGCATGGAAGATAGTTCACAACTACAGATCCATGAAACTGTTTAGCTAAGGCTAAGCTCTGTTCTTTAGAAGTTGTCAACAAACTTGACAGTGGTTCTTTTCTCTGTTCTCTTTTAACTTAAACTGAAAAATCATCATAATATTTAACTATGTTACTGTGAGAGGAAAAAAAAAGTAGCTAATACCATATCTTTTATAAAAAAAAAAGAGAATTAAAATGATTAGGACTTGGCACAGTACCCATTTTTTTCCCAAAACCTCATTCCTTCAAGATTGGCACGTTCTTAGAATCTGTCTAAGAAATTACACAACCCTCAGCTGCAATTCACAACGCTTATGCAAGAGAAAGAGCAAAGCATGTATGAACCACTTAAACTGAGGAGATTGTTAGTCACTTTGCTGATTGCTTACTGTATGTTGCTGGCATGTCATACCTGGTAGCCAGAGGAATACTCATTTCCCACTTTTGTGTAGTATTGTATTTCAAATTTTCATCAACAACACGAAGCTGCGCTGTTTAGAGATGGCAAAACAATGAGTCCAAGAGACATACTAAAATACTCCTGTGCTCACAAAAATCTGATTTATGTACCTATTTGATCATCACATCTCACTTAATGTGCACCACAAATATATTTTAAGAATTGCATATTAACACTGATTTAATTGGAAAAGACATTTTTGTACTGTAGCTAACAGTCCTGAAGAATTGATCAGGATTTGAAGGAGGAGGAATGACCAGGGCAGTTTGAACCATAGTCCAAATAATGAATATGCCACCCTGAAATGTGGAAGAAGAGAAAAAAAGTGTAATAGCCTGTGCTGTATTTCTGCTATTTTTCTTGAAAGGACTGGGTAGTGTGTAGGTTTAAAAAAATAAAGTAGCAACATTAAAAAAAAAAAAAATTGCTAGGATTGGCTATCGGATTAGTGGCACTATAGAGCATTGGTACATTAACACCACTGACAATGTCAATTCATTATCATTGATGGCTAAATAATCTTAGAAATGCTCAGTGGACCTATTAGTTCCTGAACATAAGCAGCTCATGCTGCATTTCTTCATTAGCTTTAATTGCTATAAATTTTACCTTTTTAAAAATCATGCTTTAAAAGGTGAAGTGATCTTTCAGGAACATTAACTCTGTAATTTTGTCACAAACAGAAGGTCCTGCACTATGTTTTCTTTTCTACAGTAGTTAATATTCTATCCTCTGACTTTTAGATTCATAGTAATAAGCCCTTTGCTAGTTGTGAGGATAAATTGTGTTTCAAAAGCTTTTGAAACTGCTTGGGCACTTTCTAAAGGTGAAATGTCAGTACAAGATCGTGGTGTAGTGTGGTCTCAAAATACCACTTTTGTTCTTTTTTTTTTAAAGACAAAAATTATATGGAAATCTCTGTCTTTAGAAAAAAAAAAAGCTGTATCTGTGGTGGTGTTTCACGAAGGGTTTGCTGTGTCTCGATTTTCTAAACGATCCTCATATTTACATGATACAAAGTACACAATATGTAATTCACTTAGTTGTTGAAAAAGGCAGTAATTTTGCTGTAGTGGGTTGTTGTTTTTTTTTTTAATTGAAGCTGAGGATTTGTTTTTCTTCAGCTGCACAGCAGAAACTACATGACACAGAAATTGGACACCGCTAGTTTTAACGTTTGGAATAAACCGTCTGCTACTCATTTTCTTATCGCAGATGTGTGTTAATTGTTTGCTTTTCCATACCCACAGCAGTAAAATATATCCCATTATTTCAAAGGTAGTATCTATTTTCTGTGACTAGTAAACTGCAGCATATATAAATGTAAGTTTTGAAAGTCTGGCTCTGAAATTGGCTGATACCCTGGCTTAGATGAGCAAATCTCGGTTGGCCAGCATTTAAAATTTTTGTTTCATTTGCCTGGTGAAATGCAGTGAAAAGGCTTATCATGCACTTTTCAAATTTTATGCCTCAGGTAGAACATGAAAAATACATTGTTCTACACTTCAGATTTTGAATAGAAGTTATAGGCAATGTTTGATTTAAAAATGCATCTACTGTTCCTTTGCATTTTTCTTGCCTTTGCTTTCAGAAACAGAATTTT
>WBNM01014106.1:112882-210382 GCA_013399055.1 Ramphastos sulfuratus
ATGGCTGCGTAAGTTTCCATGAGGCTTGTGGTCCCATATCTCTCTCCGTCCTTCTACTTTTTGGACAGAGTCTGGATGATGTGGGTGCAATAATTGTCAAATGTTAATCCAAGTGTAATTTAATGAATCAAACCCAGGTTTTAAGGGTTCCAGTATTACACATAAAAATGACAGTTGATTTTATTTAAGCAGTTGTAGCATGGTACAAACTTGTCTTTCAGAGTTAGACAGAAAAAGCAGATGTTTTTAAAATGACAGTAAAACTGCAGAATGCTTTGACAGTGTTTTGGTTTTATCAAAGGATATGGTGCAATCAACTTGGGTAGCCCCCTCTGAATTTATTATGGTCTGTAAAAGATAAAGGCAATTTTAAATGCTGCTGCTGTCTATACACAGTTATTTTCTTCAGCAGGTTTTTGAAAATTTGTGAGAAATAGTCAATTGTTTGACATTCAATGTTGTTTGTTCAGCAGCCTTTTGTATTTCAAGCATATCTTTTAATCCTGAACCTTAATGAGAAGGGCACTACTTCCCACATAGTGCTACATGGACTGGATGAAGTGTCATATCATTTATTGATTCCATAACCAGTTATCTCACTGAGATGTCTTTTGTAAAAAATGCTGATAGTGATTTGAGAGAAGGGAGAAGGGAAAAAAAAAAGCTCTTCTACCTAGTAGTTTAATATCTGAGATACTGGGAAACTATAATGCTTGTATTGAGCTGCAGTTATTCTTTTATCTTAAATATACTCCTTTGCATTGACTTGGGTTTGTTTTTGGTTTCTTTGGTGGGTTGGTTTGTTGGTTTTGGTTTTTTTGGTTTTTTTTTTTGGTTTTTTTTTGGGGGGTGGTGGTGGTGGTGTAGGAGTTTTATTTATTTATTTAACAGTTCATTTAATAGTAGCATATATTAGAAGAGGCTTTATATTTATATCACCCACTGATTCAGAATAGGTTTCATCAACACAGAGTTGAATCCAGCAATCAATGCATTTGATTTTACTATAGTAATTACTAAAACACCCTCAAGTCTTGATGTACTGGCTATTTCAGGAGAACTGTAAGAAGGGTTATACTGTGCAGTAACTGAGTAAACTTCTCTAAGAGTGGAGGGGGTGGAGGGCTGAGTTGTTCTGTTTTGTTTGCTGTTTTTTCTTCCTGGTCCAACTCCAATGACAATACATGGTTTATGTTCTGAAGTATATTTACCTTTTTTAAGACTTGATGCTACTGGTTGAAGATGTTACTACCCCATCTGCAACACTACCAGTTCTGCCTGATAGGATAGTTCATACAAATTCCTCCTCATTTGCAGAAAAAAAATGGCTTCATCAATGAGAGCTTGTCAGTGTAAAGAGTTTACTTGAGCTGAATTTGCTGAGTGGAAGTTTTAGTGTTTATACCTTAACTAATTAATTTCATTAATGTGCTTTTGTAAGTGACTTGCCAAGATGTTGTTTCCCATTTAAAATTGTTTAGTTATGTTTCACTTTATTAGACAGTGATTTGTGATTTTTGGACCTATTGAGTGGTGCTTATCTTCTAAGTTCATAAAGCTTAGATAAGGGACTTTTTTGAGAGGAACAGTTGATTTTCACATGTGACATTGGTGGTCTCACAGTAAATACATTAGAGGACATCTTCTAACCTACTTTTGAAATTTTAGACATAGTTGAGGAGACCTTAACATCCTTCTGACTATGAAAGCTCTCTTCTGTGCAGTATTTTTTGCGTAATACTGTGTGTTGGGTTCCTCATAGCTGTAGAGGCTGAGTTATATAGGGGTTAATCATGGCATATGTATTTTCTAGTCACTCACCCATTCCATAGGGTGTACTCTGTGTGTACATATACATACCAGCGATTCACTGTTGTGTTTTGAATGCTATCAGTATCCTTCAGTTTCCTTAGCAGGTGTATTTGTCCCCTTTTTGAAGAAAAAAGTTCCAGAGTCAACTCAAAAGGTTAAACCATTATGCTTCCCATCTTCTTGGATTACCCTTCGTTTGTGGTTATTAAACATTATCCCTTATTTTGATGGGCTAATTTTACTCAAGGCAGACCTTGAGAAATCTCCCATGTCTGTTTTAGGGCCCAAATGCAACAGAAAACATATTTCTGCTGCATTTATGAATAAAGTGAGCTGAGTGCTGTAGGGACAACTGGAATACATAGAAAAGACTCTGATATTGCTTGTGTGGGGCCAAAAATGCCTGAAGGACAGAGGACAATGTGTTGTGCTCATAGTTATAGCCTGTTGAGTTCCCTCATAATGGAAATTAAATGGGCCAAAAATCTGTATTAAGAGTGCAGCAACAGTACCGAGTTTCCCTTTTCCCCACACACCAATTTTATTAGCACCTCTACATCTGATGGCTTAGTATGCGTAGCTTGGGACTGAATTATTGTCCTTCAGCACTGCACTACTGGAAGTGTCTTCTATAAGAGACTAAGTAGTCATGTTATTGCAGCCATGATGGTGGGTCTTGGAGATAGAAGGAAGTAATGCTGTACATGAAACTGTACCTCTGGAAGAAGTATGCATACTTTCCAGCTCAGTCTCTTCCTCTGAGCCTGATGGGAGAGCTTGCTTATGCTTCCAACAGTATCATCTAGTTTAATAAAAAGTATCATCTCATTCTGCAGATTGTATTGCCTCCATAATGGGTTTGGATTTTTCTGCAGGTCCCTCCTCTCCCTTCAACATTCACACCTTTCCTGGTAGAATTTGAGATGCTCTAGACGATGTATGTAAAAGCTGAACATAAGTTGAATTAATTCCTTTAGTAATATTACTACATCCCTCCTTACCTCACGACAGTTGATGCCACCAGAGCTGCTATGCTCAGAATATTGCCTTAGGTATTGGGAGAAGCTCTCATGTTCCACAACAGCAGCAGAGTTTGACATGGGTTAAATAAAATGAAGATTATTAGTACTATCTTAGGTGTCAATGGTGATTAATGAAATACACTACCCTAAATCAATAAAACGTTGAAATAATTTAATTTGCTTTGCTTAAATATAAATATTCAATAAGTAACATTTTGCTTCCCTTGAAAGACATGCTATTACATGCTTTTGAAAATGTAAATACAGGGATCATGAGATAAAATTTCACCCTCTCTAGCAAACAGTCTGTGCACTGCTGTGGTAAAAAGTATTGCACTTTCTTTAAACTGTGCTTTCTGAATGAATGAGTCTATTTTTGACATTGTTTAGCCTGTGCTGGCTTGGAGAGATACTCCTTTTACAGTATTAATAGCATCCAACACCGTTCATTTTTCTGGCATATACTGGAGAGCATGCAAAGCAAGCTAAATTCCTGGGGAGGAACATTGTCTTAAACGTTTGCTTTATCGGTTCATTCCAGTAGATGGCTTCAGTTCACTACCAAATTGTGGCTGTAATACATTTTTTACAGTAAGTAAATCAGAAGATGAAGGTTGAATTACTATAAATGAGTTGACCTGTACGTTTTTCTTATTTCATGTGCTTAGTCATACACAATTCACTATTTTTCTATGTACACCTTTTTCAAACTACAGAAAAATGTTAAAATACTTCTTTTTTTTTCCTTTGTCAAGGTTTTACAGTATAAGTGACTGTCATATCTGTTGCAGTTCTCTAGTATTTCTAATTGTGGATGATTAGAAGAATGCACATACTCGCTGTAGGCACCGAATCACTGAAAAGCCGTGTGTTAGTTCTGTAAAAGTGGATACTTCCAGAGTCTCAACAGTCATTTTATTTTGTTCCTGGGCTTAGGTATTTTAAATGGAAACTGGCCGTTTATCACTTGCTTTTGCCAAGTTGACTTTAGCTTTTATAGAAACAGATGTTTTCTAGTAAGCCTTTTCAGTGTTAAGCATGAAGCAGTGACTTGAACACATACAAAAGTATGTTTACCCTTGCATTTCATCTATGTTGTGCTTTGCAAGGTTTCATTACTCTCAGCCCCATCCAGATCTTTGTTTCTTTAAACCTAATTTGCATACAACTAAGTTGATACAAAGGAATTTCTTTTAAGCCCCTGGAAAAGCAGCTAGCTTCTGAAAAGCCACTCATTAGCAGTTCGCAGAGTAGAATTCTTTCAAAGGTAGATTACTCGTTTGTACTGTATGAAGTAGCTCAACAGTACAACACTGAAATATTAGGTATGCCTTTTGACTTTCTTAGATCGAGCGATTCTGAATTCATCATGTAAACTAATGAATATTTTGCTTTAATTTTCAATGAGAAGGAAGTGTTGAAACTGACTTTTATTTGTACTCATATTTGCTGGTAAATGCTCCTACCATTTCACTTTAATTTTATCATATTACTTTCATTTTTGCCTTACAACAGCTACAAGCTGAGCGCAGCAATTTAAGGTGCAGATTTTTGTTATTTTACAAATGAAAGGGCCATTTTTTGCATTAACTGCTATGCTGTGCTATTGCAATTTTAGGTCCCTTTGCAATCAACTGCCAATTTATATAGCTGGCTACAACTGCTTAATCTATTATTAATAAGCAGTGCTACTGAGCTCTACAAATGATAAAAATGGTACCAGTTTTATACAGGAATTTCATTTTCATATCTAAACTACATACAATAACTTTATTCTCTACCATGAAGATAAATGTCTTAATTATTTATAAATTCTGTATATTTTATGGTGTCGATTTAAGGATTCATTCATTATCCCCGAAATTTATCGAGAGGCCTTAGCTGTAACTAAAATATTTTTCATTTACCCATTTAGTTACAACATCATAGTCTTAAGAGCCAAAATGTAATGGTTACAAAACAGTTTTACAATTTAATACTAGGTTGAGTATTCTAGAAAATAAATGCATGCTGCATTACTCCTAAGTTCTAAAATTGAGTATTTTGGGGTTTATGTGTAAAATCTCAGCTTTCTCTTGTGTTTAGGTTTTTATTATAGCCACATGATTCATTAGAGGAGTTCATCCTCTGAGAGGAAAACGCATTTGACCCCTTTGTGAGAGGATACACAAAAAGTTGATCAAGAATCATAGATTTTAGTAAGGTAAACAGCATTAGTTCTGTCCCCTCTGGTGTTGCTGGAACCAGGATATGCTCAGTGCTTGGTGCTTGCACTGTGGAAATATGTCAGCTGCCCTGTAGAACACCTGGCTGTGTTTAGGACATCTCAGTCATGAGGATTGTACCTGGAGGTCAGCTATGGTCAGGACAAGGGATGCACAATAGTAAGTCCTTGGGGCACTTCAATGGGCTATAGAAAGGAAAGCAAAACATAAAGAGAGAAAAATTTCTACTAAGGTAACAGCTGTGCTTCCAAGACTGGAGTGTGAGATAGCGAACAGTGTATATATTTCTAGTCATGTAAACTTGTGTCTAATCACATATTTAAATTCCCTAGAAAGGCCTTCAGAAATTGTTTCTGTAATTATTTAGGAAGAATGTAGAGATTTCCAAAGCGTGTTCATTACCGTTTTTGTGTAGTAGGCTTCCTAGACTAGGCATTGACACAAACGATTTGCTAGTCACAGTGAACGGGACCGGTTGTGGTTTTTTTTCCCCTTTCTGGGATGTACTCTCAGCCAAATTGTTCTCTCTTTGCACAGTCTTAACACTATTTGATCACACACACACATAGATGTGAAAAGTTTAGTTTCAGTGGAAGAAAGCAGACAGTGAGAACTGAAGCACCCGGTCTGTATGTCTCTCGGAGTGCCTCGGTGCGGGGCACGGGGCTGTCAGCGCACCAGGAGGCCCTGCTGTCATTCTGTGTCCCTGCTCCGTGTGACATCCAGCGCTGCCGTCCCTCACCTCCCGTCCTCGGCGCGGAACATCCGCACCCTGCCGTGGGGTCTGCAGCTTGGCGGGCCGGCGGCCAGGCGTTACACGCCCGGGGTGCCCGTACAGGGCTGCCTCTGCTTCTGCCTCGCCCAAAGGGCTTCCCGGTGCGGACGGCCGCCGCCAGCCTGCTGCCTGCCCCTCCGCCCGCGCCTTGGCCCCTGCGGCCGGGCGGCTGCCCGCGCCCTAGCCCCAAACGGTCACGGGGCCGGGCCGGGCCAGGCTACGGCCGCGGAGGCCGGGCAGTGTCCGCTGCCGCGGTGCCCAGCCGTGCTCGGCCGCTAGGGAGTGTAGGAGGGGGAGGCTGGCGGCAATTCCCACTTCCCCTGTTCGAACGCTGCTCTAAGTTCACCTCCAGCAGCAGCCGCAGCAGCGCTTTAGTGTTATAAATAGATGCAAACATTACAAAGGCATTTATCTTTATGATCTTTAGAAGGATTTAAAGGTAAAACGTGGGACCTTTTAGAAGTCAAAATGAATTAAAATTTTTTTGGGTGTGTGCAGATTGTGTATTTACTTGTAACATTACTAACACATCTAGTTAATGGTAAACTTATTTGCATAATTTTGATAGTAAGTGCATCATACCTGTCTGGTAAAGAGGTAAACATTTTTAATCTGATAGGGGCTGAAAAACAGCAGCTTGTCTTTATCTAATTATTTCCTTAAAGGTTGTTCAGCAAATGTCATGTATTTTACTAACAGTGTGCTTGCTCGGAACAAGACAAGATATTTACATTACAGTGAATCAGGAATCACAGTGAAAGTGCAATTGTCTTTAAAATGCATTTTGATAGTTAAGTGAGTTTAGATTCGGTGAGGTAGTGTGCCATAATGTTTAACAAAACGGTAGATGTCTTTAAAGGATGACACAAACAAAATTACACCCGTTTCCCTTTTATTTACTGATCCAAGTATCTTATATTTAAATAAGTAGCAGGTACAGCAAACGTGTGAATTCTCTCCTTCCACCTTGAGAGCTCAAAAAAAAAAAAAGGTAACAAATGTATTAGGGTGGCTGACATCAGGTCTACATTTTATGTTTGTTTGCCTGGGGTGCTCTCATAAAAAAATAAAGCAGAGCTTTATGCAGTTATAGTGTGCACTAAATTTGTGTTCAACACCCATAAATAAAATATTCAAGTCTTTCTCAAGAGAAACTATTGTTTTGAGGTATTTGCAAGCCAAAAAACTGTGCCAGTATTGCGAAGAGTGGAGGGTTTCTCCTTTGGTCTTGCTTTTATATTTTAATGATCATCACAGTTGCTACATACCTTCATTACTGCTGTTACTTGTGTGGCAAGATCGTTCTTTTTTATAAAGCATATTGAAAAAAAGAAAACACCAAAAAAATCAGAGAAACCCACCCTTTTATGCTGCAGTATGTTTTGGTTCTGAGTAAGCAAACCGTATGCCTAATGATTTCATAAGAATTTAATATTGTGTGTTTTACAGATGGAAAAATGTTGATAAATTTAGGTTAATTTCAACTCTATTTATGGAACAACTTATGCATTTTTTAAAAGAAACAGAGTCTTCTTAAATTATATATAACTTGAAAAAGGGTCTGTTGTTTATTTTATTTTAAATATTAGATTGTCCCTGAGAACAAGGCAGAAAGAGTATTATGTAGAACACTACTTATGGAAACGGCAAACTAGTAAATCTATGCTGCACTAAAGTAAAATGTTATATTATTCTGATAATATTTGACTTTTGCACAATATTTAAATGAACATTAGTATAAATAGGAATGCTTAACTAAAACACAAGTTCATCGTGGAGGCTAATGCATTACTCTTGTATATTTGTACATGAGTGAACAATTATTCTAAAAAGTTTATACATGGGTTCCAGTGGCCAAACTTGTATTAAAACAAACTGTTCTGATAGTGGTGACAGAAGACATGGTTGATGGTCGTGTTTGAGAAGTAAATGGGCAAAATATTTGTGGATCTTTTAATGATTACAGTTCTTGATAGCTTTCATAAGAGTGCACATAATTTGTGACAACTCTAATAAAAAAACGTGGCAGCAAAACTTTCTGAGTTAGCGGCAAAGTAAATGGGGCAGGTTTTGCATTTTGAACAGAAATCTTATGAACTGTGATTGAATTTGTCGTGAAAGTGTGTCAGAATTAATAAAGTATTTACGTGCAAGGTTGCTGGGCTTTGCAGACTGGTTAGGGCTGAGGATTGGTTAACATGAAAAGTCATTTCTGTGCATTCGGTACTAGACAGCAAAGGACAAATGTACTTCTGTGCATTTCGGATCATAATGCCATTTCTCATTTCAAACCATTTTTGTCAGGACACCAGGCAAAACAATGATGCTTTGAGGACGTAATTAAAGATATTGTTCAAAGAACAACTTTCTGCATATTTGAATTATTACTGTCATCAAAATCATACAAATATGGAAATATGATTGCCAGAAGCACATAAATCAATGATCAGCATGGCCTCAAAATCCAATAAATATGTAGAGTTAAATACTTTAAAATGCAAATTGCATCTGATAATTTGCATATGGTAGAATTTAAAGGAAATTTTGTTGCTTAACAACCTCTAAGGTAGCAGTTAGGGCTATGGGTAAACATAGATTTTTTTCTTCATCATTGGTCAAGTTGCAAGATTTGATAAATGATAGGAGACTGCTTTCCTTGGTTAAAATGACTGCATTCTTTACTGAATCCTGAAACTGCCTTGAAGTCATCTGAATAATTAAGAGTTAATTATTCTTCATCCATCTAAATCAGAAAAGGACAGATTTAGGGAAGGAATTTATAATTTTTGCCTCACGTCCTGTCATGTCGTAATGTGATAAACTAAACTGACTCCAAATAATATCTAGTGACCTTATAGTAATTACGCCTCACAAAACATTTTTGTTGAAATTTTTTAATTGCTTGCATCGATTCCAGAAACTACATGTTAACAGACTCTGAAGTTTAATTGTGTTCAAAAGAAAGCAATATAAAATCTGTGTTCCGTTACTACTCTAGTTCAGTTTTCTCTGGCTAGATACTGTACAAAGTCTTTTTCTCCCTGTGCTAGTCCTTCTCCCTTTTCTCGTTGTTTTGCTCTTTTTATGTGCAAGCCGTTACGTTTAAAGGAGAATGAAAATGTCTATCAAGAATATAACTTTTTTTTTTTTTTAGGGAAAACTTTCAAACTTCTGAAAACCAGTAATTTATGAGTGGCGTCAATCCAGCTTGCTTGCTTTTTGCAACTTTAAAAAAAAAAAACAAACCAACGAAAACTACCCCTAAAATATGGGCAAAGAAAACTAGAAAACCCTGGCATCTGTCTGCTTGTGAAAAGGGCAGTTTCAGAGTTCAGAACTGAAGCCTGCTTTGTATTTGCTAATTTCAAAGTAGAAAATTTCTGATTTTTCCAAGAAGAAGGGTTTGCAAATGTTTACTGATCACAAGAGGAATTGTAATAAAGAAATCAATATGCATGATCCCTTTTCATGTAGTACAACAAGGTTACACTGTTAGGTTAAGTACAGGCTGCATTCCTTTTCAGAAAATCAATTTGCTGTATAGTGTGCAACAGCAAGTCTCTTCTGAAAGAGTCATTTTATGTTGTGTGCACAGTAAATTCTATATTGACGCCTTCAAATTGTATTGACTCATTAAAAAAAAGCAGAAATGCTAAGCACAGTAACCTTAGAACAGTATTATCATTTCCAAGTAATTGCTTTCTTGCTAATTACTTAATTTCTTCCTAAGAGACAAACTGATAAAGCATGCTCTTATATGTCCTTTAAATTTTTAATACTTTATAGCTGATTCTGTGATGTTATTTTTCAAAATATTAAAAAAAAAAATATTTTCATAACAGCAACAGAATACCCTGCATGATTTCAGATACAGACTTATTTATGGAATTCAGAGACTAGGTTGGGGGTGGTTGTTTGTTTGGTTTTGTTTTGGTTGATTTGTTTGGTTGGGATTTTTCATTTATTGGTTGGGATTTTTTTTGGGGGGGAGGAAAGAAGTATTTTCGGTTGTTTTGGTTTTGTACATTTAAACTGTGTTTGAGCTTGCAAAGCAGCACTGGGTTTTTAAAACATTATCTGTTACCTGCCTGGATTCCAAACAAAACAAGCAGTGCATAGAGAAGGAGGGGAAAAGTTGGTAACTGTACTCAACCTCCTTAGACATAACATGGCTTAAAAGCCAGTTTTTATAAGGGAAATGTATGGAAACGTGGTTTATTTTCAGTTCTTGTTTTCTCAGAACATAAAATTATGTCTTTTAAAATGCTTTGACCATTTTTGATGCAACTGTTCAATTGTAAAGACAATCTTTTGCTTTTTGTGTGTTTTTTACTGAACAGTTCTTGATGGACTCTGACTTTTCCTTTTATTTCTGTCAACCCAATTACAGTACATTAGAGCGCACCCTGATCCTACTTGTTTGCCTGTTATGCAGTGTATATGTTTAACTCATAAGCATGTTCATTTAGATATTTCAGTCTGATCATGCTGAATGTCTTGCAGCAACACATATTGATGTCTACAGAACATTAGATACTTCCAACCTTAGTTATTCATTCTGGAAATTGTAAAATGCAAATATATATGGTTTTGATTCCTTATGAGCTGTCACAGCTGAAAAATCTAATCTCCCAATTTGTTGTTTCTCTGTCATATTCAGTTGTTCCCTATTGCGCCCTAAATAAATTCAAATTTTAATTGCAGAGAATGTAATTCATTAAAATTTGATTTACTTAGAAAATACCTGGAATTTGAGTTGGAAAACTGGCTAAACTGTTCATACGTTTAGACCCAAAGTGAAAGTATTGTTTATTACAATTTCATTTTACTGAAGAAAATGGTCACCTTTTAAAGGCAGGCTGGCATTTAACATTTACTAGCACTAGGAAGAGGTTTACCTAATGATGCAGCTATTTCCCATGCATTTTTTGGTTAAGTTTAAAAGATTTGCTTTCTTGCTAGGCTGGAGGGGAAGCAATTTAAAAAGCAGGCTGCGTTTATTTTTCCCGGTCGCAAAAATGTGTAGAGTAAGACTACTTTAGGTATAACTCATTGTTTAGAAACCCCGAGCTGCTGTTCGTTTGCAGCATTCTTGTTAGGGGTCTGAATTGCCCAAACAACAATGTAAACCAAGCCAGGCATAGCAGCAGACAGAAAAAATACATTCAACTAGTGGGATCATGGATTTGTTTGATTCAGGTAATTGAAAGTGTTTCATACTATTATTGCAACTTGAAGGCTTGTTTAAGTGTCTAGCTGTCAGTCAGTTTGGAAGGTGAAAAGTATTCGATTGTCACTCTGTCAGTCAATAGAGATGAGAACTGTCTGCCTAATGGATTTCTTTACGTAGATGTCTGCGTGGAGGTAGAAGTAAAATCAATGTGTTGTCATGTGCAAGTACGCTGCATCAAACTGCCAGGTGAAATGCAACTGTATTTCTGTAACGTCGACATCCTTGTATTGTTTGTGGAAGACAGACAGATGCTCTCTCTATTTACAGCTAACAGGCTCTGTGTGGTCACACACCAAGGTTTATTTTTGAACATTTTATAAATAGTTTGATCTGTTTCCCCTTGTATCAGTGTTGTGGGTTGGTTTTCTTTGTATTTTTTCCTTTTGCTTGATCATATCCAGGATCAATACTCAAGAAACAAGATTCAACTTAGTAGGGAAAGATGTAGGTTGTTATTCTGTGGGATTCAGAGCTCTAAAGCTGTTTTCTTTTAAACCTGGGTTTCTGCATGTTTTCTGCTTGTCAATGATGAATTATATTGAGCCGACTATGTTTCCTGCTTGAGTTTTGGCTGTTAGGTTAACTGCATTTATTAGTGTGTGTTCATTTTCTGTAGCAGAAAAAAAAAATGAAGTGGTGGTTTCTTGAATAATAGGAGGCATGCAACTACAGGTATTCAAGACTCTTGATGAACAGACATCAGTCTGCAACCTCAGTTCCTGCTCAGGAAGATAGAATACAATGTTCCACTGAACAGGCTTTGATAGTGAAGTGGCATCTCAGAATGGTAGTACTGATTCTTACATGTTCCACTAGTTACAGGATTAATTGTGTATAAAATAGGTGCATTATGACAGTAGTCAAGGATCCTATTCAAAGTTGTTTTCATGTTAACTGATACAGAATCAAGTATAAAGATGTGATTCATAGCCCCACCTTGGGCAGTAGGCTGAAATGAGAGATTTCAGCTTCTGAAAACTGCTGTTATAGTCACTATTTCCTTTTGCGGTATTTGTGTATGTGTTCTATTTTTGATAATTACAATATGTAGCTCTTAGCTGGTACTGTAGGGGAAAAAGAAAAAGAAGGAAGAGCTAATTCCCAACTAAGGAACTCAACTGTGAGTCATGGAGACCATAAGTAGCAGAGGCTGGTAGAACTTCAGAAGAAAGATCAAGATTTTAGTTTTGGTTATGATAATTTCATGATAAAATATTGTTGGGTAGAAGGTGGCTCCTGAGAGGTAGAGGCAGGGCTGTGAATTATCAGCAATGGCTGTATTTTGTTTAGTTTTTAAAAACTTGTATAAATATTCCCATTTTTAGCAGTAAATGATGCAGGAATTCCTCTGGTGGCAGTCTTGTTTGTTCCCAGTATCTCCTGTTTAGGGATGATGTGGAAAAATAAGGTATGATACCTGTAACTGAAGATTGCAGTGTGTTTGTGGAAATAGAATTAGGCACAAGTTCATAGACTTAAGGCTGAGGGAAATCTGTCATCATCTAACCTTACTATCCATCATAGAACTGGTGGTGTAAGTTCACCCAAAGTGTATTGTCTTGGGCATTTTCTAATTTGGGTACTTTGCTACCTGGTTTATGCTAATTCTTGCAGAGGTTGTGGGACTGGCTGTGTTTTGCAGAGGAAACAGAAGATGCTGCAGTGTA
Source organism: Ramphastos sulfuratus (assembly GCA_013399055.1). Lineage (NCBI taxonomy): Eukaryota > Metazoa > Chordata > Aves > Piciformes > Ramphastidae > Ramphastos > Ramphastos sulfuratus. The sequence goes on from WBNM01014106.1 coordinate 125,617, forward strand.
TAAAGCACTCATCATCATTAAGATTTGAGCCGTACCATGACTGTCTATCCCTTTTGTGCTAAGGATTCCATTAGGACAGTTTGCAGCAGGAGGAGGTGATCTGTGGACAATTCTCTGGAAAAAGGTGTTTCATTCTGGCTGTAGTTAGTGTATCAGAATACTTAGATATTTCCTGACAGAGTGTATTGTTAGGTGGGTAAGAATTTATTTTTTGAACTGAGAATGCTTCCAATTTACACAATTAATTTGAAGGTAATTGATCTAATGAAAAAAATTGTAGCGAGCGAGTGTAAAGAATCATTGAGTTAGCAAAGTGGCTATGGGATGTTAAATGCACAAAAAAAATGTTCCTGGATCCTAGGCTCCTAGCAGGAGGAAAAGAGGACACATTCTATTTCCCATGAAGTTGTGCTCTTCATGCTGTACAATGAAGTCAGGAAAAAGTACTGAAAATGGTGCTTTTTAGAAAACCTTAAGTTGATTTAAAAAAATCTTAAGTTGATTGGTGAGACACTGGCACAGGTTGCCCAGGGAGGTTGTGGCTGCTCCCTCCCTGGAGGTGTTCAAGGCCAGGTTGGACGAGGCCTTGAGTGACCTGTACTAGTGGGAGGTCTCCCTGGCTATGGCAGGGGGTTGGAACTAGATGATCCTTGAGGTCCCTTCCAACCTTACCATTCTATGATTCTATGATTTAAAGAGATTTATTAAAGATCTGGAAGGGTACCACAAAGGAACTCCAAAGCCTTAGCAGAGATGAAAAAGTGATCTCTGATTTAGATACAGTTGAGAGTTAAGAAAGGAGGTAGAAAACACACATTTAGTGTGATATCAGATACTGAAGCTATTTGTCTGAGCATCAGTTGCAAAACCAGCATTTACAGTTTCAGTCTTGTATTACAGCACTGGGTATATATCAAAGAATGAAATACTTTGGTCTCTTTTCCTCCCAAATACACTTGTATTTCTTTCTGTGGCTTTCCAAATTTCTCTCTTAAATGCTTTGGTTAATTTTGATTTTTGTTATTACCTCCCCCCTGTAACCTCTAAAGTGTCAAAACAGAAAATGTAACTTTTTAATTTGGGAGTTTTTTGGAATGTCTTTTCCCCCTGTTTTTCCCTCCCTGTATTAGCACAGTAGTCTACTTAGTTCAGTTTTATGTCTCTTGGTTTTTCTTACCTGCCACCTCCGCAGACTGGAAGCTCAGTGTAGCATTCACGAAATTTTACCATGAATCATTATATAATAAATAGCTAATAGGAAAATTCCTTTCTGAGAGTCATTTAAAGCTGTATGAGATCTGCGAGTTTATACAAGCATGATTGCGCAGAAAAGCTGGCAGTAGTCAGTAGGAGCAATAGTGTGATGTCAAATATGTGATAAAACATAGGAGTATCTGTTGAGTTCTCAGCAGCAAGAGAAGGATCCATTTTGTATGTTTCCTGTGTAGAGAGGTGCTTTGTGTTCTCTAATAGTACTTCATTTCTGATATTAAAAGATAATGTATCTGTTCTTAGCGTTGCTCAGACAGTTTAATTACCACCTAAGTTCAGATATTATTCCTTGTCAGATCTTTAAAACTACAGTCTTCCAGATGCTGAGATATCTGCCTGTTATGGGTTGCTGATAGCCTACTCTGAGAGGTGTTTGTGCTTTATAGGAACAGAAACTGTATTCATTACAGGCAGCAGAAGATGTTTAGCCAGAAATTAGGAAAGGGGGGGTGCATGTAGAATGTGGGCAGAAGGAATATAAAGGAATATAAGCCTTTTAGTGACTCACCAACACTTTGGCTTGGAAGGCCTGCTGGCTTGATGCTGGGTCTGTTCAGGATTTTGTTTCTTTAATGATGTATCTTTCATTTGGTAATCCTTTCATTTGTCATTTGCTAGGAAGATCTGCTGCATCTCTGTGTCCTATTGTCTTTCTCTCATCACCCAGGTGCCCAATATATAGTTGCCTGCACTAGCAGCAAAGAGAAAAGTATTCATGGCTGTTATCTTTAGGCTCCCAACCCAAGTATTTCAGTTAGGCACTGAAGGTATACTATGAAGTCAATGAATAGATGTGGATCCCTCCCAAAGATAGGGTAGAGCAAGAGCTAGCCTTAGGTGTGGGTCGGAGAAGCTAGTTCTTGCCATTGACTGTGGGGATCTCAAACAAATCTGCCTTCAAACTGGGAGACAGCTATTGTGTGCTGAAAGGCAGGCAAGCAGGGTACTGTGGCCTTCACCCTTCCTCTCTTCCCGCAGTGACTGATTGCAGATGTGTAACTACGCTGTTGTTCCCTTCCCTGGGGAACCCAGAGCCGTGGGCTGTCCTTCCTTGCCTTCTCTCTCTCCTTGTCAATCAAACAGAGAATTTGCAAGCGGTATTGATCGGAGGCTTGAAGATTTCTCTTGAGTGAATCTCTAGCTACGAAGCTTGATAGCTCATCTTGGGCCTGTTAAAGGAGACCCCTCTCTGCTATTCCAGTTGACTGTCACCTGTCGTAGTGCCATAGTCTGAGTTTGTTTCTGTGTAGAGAAAGTTAAATGCTTTATAGGAGATGCTATAAAATTCCTGTGGGTAGAAATCGGCTTTTTCACATTCCTCTTGNAGCCTTTTAGTGACTCACCAACACTTTGGCTTGGAAGGCCTGCTGGCTTGATGCTGGGTCTGTTCAGGATTTCGTTTTTTTAATGATGTATCTTTCATTTGGTAATCCTTTCATTTGTCATTTGCTAGGAAGATCTGCTGCATCTCTGTGTCCTATTGTCTTTCTCTCATCACCCAGGTGCCCAATATATAGTTGCCTGCACTAGCAGCAAATAGGCTCCCAACCCAAGTATTTCAGTTAGGCACTGAAGGTATACTATGAAGTCAATGAATAGATGTGGATCCCTCCCAAAGATAGGGTAGAGCAAGAGCTAGCCTTAGGTGTGGGTCGGAGAAGCTAGTTCTTGCCATTGACTGTGGGGATCTCAAACAAATCTGCCTTCAAACTGGGAGACAGCTATTGTGTGCTGAAAGGCAGGCAAGCAGGGTACTGTGGCCTTCACCCTTCCTCTCTTCCCGCAGTGACTGATTGCAGATGTGTAACTACGCTGTTGTTCCCTTCCCTGGGGAACCCAGAGCCGTGGGCTGTCCTTCCTTGCCTTCTCTCTCTCCTTGTCAATCAAACAGAGAATTTGCAAGCGGTATTGATCGGAGGCTTGAAGATTTCTCTTGAGTGAATCTCTAGCTACGAAGCTTGATAGCTCATCTTGGGCCTGTTAAAGGAGACCCCTCTCTGCTATTCCAGTTGACTGTCACCTGTCGTAGTGCCATAGTCTGAGTTTGTTTCTGTGTAGAGAAAGTTAAATGCTTTATAGGAGATGCTATAAAATTCCTGTGGGTAGAAATCGGCTTTTTCACATTCCTCTTGTTTCCTATGTTGGAATAATTCCAAAGAAAATGCATTGGTCATGCAAGTCTCTTTGCATTGCTCTTGGTGAGATTGATTTGGCATTAAAATCTATTTTGTGTAGCACACTGATGTTTCTTGTCTAGTATGAACATGGAGTTCTTGGAGGCATAACATCTTTAAATGTTTCCACTTGCTCTTAAGGCTGTATCGTGCTCTAAAAGAGAAATTCAGGATTCAGATTCAGTTCCATTCCAGTTAAGAGCAAAAAATCCTTTTTATTCTCTTATTGAGGTAAATCAAAAGTCAAATACAGTCAAAGGTTGTTGAAATCTTCAAGAAACTGCTACAAAATCTGTTGAACTTTAACTGCCGTGCATTCTGCCAGACAGATACTCACTTACAGAATCATAGAATGGTAAGGTTGGAAGGGACCTCAAAGATCATCCAGTTCCAACCCCCTGCCATAGGCAGGGACACCTCCCACTAGTACAGGTCACTCAAGGCCTCCTCCAACCTGGCCTTGAACACCTCCAGGGAGGGAGCAGCCACAACCTCCCTGGGCAACCTGTGCCAGTGTCTCACCACCCTCACTGTAAAGAACTTCCTCCTAACATCCAGTTTAAATCTCCCCTCTGCCAGTTCAAACCCATTGCCCCTTGTCCTGTCATTGCAAGACCTTGTCAATAGTCCCTCCCCAGCCTTCTTGTAGCCCCCTTCAGATACTGGAAGGCTGCTCTAAGGTCTTCTGGAAGCCTTCTCTTCTCCAGGCTGCAGAGCCCCAACTCTCTCAGCCTGTCCTCATAGCAGAGCTGCTGCAGCCCTCTGAGCATCTTCGTGGCCTCCTCTGGACCCTCTCCAACAGTTCCATGTCCTTCCTGTGCTGGGGGCTCCAGAACTGCACACAGGACTCCGATGGCGTCTGGCGGGATCAGAGTAAAGGGGCAGAATCCCCTCCCTTGCCCTGCTGCCCACACTGCTCTTGCTGCAGCCCAGCACACAGTTGCAGTCTGGGCTGCGCTCACACTGCAGGCTCACCCCAGACTCCCAGGTCCTTTTTCTCAGGGCTGCTCTCCAGCCATTCACCACCCAGCCTGGAGTTGTGCTTGGGAGGATTTTGTGCTTGGGAGGACTTTGAAGGATGCTTCTTGCAGGAACAGCTTGCTGCTGGTTTTTTTTCTTGAGGTTTTGGCACATAAGCTCTGGCAAATTTAAGAAGTTAGCAGCCCCCATCAGTAAACTGGTAGAAGCAAATTATGCCAGCTTCTGAACTGCAATTGTTTACTATCCATCATATTAACTTAAGCCACCACCAACTTCAGTTTAAGTGAATATGTAGGACTGTAAAGTCAGTTGTTATGTCAGGTTTGGTTTATGGACAATAGGCTCTTTTACGGGAATGCAGCAAATCCTTGAGACTGGTAGGCTTTTATTCTCACAAGAATCACCATATATCATTAGCCAGTTGTCTTGAGCTCCTGTTCTGTGTCTGCATTCCTTCCACTGCAGTGGTGTGGAGATGGCCAGTCTGGATTATGGTGCTGTTTCACTGGATTATGGTGCACTTTCACAGCAATCCTGTGGATGATAGTGACTTGGGGCATGTGGCCAGTGCGCTGCACATCAGGGATGCTATTGAGTGGGACCTACTCAGGATGGGCAAGTGAGCTGATAGAAACCTCATGGACTTCAAGAAAAGGCAAATACAAAATCTGTTTAGAATGGAATAAACCCACGCAGCAGGGCCATTTACATGCTGACTTGCTGTAAAGCAGCTTTGTAGAAGATAGCCCTGTGATCCTGGTTGAGGACAGGTGGAACATGAGGCTTTCTGATGAAGTCCATTGAAAGGCAGAGTCTTACTTTCAGCAAAGTTAATAATGAGCTTCATTTTTAGGAAAACCTTTGTTCTTAATTTCTTTTGTATATCCTTTCTCTTAGGAGGTCTCTGTACACACTCAAGATGAAGAGACTTAGTTATCTAGAAATAACTAAGCTCCTCAATAAGTTGTGACAGTTATTTGTAGCGTATAGTCCCTGCTGTAAAGGTGGATATGTCTAAATTGAGGCTGTCAAAAGGGATTGTGAATTGCATTTCACAATGCTATAAGAACATGTAGACAAGTCTCTCTGAAGACCTCAATACTGGTGTTACATGGAGCTGCTGTGCTGCTTGCTGAGGCTCCTGGCACCTATATAATTTATTAAAACATTACTACTTATTTATGTTCTGATGCTAAAGTAAATGCCCATTTTGTTTTGTAGACTTTACAGGCTTTTTCTTTGGTACTTAGCTCTCCCATATCATACTGTTTCGTCCTCCAATGACTGGTGTATCTCTGAATATGTAAAGGATGGCTGAAGGTAGTAAAGTCTTGGTTTGCTTTGTGTTAACAGTAGCTGTCTGACTGCAGGGGAATCTTCTGTGGCTCTACTTGTTCAGTTCACCTTCTTGTTCTCTTGGGGTTTTCCTAAATGTGATAACCTGGAGCTGGATATATGTGTGTGGCTCACGTACAGAATGTGGTAACTATACCATGCTGCTCAGTGTGCTGGTGATGTTTGGAATTCTTGCATCAGTTGAGCAAATCTGCGTAGTGGGGAGGTCTTACTTCTACTGAAATACTCAATTCTATGTCAAGGTGTTTCATGTAGAGGTTCTGAAGCATTTCACCAAGTTACTAAATTCTATCTTCATTGTGTAGGTCTGGAAACTGTACAGGAAGAAGTGATTTGCCTAGACTATCAGAAGCTGAGAATGGAACCTGAATTCCTTATTCTTCTTCTCCCTTATTCACTGAATGATATTATTTCCCTTAAATAGTAATTTTTTCCCCAAAGTTTTATAAATAATTTGGATAGCCTACTAAATATGCATGCTTGAAAGTACTCAAACAGTTCCTTTTCATCTGGCACAGCATGGAGCTAGCAGTTTTATCCTTAATCTACCCACAAAATATGTGACTACTGTGTTCAATTTATACAGGGGCCTATTCTTAGACTGCATTATAGTTTATGAAAAATTGTTGGCGTTATTTCATGAAATTAATCACTTGTAGAGGAAAAAAAAGGGCAAGAAAGAAGGTTCTAACTGTTACTTACACTGTAGCAGTTCATTTAAGGACTTTCAACTTTCTGGCTTATCTGCCAATAGCTCAAGAAAACCCAAATCAAGTACCTTCAGCTACTTGAAAAACAGCTTATTTTTTAATAAGTCAGTGGTTTGTCTGTGTTTTAGGCTCTCTTTTGTTCTCTCAAATAAAGTATTTTCATAGCTATGGTTAAGTATATTAAACACTTTTCCCCCCTTAAACTTAAAAAAAAAAAAATAGTTAGTTTCAGATGAGTTTTATTTGCCTTTGTGATTGTGAAGGTGATTTCTTAATTCCATACATAGTGATTAGAAAATTGGATTTTGTTGACCAAGGACATAGATTGGGAAAAACCAGCCCATGCTCCAAATTCCAGTTGTAATCCAGAATCAGAGTGCAGCATTTCTTCTGTATCTGCAGACTCCAGTTCTGTAACGGTTGTGTGCATGCAATTCCCAGTCTCTGTAGGGCTCAGGTAAAGGATGGGATGCTGCACACAGACAAGGACTTGCAGAGGGCAGTTACTGTGAGTTGGGAATTCTCATCAGAACAGCCACATATTGTTGTGGATAAGGTGGTTCTTTTCCCCATTGGAGAGACTGCCACCTCTCTCAAACCTCAGGAGCATATTGTGTGTGTAGGTTCAGAGAAGCAGCTATCAGTGATGGTTTCAGGCCTCCTGTAAATTTATGAAGAGCCACAGCTGGTGACTTACTGTATCTGACCTGTGGGATTAGTTTGAGCTTTCGTTGTAGAGGAGAGTGAGTTGAGTGATAAAGTTCTTAATTTGAACAGGTCGGTGCAAGTAGTTGGATTTGCCTTCCTGCTTTTTGAAAGGAAAAAAAAACCAGAAAATAGAAGTCTTCAAGGACTGGAGGGAGGTGCAGTGTTTTTCTTTGCCACCAAATTGCAGTTTGTATCTTTTGATACCTCGCTTCTGTGACAGGATTACAAAAGGAAACATAAAGAAGCGGATCCAATCTGTTCCGAGGCCTTGGAAAGCTCTTGGATATTTATTATCCGCCACACTCTAAACAAAACCAAAACACCAAAGGGCTGTTTCTTCTTCTGCTCTTAATTTAAATATCACTACATTTTGCATTCACCTTTGTACGTATGATCCATAATTATTTACTTAATATTTAGTAATTGCATGTGGAGGCTGAAATGTTACTTACAGGATGTAGTTGAAATATTTACACAGGAAGTCAATCTTTTGACTTTTTGAACTATCCATGTGGTGTTTTTTTCATTTGGTAGAACCTTATCCCATGTTTTACAGATAGACTTAGTAACACAGAGAGATTAGTGTGTGTGGATTTGGAATTAAATGGTTTTAATTGCGTATCTTAAGACCTTTCAACCTCGTAGTTTTAAGAGTGGACTGATGATTTATGTTATCTGGACTATGGCCAGATGGAAGTTTATTTTTCCCCACCTCACTTCCACTATTGAGCTTTGCCTTCTGCAGCTAGTGGGTACCTGGCTCTTCTGTGAGGTGTCAGTCCCTTGCAGCCTGTCTCTTTGAGAAGCTGGTAAAGGAGGTGAGAAATGCAAAGAAGGCCACAGGATTTAGAGAGTTACAGTATCCTGGAGAAACAAGGACAAGTTATATTGTGTGGAAAGAGGAACAGATATGACAGGGCTTCTGCAGTGGCAGAAACACTTTTTAACTTACACAGTCTTCTGAAGTCAATTGTATTTTACCTTTGCATAACAAAATAGCCACAGAAACTCTTCATTCTTTTTCTCCTTTTCTCTTTGTATTGAGCAAAGTATCTCTGTGGTTTGGTTCTCGGTGTATTGTTGACATCTAACGTTGTCATTGTGGTCTGCTTTCTGTATCTTTGCCTGCCATGAAAAGTTGCTTCCCATTTGCCTTGATTCCCATATTCTTATGACAGTATACACCATGGCCATTGACTACTTTGAGCTGAAGCCTGTGGATCAACTTGATTGTGTTTTATTTTAAAGTGCAAATGATTTGACATGAGAGACTGGACTTGTTAACTCATGCTATTTCAGTATTCAACAATCACCAGTGGAGATTCAGAGGAAGATGCAGGAAGCCACCTCTTCTTTGGCCAGTTACTGTTTGGGTTAAAATCTGTAATGGGGTATTTAATAGATCTTGGAAAATTATTGGATACTGAATCTGGATATTTTTGTTACCCCATATAAACGTCTCATCCTTTTTTCCAGCCTTGCTAAGTCCTCAGCCTTAATGACATTTTGTAGCAGTTAGTTCCACTGTCTCATTATGAATTGTATGATGGAGCATTGCCTATTTATAATGTTTAAATTTCTCTGGAAGTCTCTTGTGTTAAGAGTTGGAAAGAACAGAAGCTTTCCTTACTTTTCTGCCTTAAAGGCCTTGTGACTAATCTGTTCGTTTCAGGGATTTGCCCTATAGAAGAGAAACCCAACTGCACAATATTCAAGTTAGAGTTTCTGAGAGGTTTTTGCAGGCTAATTACAAAGCCTTTGTAATGAGCCTTGAGACTCCAGTGCCATTGATCTTTTACATTTGAGGGAATTTGGTTCTAAGATTTTGGTTAACAGCAGATTAAATTTTATTTCCAAAATAACACTCAGGTGGAGTGCTGCACTTTGTGGAAAAAACAGTGACAAATCAATGGAAGGCTGCTTCTGTACATGGATTTCAGAGGTTGCTCAAGTGCAGTGAATATGCAGTGTCACAGCCTAAGCCAGTGAAGTGTGTGTGAGTCTCATTGACAGCATGGTCACAGAAATGCTAATTAATTTGTCTCAAATCCTTACTTTTTTTTTTTCCCTACTTTTTTTTTTTTTTTTCAACTTTTACTCAAACATGACCCCAGTTTAGACAGATCTAATTTGATTGTAAAGAATATTACAGTTCTCCTAAACTTACTATGTAATTTTGTGGTTGTTTGTATTATGATACATTTCTACTCATCAGAGTTTATTTCAGGATATTTTATTCCTGTTGAGTTTTCTACTGCCTTCTGCTAGTCATAGGTTACTTAAAGAGACTCTGCTTTGAACAAAGAACATGTAGGTTAGAGTACTATTTATATACTGACAACTCAGAACATACCACCATCTCCCTAGAAGGTACACATATATGTTTCTACAGAGTAGGTCCTTCTGTGTGCTTCCTGTGACATTCAGACAGTTGGAAGAATACTGATCCCAAGATGATGGAGTATGGTGAGTACATCACCACAGATCTCCTCATCTAAGTCAACAAAATGCCAACAAAATTGAGATGGATAATTTATTTATGTCTGCCTCTCAGTGAAGATAGAACTATGTAAAACCACTGCTTAAACTAGGTCAGTAGAAGGCACAGATCATTGTAAAATCAAAGCACATTTAAAGTTTCTCCATCACTCACATCCCTGCCCAGTGCATACGTGGTTGTAGTTGCTAAAATAAATTCCTTTAATGAACGTCTGTATTTCTTGCTTTCATCCTCTCTGGAGACACAGGCCCCAACAGGGCACTGCTTATATTACCTTATATGTCTTTACCTGCTCTGTTGCAAGGTTGGATTTCATGTTTACTGGGTTGTTGTGTCCAACAGACAAAGATAGCAAATTTTATAAATTTCTGAGCTAATGGTGCTCCTGTGTGGTGGACTAAATCAGACTGGAGGCAGTAATATTCTTTCCTGTGAAAAAGATATCTTGATAGCTCTTCAGACTAAGTAATAGACTATAATTACCCCTTATTTGTTTGTATTCTAAATATTCCTTAATGCAGATAAAACAATGCAATTGTCAAGATGAATTTTGATGGCTGTGTGGTCTCCCGCAGGCTGGCTGTGGGTTTTAGTATGTGGTCTGAACTTACATGAACTGAAGGTTTGTAATGTTTAGGTTTAGTTGTGGGAAGGTGTAACAGGGGGTCTTTGGGGCATTTCACAGCCTGCAGACTAAATGTAACTTGTGTGACTTGCTGTGGCTCACAACCTACTCCTCTTACCCTCATCTTTGCAAATCCTTCAGCTGTCCTCTGATTCTGCCTGTCCTTAGGGCCATGTGGTGGATGAAGGGCCTTGCATGTGGGCTAAGAACTTAGCATATTTGAAAACACCCTATATTTATCTCCTAATATTAATAATTTCTCTTGATTTGCTTATAATTAATTAAGAATAATTTTAGTTTTGTATGGAGGCCAAAAGCCTCCTGTTTTGTTACTTGGACTTTCAATTCACATTGACTGCACCTTGCTAGATGTGGTAACCCCAAGGGTGTTTGAACGTACTCTGGGCTTTTAGACACTGGAGAAAATAGTACACATTTCAAAATGTACTTCAGGTTTTAATTGCATCAGCTGCCTGGCAAGAAGCAAATGTTAATAAAAATAAATACTGCCTGGTAGTGGAAATAAGGAAGTAAAAACAGTAAAATCCCTTTTGCTTAGATTGTTTTTCTGTGTTGTTACTACAGAAAAAAAAAAGCCCCAACACAGGCTGCAGGCAATATTTGCTAGTACAGTCTCAGAACTACTTCAGCATTCAGCCAAACATTGTCCTGCAGCTTTAACCTTCCAAAACAGACAAGGATATGTAGCTCATGTAATGTAATGCCCTATCTAGTCTACTTAGGTGAGATGTGGGGAAAAAACCTCCATACCTGGCTTGCACAAATAATGAAGTGTCCTGTGTCGTATGCTGGTTTTGGGGGAAGACATTAAAAGATGTTTCTGGTAATAAAACATATGATGGAGTTACAGAATATTCTGTACTATGACTGAGTCCTTACCTGAGGGAGTAGGAGGGCTGTAGCTGTCAAGCTTCTAATGCAGGTGTGCCTAGCCCTTTGTTGGATGATGTACTTTATCCCTCTTTCTATCTGCTGTTGGTCAAGCTGCTGTGTTCCCACACCACCCCCAAAGGCTGGCATAGCATTAAAACCCTGTAACAAATGTCTGGAAATACAAATTTTCTAATTTTATTGTTATCAACAAAAAAATGTTATTTTATTCTCCTTACTGTCGGAGGTTAGGTAGTTACTTGTTTGAGTTTTCAGTTTCTTTTTTTTTTTCCCATTTGCTGACACTTTTTGTAATAGTGTTTAAAGATTTATTTCACTTGAATAAGACTGACCACCGGAAGACTGACCACAAGAGAAACCTGTGTTTGTTGAGCAGTTCAGTGCTCAGTGCTACTAATTTTCTCAGTGAAACCATAATAGTAACCAGGTGCTTTGATACACTGTAGAAATATATATATATATTTAAAATGTTATATTAGTCACATGTTAGTTGCAGTAAACACTGTTAACCCATTTGTAGCATTAGGCAAAAAAAAAAAAAATAATACATTTTATTATGGAAAAGAATTAAACCAAATAGTGCTGTTGACACCTCTAATGTTACAAAACTGCCACAGGGCTTTTATTAAAATGGAAAAGAAAAAAGTTTTATATTAGCTTCTGCATATATTGTGACAATAGTGTACTCTGTATCTTGCACACATGTAAAGTTGCATGTTTTTGAAGGGTAACACTGTAAATAGGTAACTAGGGGAAGGTAGTTGTAAATCAGAGCCCAGCTGGCAATCTTTCCTGGCTGGGGTTTAAGAATTGTTGTGTTAATATTTTTCTGCCTCCAGATTAGAATCTACTGTTCTGCTCAGAGGGCTTAGGTTTGCTTTTCTTTGCTAAATGCATTTAAGTGATACTGGCTGCAGTGCATTTAAACTTGTCCTCTTGCTACTGGCAATGTGTGTTGTATTGTTTGGGTATAACTTGGAGGTGTCATGCACACCTCTGCCCTCAGAAACTTATTTAGTAGAGGTGTACTACAGCACTTAATTATTTACCAGATAATCTTGTTTGTGTTTTGTTTGTTTATTTATTTATTTATATTGTAACTTTAAATGCACATTAATAGTTCTGTTTAAATGTATTGGTTGTTTTAGGATTATTTTTCACTTACAACTGGCCTTTCTTCAAAGCATGTGAAGCCTTATGGTAATGAACTATGATGCACTGACTTGGAGCTGGTTGAGCTTTTGATTTGCTGTGAAAGGTTTTAGGAGTTTTATGGAAAAGGAATCCCAAATTTAGTAAATATAGTTTCTTTTCCCAGAGGGGAAAGGAAGCAAGTGGACCTGGGAACAAGATACTTATAATAATATTTAGTTTTAATTTAATGCTATATGGTCCTAGTTTGCTTTTTCTCAGTAAGAAGAATACAGAAAAGCTTGTATTCATGCACTCTATTTCTCCAAATTATACTTTAAAACTAGATCTAACAGTAGTGATTATGCCATACGTTTTCTTTTTCTGCTTTCAAATCTTACCCATTTTGTATTTGAAAGCCAAAACTGTCAGTGGTCTGTTTACTTTATCTCACTCATGTGCAATGGAAATAAGTGGCATTTGTAGAACACACAAACTATTTTTGCCTGAATGCTCCATTTATGATTTATAGCCAACATGTATCCCTGATTTTCTTCTGAGAATGATCTTTATTGTCTTTGTGTACTAACTCATTGCAGAAGCACTTGTCTATTTTGAGCTAAACCAGACCCCTTGTAAAAAGAATCAAATTATTTCATCATGTTGAAAATGAAAAGCTATAATTACTTGTAATTGGGCTTCAGAATTCTTGAAAATTGGGAATTTCTTTTCCAGAGGTTTAAGATCACTCCAAATCATAATCTGTGGAAAATAGGAAATAATTCCTGTTCAATTTAAAAGTGATTTAATTTACACTTTTGACAGGTATTTTCCTTTGATATTTAGCTGGGGGAAATCATTCAGCTGTGGTGGATATTGCTAAATTGTTTTCTGAGTTCCTTTATTCTATATAGTTCACAACTTTATTTTGATGTTTTTTTAAGCCTAAGGGGCTGCAGTTTGAAGAAGGAGGTAGAGTTATTTTGGACTAGATTTTTTTTAAGTCCATGCCTACATTTTATTTATTAATTTGTTTGCTTGTTTCCTGGTCTTTGTACTTAATTCATACTGTTTTAACAAAACCCAGTGCTGTTCTGTGCTTTAGTCTTCATAAATTTGAGCTGGTAGAACCTGATGCATGTTGTAGTTACAGAGAGTTCTTCTGTAGAATTCTGAAGCCCTTGTTTAAAAACAGCTACTTCAGATCTCAAAACTAACTCGTCAATATAAAGATAATAATAATAAATGTTGCAAAGGACATGCTGCCTGTTTACCTTTTTGTTTATCTTTTTAAACCAAGCTAAGTAGGTAGGATAATTAGTGTGAGATTGCAGCCAAGGCAGATCTTCCAAAAGCTTAATGCTCTGGCAAGGGAGATGACATCTAAAGGCAGCAGAGGGTTCAGGGCTTTATGGCCAAGCAGAAACTGAATGTATGCTGAAGTAGCAGGTGAGATCTGGCAGCCAGGGGCAGGCCTGCTAGTTGGCACCTTCAGGCTTGAGGTGGAAACTCAGTTCTGTGTATGGAGAAGCCTTTTTCAGCACTAGTTGTGGGATGAGGAGCAGGGAGAAGAGTGGGTGGAAGGGGGAAGGGAAGAAGTTGGTTTTTATGCAGATGGATATATGGACAATTACTTCTGACAAAAAATGACAGTGGAAAGTATACCTTACTGTAAGCCTTGGCATTCCTCTCTTCATTTGGGACAATCATTTCGGTCAAGGCACATAACTGTTTGTGTTAAGCCTTATGTAAGCATATTTAAAGTAACTGTGGATCTTTTTAATGTTTATTACCTGTGGTAAGTGCCATTCCGTACCAGACATATGGGAAAGGTCAGTTATCTATACAGTTACCTGCTTCTAGCATTCATGTCTAATATGTAGGCAGGAGACCTGTAGAAGAGTTGAGGACAGACACATAAAGGAGCATCCTGCAGTGAAGAGAGTAATAATATAACACTTAAATAATCATTTTTATCAGTTGCAAATCTAAGTATTTCTATATCCCAACTAAAAATTATGTGGGAAAGTGAAAAGGTTTGGCCATGGACATTTAGCAAGCCAGTGGTGGGGCCAAGAATAGAAACCAGTTTTCTATGTTCCTACTCAATAGTCAAGGCAAGGCAGTATTCTCTCAGCACCAGTGCAATGCCAGAAGTATGCTTTCTAGTAGGCACCAAGACCTAATGCTAAAAGTGCTGCTGACTTTCTTTTTATTGGAATCCATCTAAGTTCAGTGTTATGATTTTTTTTTTTGTTTTAAATCTGACTCCTCAACTGGTTAAAAGTAGCACTTAAAAATAACCACTGATTCTTACATAGGGGAAGCAGGTGAAAGCTTCTGGATCTGTCAGAAAGTTGGACATCATCTATTGGCTTTATGCAGCCACCTGCCTCATTTAGTGACTGTGGCATTACACAGCCAGTTCACCACTCATTGACAGTTGGGTTTGTGTGATTGGACCTTTTGCATATCAAACAATTCTGTGAACCAGAAGCCAAGTACACATCTGCATTTGTTTATTTTAAAATGTGAATAGCTCATTGAAGAATTGGATCTCTCCACGATAGGATACATTACTTTTCTTGTGAGATGGTTTTATTGCGCACAAAGTGGTTTCTTTTTCTTTTTTTTGAAAGAACAGGCTGCTATGTTTTCCCAAGATTAACAATATTCTTAGAATTATTTTAGAGCTGTTACGACTGTAAGAGGCTTTCTAGATCTTTTTTGCTTGGCATCTTGCCAATGGCTGCTGTGGCAAGTAAATCTTCATGCGAAGAAGCGTGTGTTCTTTTTGAAGGTTAACAAGGGCCTGCAGAGCACAGCCTAAGCATCTGGCTCATGAGATTCAAAACCTTAGAAGGAAAGAGCTGTAGACCTCAGAGGCTGAGTATCCACCTTAAAAAGAAGGTTAGATGTGAACAGACAGCCTAAAAAATGGAGGAGGGGGAATGCTGATCATCAGGAAAAGTTGCCTCTTATTAGTGAACAAGAAGTGTAAGGCTCTAGTGAGAAGTGATAAAAATCAGGCTCTTGGATTTGGCAAAGGGTATTAAAAAAAGTAATGAGAGGTCTAGCAGGCTATTACTCTGAAGGTTATACTAGGATAGATCTTATTAAATATTTTCATTACTGACCTTGCTGCACACATGCACAAAATGAAATCGTAGTTATGAAAACCTGCTGATGGCATAGCACTGGGAGATGTTGTTGGTGAGTTGGAGGGTTGGATTGCCACATGAATTGCATTTTGTTGAGGTCTGAAGTAGTAGAAATTGGACAGCATGTAATCAGAATATGAGGCTGGTCACTTAGAAACTAATAAGGTTCTCGGATAACATTTGGGAGCTTGGTGGGTGGAGGGACTCCAGTGTCTTGTTGCTTCTTTAACAATACCTCCACCAAATTTAATGAGTTTACATTGTTGGGGTTTTTTTCTGTTTGTATCTATTTCCTGCTGAAGGAATTCCCCTTGATGCTTAAGTCCTTACAGCTTATTAAAAAATGAACTATCAGCCAGCAAATTTACTAAATTTATGTAAAGGTTGTTTTTTTGTTTTTTTTTAATTAATATCCATAACAGGATTTTATCCATATAATTAGAAACATTCTGAGGAAGGAGATACTTGGGAAGTTACTATGGTTTGTGCAGATTTTTTTGTTTTCTTGTTTTCATCTTCTTTTTCTCATTCTTTGATCATACTAGAGGACATCAAGCAACTCTCCCATCAGGTAGTTAATCAGACGTGTGACAGTATGTGACAGAAATGATCTTCTGGACCATGCAATGTTTGCTGTCCACATAAAAAAGATATCCTGAAATAATTTTCTTGACAATGCTTCAGGGTTTGTCTGGAGGAGATTTCTGTCTTTATACATAGATGTAAAAAACATAGGAGATAATCCAATATTGTTTCTGCATTTGGAAGTTAATATCAACCTCATAAATATAACTGTTACTCCTGATTTCCTTTGTATGGAACTGTAGTGACATGAGCATCCCAAGCCAGTGAAAGGGAGCCTGATACAGCACTGGGGATGTGAATTTGTGTGCGTTTTCAGGCGGATGTGGATGCTGTGCTGGAGTGCAGTTACACAAAAAGGCTATGGCTGTCTGCATGATCACTTCTCTTTATCGCTAAAGAGGTATTGGAAGGAGCATTCTACATGTTTGGGACACTTCTGTGTCCATGCAGAAGTTTGTATGAAATAAGTTATGAGTTCTAATTTTTAGAAAGATTGCTAGGTTATCCTTATTTCTGGCATATTTTGCTTCCTATACCTACACATGCATGTGCATCCCTTTGCTTAACAGCTTTTCTCTAGCTTATTCACCAACCTGTGGGTGAATGTGTTGGTTGACTTGTCTTGTCCCCACAAAGTCCTAACACTGCAAACTCCCACTGTGTTAGCTGTGGCCTTTTCAGCCCTGTGCACTATTTCTGCTCCAGCTTGTGGAAGAGCATCTCTTACCTCTCAAGCTGCCTAGCTGGTTTCCTGCACTACCAATGCAAATTCCTTTCCATCTCAGGTCCCCACATCTCATGTGCTTTTCTCATGGACCTTCTGCCCACTCCTCTTTCTGCTGACCAATTTCTCCAGCATGTGCTATGTGGGAAATGCATCTCTCTCCTCTTTCACTTTTCCTTCCTCTGGATCCCAGGGATGAGAAAACACAGTCCTTCTTGTGGTGCAGCCTAAGTGTTTTGTCTTGGATCACTGTTGCAAAGGGGAGAGGAGTGCAAGAGCTGGAGGAGCAGGAAATCCCTGTCTGATCAGCCAGCATCCCTGGTGCTCAGGGAGTGGGGAGTTTCAGAACTACACTATGATTCAGACTCCTGTGGTGGGAAGAGGGACATTTCTGGGAACTGAAAACTAGTAGTGGTCAAGTCTAACTGAAAAGCTTATTAAAAAAAAAAAACCTTAAAGAACTTTTAACAAAAACAGTTTTAAAGCATAGATGCAGGCACACTGCATTTTCTGAAGGGTTGAATTTAGCAGAATTGCATTTCGTGCTTTTCCTTTCTACCTGTAGTCTTCCTGTGTTACATATTTCAATGTTTTTCCCATGCACTTTGGAATAACTTCTAATATCCTTTTATAGATTGGTAGAGAATATAGTGATTTTATGTATCTCATTTTGTGCTTTATACATGAATTATTGTGCTGTTACTTAAAATCGTTTGCAGTAAGATAATTCAGACTTCTCTTTGAGTCAAGCCTAAGAAAATATCTGTAAATTAGTGCTAATGGTCAGTGTGGCTGGAAAAGAAACTCTTTCATGTTTGGAATTGACTGTAAGATTGAACTTACTCCAATTTATTGCAAAGTCAATATTCAGCTTAAAAATTAAAAAGGTTAATAATTATTAGGTTTTCAGAGGAAAGTACTAGTGTTATGACCTGCCTAACATCATACAGCTACAAAAATG
Organism: Ramphastos sulfuratus; assembly: GCA_013399055.1. Taxonomy (NCBI): domain Eukaryota; kingdom Metazoa; phylum Chordata; class Aves; order Piciformes; family Ramphastidae; genus Ramphastos; species Ramphastos sulfuratus. The sequence continues at coordinate 143,417 of WBNM01014106.1, forward strand.
CTATAAAATGATTTTTTAAGCTTATATTTATAGTGAGTAGATGGCTTATTCCTTCATCTCACTACTTATGCATCCACGAACTGTTAATTAATACTTTTGCAGTAATTACAGAATATTTTAAATATACATTATTCTTCTGAATTTTAAAAGATCAGGAATTTTTTATTAATTTAAAAGGGTAATATGACTGACCCACACTTTCAGCAACACTTTAATAAAGAGGTGCTTTTTTAGATCATTCAAATTTTTGCATTTTGATTGCGAGGAATAATAAAAAGTCCTTTTTTCCCCCATACTTTTTTTCCATTTACTCTTCTAAGCTGGGTCACCATTGTATCAGAAAAGGTCCTTGTTCTCCTTAAAAAGGCAAGTGATTGTGAGCATTGGTACAAGGAGAACTTGCATCATCATTCTTTTGACTCCCACCATGCAATTTTCTTTTTACAGAGGGCTGTGGTTTGTAAGATTTAATTCCATTCAGTTTCCTCTTCTTCTTTTCCACTATTTTGTTACATGCTGTTGCAATGTTTAACCAAAATAATTAGATACTTCTCTGCAATGGAGCTCTGCTCAGCATTCCTTGATGTGTGGTTGCTGTGGACCAGGGAGAAAACCAGTGTGTGACTTTAAGATGAGCAATATGGTGTGGAAAATTCAAATGCTAGCTTTGTAAGGGGAGAGGTGATACCTTATAATTGACTAAATGATGCAGTTGGAAAAGAGACATAAGCTCTGGGTACTTCTGTCTCTTCCTCAGATCTGAAGTAAGGTTTACAGCCTTCAGGCTAGACAGAAGTAGAGATCTGTTGCCTCGCAGTTTAATTGATTAGACTTATTAGAAGAATTGAGAGGAAAAGATGACTAATAATTTTGGAATGGGGGAATGGTATTAATAGGGGAAACAGCAGAAGGGAACACGAGAGAAGTGAAAATCATCAGGCACAGAGAGTTCCTGCAGGGCACGCAGCACATTCTGTGTGATCTCAGCCTTCCCAAGCAGTGGGTCAGCTCCCTGTAAGGCAGCAGGATGCTGTCAAGGACATGCCTTCCTTGGGAGTGGGGAGGTGGTGCGAAGGCATAGCAAACAGTGAAATGAGTTATAAGTAGTAAATATTACTAAAAGGACTACATTGTTGGCAGCAAATTCGAAAACCACAGAAAACATTCCACTTACCAACAAAGTGTGCTCTAGATGGTGCTTTTAATCTTTCACTCTTCAAAACATGTTTCTTTTCATGCGATATATAGCAAGTCTTCATATAATCTGTGTGTGTATGTAAGTACTGTGCCTTGGCTTGTGCATGATGTGAAAAAGCATCTTTGGGCTTCCTCACATTCCTGTTTTGAACACAGTTTTTAATATTACATCTCTTAAGGGTTGTGTCAGTTTGGTTTTTTTTTTTTCCCCTGTTGGTTGGGGTTTTTTAAAGCAAAGAGTAAACAAAGTTAGCAGTGCATTTCCTGTACTTCAGACGTGCAAGTAATGGCAAGATGAGTGGTTAGTTGTAGTGCACATAAAACTATTTGTGTAAATAGTTTATTTTCCTGTGTCATAGCTAGATAGATTCACCACAAGTTATGTGCGTTCAGAAATTCCATTAGACTGCACAAAATATCAAAGCTGGGGGCACAGATGCTTGGTGAAAGGAACCACTGGTCTGTTCATGGTTAAATGTGTCTCTCAGACCTGAGGAGGTGACTTCCAGTGAGCAGTTTGTTTATAAATTTCTATTCGTGAGTTATTTGCTCACATATGATACAAATCATGACCCAGGTCACAGAACTGAATAGGTTGTGCAAGTATTTTCATAGGTCGTTTGCATCTAAGTGACTGTATGAATGACCACAGCAACACTCCCCTGCTCACCTGTGCCACATTCATGTATTTAAGGATACCCTCAAATTGGTTACCTTTGGTTTGCTGCAGCTGTTTGACCTTTCCTTTCTGTTGGCCCAGTAGTGAGAGGTGCTGAGCTGGATGTTCTCCCCTACTATAGTGACAAGGGTGAGTGAGCCATGTTTTATTGGGGCAGGTCTTTTTCATTGAGGCTATGTTGTTATATACCTCATGTTTTTGCATAGTATGTGTTTCTGCTTCTTAAGTTGCTTCCAGAGTACCTGGTGAAATGCATCATTTAGGTGCAGCAGGTTACAGGAAGTAAATGGAATAGTCTATCGTGGTCTACATTTAATTTGGTGAGCTGAGAAACACTGTGATCCTGGCCAGTCTTGGCTTTTCATTCCATATTTAGGTTTAGAGATTTCTGATTCTCCTCTTACCTCCATTCTGTAGCAAGGAAAATCACATGTGAAGACTGGGATATGTTTTGACCATCTTCTTAATCTGTGCAAGTGAGCAATAAAGGACTCAAAGATATACCACAATACAGCTCTGCTACTCAGTCTAGACACTGTTACTTAGTATGAAAGCAACACAGTTAAGGACATTAAATCATTTAAGATTGTCTTTTCACAGGAAAGTACATGGAATACAGTTAAGGGACACACTTGTTAGCAATATTCCTACAAGCACAGTTGTCTTCAATGGATTTTCCTTCCTCAAGGTTGTATCTTTTTTTAGGGTTTAGGGTTTGTGGTGATGACTTACTAAGATTAGTTAAGCATGTGAGTGTTTTCTGAGGTAGCATATAGGTTTTCCTATGTGGGAGAAAGTATTTTGTTTTCTCCCTTCCAGAATGCTATACTAAATGTTGCAATTTCTTTGCCCCGATAAATTTCTGGGTGGTAAACTAGCTGCTGTGCTGCACTGAACAGATTCTTCCATTTACTACTCATTACATTTACAGAATTTCTGTTTTAAAAAAATAGGCATTTCTTAATTTTAAGAATTCTATAACATGGATTGGTTGAAAACTCTCTCTTTTGAATGCTGTAGTTGATGGATGACTTCTCTTAGAGGTTCTTATGTTTTGCCTGTCTGCTAGTGGGGTCAGTAATGTAATTAAAGTTTTTGAACCTCAGCTGTAGTAACCTGTAAATCCCAGTTTATTGTGAAGACTTACTGTATGGCTGTTGTTGCAAAAACTGAGACTTGGGAGGGAGATGGACTGAGTATTTTCAGCAGACTCCAGTGTGTGTGTGATGTTGTGATTTAGCACTTCCCGTGTTCTTACTCATCTGATCCAAACTTTAAAAGAAAAAAAAAAAACCAACAAAAAAAAACCCCAAACAACAAAAAAGCCTTCAAAATGTGAAGTCTGGAGTAAAAATGAGATATCAGCGGGTTTTGAAAACATCTGAATGTGACAATATTGCATTTTACACGTGAAAGCATACGTCAAGTGTGAAAGGTTTTTATAATACCTCTACCCATCACACTCAAGCACAGCATCCAGGGGTAGGTAGGTGCTGCCATTTCTGCATTTTTTGAGTTGCTTCCTTCTCTCCCTATTTTGAAAAGTGCTGTGGGATTTTTATTTTCTGTTTCTTGTGTTAAGGACAATCAGCCCAAGAATCTTATCTGCTGATGGGTTTGGTAGTGGTATTCAAAAACATTGTGGTGGAGGGATGTGTGATGACGTGTATTAGGTGCAAAATACTGAAGGGGAATTAGGCTAACATTAGATGAATGGCAATGTACACTTGCAGGTGACAAAATACTAAGTATTGAGCTCCATTTGTCTCTGATGAAAAAGGGAGAATTTGAAATCTGTACAGAATAAAAATTTTACAGTGCAGGTATTGCACCAGGTGTGCTCTGATGTAACATATTATGTGTTACAAGTGAATTAACAAGATGCATTTTCTAAACAGAAGGGAGAAGTGTTTACAGTTTAGAACCTTATGTTCTATGATTTTGTGATCCCTTAAAAGTTAAAAAGGAAAATCTGTTTCACTGTTCTTAGCACTACAACTCCTCCCTGGACCTTTGTTGTTCATGTACATCTTGTAAAAGGTCTGTAGAGCACAGCAAACCACGTGCTAAGACACATTTCTGCTAGCTCTGATTTAACAAGGGCAGATAGCAGCCACCAGCCACAGCTATAATCTGGTACTTTGGGCTTTGCTGTGGCCTGACGAGCAGGGTGCAGCCTGCAGCAGGCCCTGGTGTGAACTTTTGTGGTTTCCTTGGTGTGGCACATCATCTCCCATCACCTGCAGCAGCTACACTTGCGTGTCAGCGCAGACAAGCTGTTTGAAAGTAAAAAGGCATTGTACTGGAAAATGTATCAACTCCATCCAGACACTAATTCTTTGTTTCTAGTCTTTGTTAATGCTCTAGAACTTCTTATTTTATAAGAAGAGTTCTTGTGACTGCTTAGCAGTTTCTGCCACAATGAAGGAGCACCTGCGTGCTGGGTGCCGTGTCAGCCGGTTTCCTGTACTGGGCTGTCTACCTCTGGGTATTGAAGTTAGGCATGGTATAGCCAGTGCTCAGCCAACCTGGATGCAATTCATGTGAGCAGACAGAGAAATGCCTCATAATTTTGCTGCATTTCTCTGATTTCTGTAAATCCATGTCATTATCATGTAATTGCAGTTGGACACAAGATACCCCTAGAAAACAGTTCTGACCAAGCCAGCACATTGAAATAGTCTACTGCTATGTACTTGCATGTGTTTCAGTACTGGTAAACCAGTCAAGAAGGAGATTTGTCTGCACATATAACTAAGAGCCAAGGACTTTCTGGTCATGAGAGGTAAGATTTTGTGTAGTCTCTCTGTGCCCCAAGTTCACTTTCCTTGGACAAATTACCGAAGTCAGCAATTTCAAACTTAGGAGACTGGAGTTAGGTGTTGACAGCCATCTTTAAGTACCTAAATAAGTGGTCTCATTTTAAGAGGTCCTGAACACACAATTCTTTCTGACTTCAAAAGAAGCTGCAAATGCTGTGTCCACTTTGATTAATTGAAAGGCTGACCATCAAAGTGAAATTATGTTGCCAAGCTAAAGGAAAAGAAATAAAGACTTAGCACACTGTATAAATCAATCGCAGATCAGAGTTTACTGGGTATAAAATGTACAGCATCTTATGTGCCCTTTTGTTCTTTCTGAGTCTCACCGGGCCCAAAACTACGACAGAAAACCCCTCACGGTTTGTGAAATATGGTAATGCCCAGCAACATTTGCCAGTTTAGCCACTGAAAAATAGATATGGCTGCTCAAAATTTATACTGTTTGCCAGGGCCTTAGGTGAAAGGAAAACGAATTTTTAAAATGCTTATTTTTTTTTTTTCATTTGAAGGTAATGTCTTAAATCCTTAAGAGATGAACAGCCTACTACCTTCTCCTACTTTGATCGATATGTCTTTGAGACATGATTTACACCTTCTTATAGTACTTCAGGTTACGGCCTCTGTTCCTGAAAGTTTTGTGGAGATAGGTGCCTGAGGATGAAAACACAAAGACCTGCTAAGTGCCCTGATGAAAGGAAAGGCTCCAGTGTGTGTTGTGTTGGTCATGTTTGCCAGTCCTTACGGCAGAGGGAGTGCACTGTGCAATGGAAACTTCGGCTGGGGATTGAGTAACTCATGAGGCATAAAATCATGGGAAGAGAGAATTTGCTAACGCTGCCGTTTGTAGAACTGTGGTTTCTTTTGGGATCGGTTTGCCAGTTCTTACACCCTTATACTTTCTGGGTTATCAGCACATTCAGGAAGGCCAGAGTGCCAGCTTTAAACATGGCTTTTATGTTACACCTACGTATTTGGCATAGACAGACTGATGCAGGCTGAGGACTCTGCAGTGCTGTAACTCAAAATTAACATAAATTTGGCTCCAAATGAACATTCAGTAATGAATAATGAGAGGTAACAGTTCCTAACACAAGGTTATTACTTTCTTTGTCTTAGTGGCTCCTTTTCCCCACCACCAGAATGCCGATCCGTGGCGATGCCTTGTAGCCTCTGATGCACCTTCTAGTGACAGAGGCTGCTGCCACTGGTGTCTCTGGGTGGGGAAGTGGGAGCCACTTAAGGGGTGGGGAAATGGGAACCACTTAAGTCTTTTCCTTCCTGGTCTTCAGTACCAAGTAGGTGTATGTGAATTTGGAAATCTCTTTTATCTTCATTCTCTCCAATACTTTTGTATACAGCTGAAGGCTAAGTGATAAATTTTTGTCACGGTTTTTATATTGCTGGAGTGCACTGCTGTTATCTGATAAGATTAGTAAGTCAAGAAGCATGAATGATTATTAAAAATAATTGTTTGTTTATATAAACATGACGGCAAAATAGGTTACTCACACAGGCCAAGTGACCCAGTTATTCAGGTTTTGAACATGTACAGAAGATGTGCTACACTGCTGAACTTTAAGGAGAGAAAACCTTTTATTCTGTGTGGAACTGCTGAGTAAGTTTCTTTCTTTTTGCAGTGCTAGTACCTTGATGATGGGGTATCACTGGAGAGTTTGTTGATACTGCAATTCATATTTTTATCTCTAGAAAAGTGAGCTCTTGTAACCCCCTTAATAAGTGACCATTTCCTTCCATAAGTGCTGATCTGTCCAGATCTTCCTGTCAAAAAGTTCGATGGGATAGAAGTGAAGTGATACCACTCAGCTTCAGTCTTACATTGCTCCTATAAGTATTTCAAGCTGCTTGCTTCAAAGCTGGGTTTTGAGGCTTCCATTAGAATTGCCACAGGCTTTATCTCAACCTTAATGCTAAGACATGTTTTAAAATAGAGTGCTTCATTAGCCCTTCTGAATTTCTTTGAAACACTTGGTTTAAATAGGAGGCTACCTGAAATGAGGCAACTAACATTCCCTAGACTAATGTTTTTGTGGCAGATCAGAGCCTTTGTAGTTTAACCATTTGTTTAAAAAAGACTACAGCATAACCAATAAAACCTAGATGACAACAAAGTCCCAGAAAGACAAAATAAAATCTGTGTGGTTAATCTGAACTTCAGTATTTCAGCATCTTCTTGCTGTGCCATGAATGTTTATCTGTAGTTGAGCAACAGACTATAAGAGCAATGCAGATGTCTGTGAAAAGAGGTCTTCTTCCTGAACAGGAGCAAACACAATGCTGTACTCTGCTGTTAAGTTGTGCATAGCCCATCTTTATATGTATTTCCCCTGACAGACCTTGATTGTGCTCTTCAGGGTCAGCCACTGGACACTGCTTTTTTTCAGATCAAGAAACTGATCCCTGTAGTCAGATTTAACAGAACAGGCTACTGCCAGTTCACCTAGAGCAAATCCAACCCTAAAGGAGGCCAAATTCTAGTCGAAGATCTTTAGGCAAGGTTTCACTACCCCTTATTTCCCCCAGATATGTAGCTGAACAAGTAAGCTGTTAAAAAATATTTTATCAACATTTTCTTTCAAAGAGTGTGGATTTACCCAAAAACCAAACATTCTAAGGAAGTGCAGACTTCTGCCTTGTTTCCTGCCTTCTTACCTGCTGAATTATCTGGGACTTCATGGCAGCTTTCTTGAGGAAATTATTCTCTGTTTGCAGGCTCCAGGACTGGAACAGGAGCCTGGCAGCAGTGGATGCTGCTGGGAGATCTCACCATCCTGGCAGGAACACCCTTGAAAGTTGACTAGTTCTGGGGAAATGTGAAAATTGTAGCTTCTGTGGTGGATCCTGCAAGGGGTTCTTCTTTCCTAAGATTGAATTTCACTGCAGTTCATCCAGCTAGTAAAATAAGCTCTAAGTTTTAGAGTGGGTGTTACTCAACCTTCTTCTCAACAACAGAGCCAAAGAATCTCCCAGAGCTGGAACAGCCAGCTGCTCTTTCTTCATTTAGGAAAGGTGTGTGTGTGTGTACGTGTATTTTTGTGTATCTTCAAAATGTTCTGCCTAAGAATTTCTGGACACTACATATATTGCTACTTACAGCTAAATTTAAAGGTCTTGGTGGTAACAAAAGTAGTTTTGGTATAAAAATCTGTGTGCAAACTAATATTGCTTTTTCAGGATGTTGGAAAGATTTACAAAGAAAATGATACTTTGAGTTTTGCTGATATTGATGTGTTTATGTATGCAGTAGGTTAATTTTGGGGTTTGCTGTTGGGAGTCTCAGTTATGTGGATGCTGACCTTCCTTCACCTGGAAGGTGGGCTGTTGTGTGCCTGAGAACTTCTGTGGGGGCTTAAAACGTTCACTTGGATTCACAGATGTGTTCATAAAACAAGATTTATTTTTTTTTCCTTCAATAAATATTAAGAAAATCAAACCAATAACACTTAAAAAATTTCATGTCAGTGGAGTTCATAGTATCATAATTTATTGGATTTTCCTGTAAGCCAAAGGTAGTCTATGATAAGCAAGACTTTGTTTGTTTATTTAATATCATAGAATCATAGAATGGTAAGGTTGGAAGGAGCCCTCAAGGATCATCTAGTCCCACCCCCCTGCCATAGGCAGGGACACCTCCCGCTAGCACAGGTCACTCAAGGCCTCGTCCAAGCTGGCCTTGAACCCCTCCAGGGAGGGAGCAGCTACAACCTCCCTGGGCAACCTGTGCCAGTGCCTCACCACCCTCACTGTAAAGAACTTCCTCCTAACATCCAGTCTAAATCTCCCCTCTGCCAGTTTAAACCCATTGCCCCTTGTCCTGTCATTGCAAGACCTTATAAATGGTCCCTCCCCAGGCTTCCTGTAGGCCCCCTTCAGATACTGGAAGGCTACTATAAGGTGTTCAGACTGATTTCATACATATTTAGAATTTCTACCAAGTTGTATTTTGTTGCAATTTTAAATAGCTTTTGTTCTCAAATTGCCTCTCGATGTGCCCATTCCTCAGGGCTTAGCCTGTTTTCCTGTACTTGGGATTGCATAGAGTTTGTGTCACGTTCTGCAGGGAGTTAGCCCTGTAAAATCCTCTATTCTTGCTCTAGCAAAATTGCAGGATTTGTGGGAAGGGGGAGGGGGGGGGAATACCCCCTAACCACACCCAAAATCCCAAACCCCAAATCAGACCAAACCAAAAAACTTATAGCAAAATCTATAATGCAGATATGGCTCTTCTCCTCTGTATAATTGCTCCACTACTCTTTCAGATATTTTTAGAGGGCTTTAATTATTTAAAATTTATATGACATTTTACAATTGCTGTTATTTTACACTCTGAAAAACTGGTTACTTTCATGTCTAAAATCACAGAGAAATCGCATGAACTAAATATTACATTCTTGCCATTGCTTTTATGCATAGCATGTTTAGCGTCTAGCTAAAACCCGAGCAGAAAGCTCATCTTGAAAGAGACTACTTAATTAAAAATTAAACGATGAATTAAAACTTAAATTATGCAAAACTAATAAGCTGCGTTACCAAAACCAACAATTAATATGCTATAGTATGTGGAAAGAAAATGCTAACGCTTTTATTTTTTGTTTCACGTTTTGCTTTTTGCAGTCTGTGTATTCTGCTTTGGAAATTCTTCCTCTTGAAGTATTTGACGTATCTGAATTAAGATGTAAACCACTGATATTTAGGTTTGTGCATTTTGCAAAACTCATCAGAGATTAAAACTTTGATAATGTAGCAGGATCTGTTATGAAGTGGGAGGAATCCAATTATTTTTCAATTAATGTGGTATCACTTCTGTATATAAGATTCAAATCAGTGCATCGCATCACCTTCTGCAAATCGATAGAGTAAAAATGGACTCATTGACAAAAATTACAGTTTAACCTATTGCTCTAATTCCATGGTGTAAAAGGTTTATTTTTTACTGAAATCAGCTTCAACTAATTGCAAATGCTGTGATCGTGCATACAGTATTTGTGTGCATACATTTGCAGAGCCCAGGCTAAGCACAGCTTTAAATTCTGGTTAGTTTAGCAGTTTAAAGGGAGTATTCCCAAGGTCTTGGTATCAAAGGCACAGCAAAACATTTCCTCAGCAAATAGTACAGTGGCCAAATACTGGACATGCTGTAAAATGCTGTGTGCTTTCCTGCAACAGAAGCATAGGCAGAGATTTCCTGAAGTATCTGCTGGTGTTTTTCCTAATTGTATTCTTCAAGCTGAGTAAAGCTTAGGGAAGGAAAGGAATTAGGGAGTTAAAGAAAACACCATCTGATTAAGTTAATTATGAAGCTTGAATCTAATACTTTATTATTGCTATGTTCTGGAAGGTGGAACTACCTTCACATTTGCATTTTCTTACATTTAAGTATTCCATAAAATAATATTAGCTTTTAATGCTTCATATCAAGTATCTTCAGCACCTATCTATATTTTTCTCTTAGGTCTTGCTAATTTAGCCTTTGCAGCTATATAAGTAGTTGTTTCTCTGGCACTATAATTTAAAAGTTTACATTAAAAATAAAATCAATACTGGGATTAAAGCATGAAGAGTACAGCTAAAATAATTTATAATAGCTCTATTGGTGATGGAAATCTAAGGAATGAATACTGTGTATAATAAAGGCAATTAACTGAGGTTCTTATAGGGAAAAATATTGCTCTTAGTGTGGGGGATGGAAGGAGATCATGGAAGCAGTTACAACTCTAATTTTCTGGGTTGAGCTGTGTTAGCCCTGGCATAAATTGCAGCAGCCTAGAGGTACATGTGCCATCTGAGGATTGTGTTCCGTCCTGACATCCCTGTGAATGTGTTGGAGAGGTGTGGGGGAGAGAGAGAGAGCAAAGGCACTGGTGTCTGCTGGGGGTTTGTTCTCCCTGGGAGGTCTTAAATTTCTTCAATCATCCTCTCACACGTCAAACAGAGGCTTTGGTTGATTTGCACAACTTGAAGTCCAGCAGAGCCAGTTGTGGTAAGAAAACTGGCTTGGTATTTAACCTAAGTGATTTTGCTAACTTCTGCGTTTATCAGGTAGAAGTTCTCCCTTCAACAAAAGGAAGTGTTTAATCTACTATCACAAAGAGTGAAATGTGAATAAAGATTGACTTGGATATAATCTTTCTAACTGCTCTTGATGGACATCTTAAGATTCAGCTTAATTTAATTGAAAGCTTAAACTCTGTCTTTTTGGGAAGCTCTTTTCTTTTATATCCATGGTTAAGTGAGCAAGGCAATGACATGCTCCCTTAACAACTGTTCGGGAATCACCAGGCTGATTGACTAATGTTTCTGCCCTTTTTATGCACTTCTGATGTTCCATCATGGCTTTCTCCTTTCTGTGCATATAAGTGGATTTATCTGAATGTTAATAAGCCAGATGGTTAGGTGGTAGGCCAGGTATTTTTGAAGGTAAGCATATTCTTTGTCATAGAGCCATGTTAGCCAGGAGCTCTGCACCACACTTCAAATCCTTCAGCAGTCTCCCCAGGAGGTGGCAGCTGTAGAAGCCTAATGGATATCATCACCTTCAACTGTCAGCTCCTTTTTTCCTGTCTGTCATGACTGTTTACTTCTGATCATACCAGTTGACATTTATGTGTCACAATAGAAAACCGAACCAGTGCAGGAGTAAAGGCGACACTGGGTTTGCGGTTACTTCTTGTATCACAACAGGCAGCTGGCAACTCATTAACACCATGTGGAGTGTCAAGCATATAGTACATTAAATAAAATTAATGCCTACAGGCGCTGTATATAAGGAGATGGCCATAATGGACAGTGAAATCACATGAGTGGTTGAAACAGCAATAGTAGAGGTGACAGATTTTGGGAAAAAAAAGGGAGAAAAAAAAAGGGCAGGAGGAAGGGATGAATCTGTAGTCCAAGGTACATGAGCATGTCAAGCCTTTGACTGTCATTCCTTGCCATTCTTATGCTTAGCCACTGAAGAAAGATGTGTGGCACAGATTTGTGCTGGGCATTGAGTGACTTTACTGGAGTCTGTGTACTTGGTAGCAAGGGTAGCACTAAAATTTTGAAAGATGACCATCCACCTTCTCTTCAGTCGTTATCCAGCAGTCAGCATGAGCATGGAAGAATTAGATCCAGCCATAGTGATCCAGGGAGAGGATGTCAGCTTGAGTACAGACCTGTGAGTGATGAACAGAAAAGTGCTTTTCTTCATAAACTGTCAACATGGCTTTGTGCAAAGCAGTGTCCAAGTCCTTCACTCATTCTCCAGAATGATCAGTTTTCTTTTGTACTAGGTGGCCTGCCTGGGCTGTTTGACATATGTTTTGCTCTATTTGTAAATGCTTTTCTTAGTCTTCTTTTGCTGAATGATTTGGCTAAACCATGGTCCTAGCTTTGGCAGGTGAAACAACCTGGAGCATGTGTGGTGAGAAAATTCACTCCAATATGAGATTGAATCTCAAATAATCTCAAATTTCCAGGAAGTATTATACGCAGATAAAACTTTTAATTTTCTGTTGCATAATTTTAAAACATAAATGAATATTAGGATGTTTTTACTCAAGAGGAATTATGGATAGTATTTAGATTTATCTAATTAAATACTGTGGATGAATAGGTGCTGATTGTTCTATAGAGTACTAAATTACTACCATACCTTCCAGGAAGCACAGCAAATGGTGTTTAGTGGAAATGACAGGTAGATTTTAGTACACAAAATGTCATTACCATTGCAAAATGTTATTACTCACAGAACATCATAAAACACTGAATTTCCCTTTAACAGACTAACCTTGTTGCCTGCTGATAAGATCTCTCCTTTGGGCACCAAGGTTGCAGTGCTGTGACTACTAGTAGCACATTAGTTTGGGTAAACTCAGCCCATCAGTCTCCTTTGCAATTAAATTGATGGAAGCAGGTTTAAAGAGAAAAAGAACCCCCTCAAATTAAAAAAAAAAAAAAAAAAGTTACTTTAACAAGCTGCAGTACAGTTTTCCATAGGAAATGGTGAAAAAATATTAAAAGCTATTCATTGTCATAATTAAATTGTAACCAAAAATTAATTGTGGGCCAGCGTATTGTCTCATTAAAAAAAAAAAAAAGGTTTAAAAAACAAAAAAAAAAAAGGTACCTGCTTTGATTTCATCTTTCGGCAGTTTATTTTATGCATTTATTGTTCGTTAATTAGAGTTCCTACATATTTGCCCTTCTTGCCTGATTGCCTTTGCCTTTTATAGCTTACAGTGAGCTTTCCTTTGCATTTGAGATGAGCTGCGATAGCCACCTACAGTGATTGCGTCAGTTCCCTTCATAGTTTTTATTAATCCTCACTGAGGATTTTTTTTCTCTCTAAAGAAAACAGGAGTCTACCATATTTAACTTAATTATTTTATGTTCTCGGGACCATCTGCCATTTGGGATGGTTTCTTACATCTAGTCTCTGCTTCTATAAGGTGGCTGGGATGCTGTTTGGAGTGTGTGGCCCTGCTAGAGGCGTGCATAGTGCTGGAATAATGTTCTCTGACTTACATGTGACAAAAAGGTCAGGTTTTCAGAGGCTGCAGGGCAATCGTGTTGACCCAGCTATTGTCATGGGCTGGCTAGCTTGCTGAGAGGGGAGCAGTTGAAGTGACATGCAGATGGCATAGAGGCATTGCTGCCTTTCTGGTATGGCTATTGAATTTGGGTGATATGATGATGTAACAACTGTTTTGTTTTTCTTATTGCACTGTCAGAGAACTGAAGACCATGCACCAGTCTGTAGTGAAATGAAGTGGATCTTGCAGTTGAAACTTGTGAAAAACTGCTGACATGCACCTTTAAAACATTTTCTGTGTAGCTGGAAGAGGGAAAACAGCTGTGTTCAAATCTGGTAACAAAACCTCTGAGAAGTTTTAGTTTTCCAATTAAATTACAGCTATAATGAGAGAAAAATGTAACTGCATGTAAGCATTTATCTAGAAGGAATGCTCTATGAAAATGAAAATACAAGTTTTTGAATAATAGATCAGATTACTTAATGTAATCTGTTTATTAACAGACCAAGGCAATGCTTGGTAGGTTTTGAGCAGCTCACAAGCATTTGTGTTCAAAATTTCATTGTGTTGCACATGGACAATATTCTTTCGTTCTGGGGTAATGAAAAAAGGAGGTAACTCTTGCATGAAACATAAAAAAAAAACCCCTACAGACATGTCTGAAAAGGAGAATAGCATCATTATGTGTTTGTTTTTTTTTCATTTACCTGTATAGAATTGCAAGGGACTGGTATAGGTGGTCTGTGGGTGGCCTTTCTCTTAGCTCTTTACTCAGAGGAACATACCATAGTTAACCACCCTTCCTTTGAATGTTCTGGGTGGCACAGATGAAGTGACTTCATCCAGTAAGTGGCACAGGAGATAGCAGCTGGCAATTCTTGCTATATGGAGGCTGTGTGATACTCAGCTGTTGGTCACCACAGGACCTTACTTCACTCTTCCTTTGTCTTGCCCCATTCCTGGAGGCTGGTATTGCAGACAGTTTAGGTGTAAGGTGGTGGTCTTCCATCTGAATGTGGTCCATGGGGGTTGCTGGCTCTGCTGGGACACCCAGGCCACAGATGGGAGCTCCTCTGCTTGCTGATGCTCAGCTGGAGCCATTGTTCACCCACAGCAGATTCATAAGTTTTATTGGCTTATCAGATGACTTCCCCTCCTCTCAAAAGGGCTCTCCTTATGCTCAAATAGATAGCCATTTCTTGCTGACCTGGGAGGGACTGTCCTACCTAACTGCTTGTATCCAGGTTGAGAGATGCAGTGTGCTTCCTCCCTGGGTGGTAGCCCTGGAGCAAGGGGAAACTAACTGGAGAGGTAGTATCAATGTGAGGAAGCCATTTCTCACCTTCCTCCACCCCCAATGTTTTTTTCTGTTCATGAAAGCTGAGTATTTCACAAGATAAATGTGCTTGATTGTTTGGCAGGCATATAGTATTTCCTGCATTATTGTCCTGGCTTTGTGCTACTGTAGAGAAGATAATCTCATTTGAAATTTTCCTTTGCTTGTAAAACTTCATGCAAAATATGACTTAATTCCTGAGTAGATTTTTCTTATCCTGTTGTCTTTACTCAAGCTTATCTGGAGAAGGACCACCAGAGTTCAGTTTCTGTCCCTCTGTTCTGGCTGTACATATATCTTAAAAGAGCAATTACTTCTAGTGATACTTTATTGACAGGTTGCTTGAATCATGAACTGATGCCAATCTTATGATAGCTTGCTGCTCCATGAATTTGTATAATCTAACAAATCCATTCATAAATGTGTTTACTTAAGTGCAGATGAAGATAAATGATGGGTAAAGAAGTTTGAAGATTCACTTAGCAATGTGTCATTCCATCCTCCCAGTCCATCAAATAAAAATGTCAGTCAGTATAACTAAATCCTACTGCTAACTGCTATTTATATATATATATATATACACACACACACACATATATATATATACACACATATATATACACATATAATTATTTTTAGTAAGCACTGAAAGCATGAAGGTACAAGATTTAAGTAGATCTTTGTTCTAACAAGAAATACTTCCTATTTTGATAAATTTATTAAGCAAAGGGTCCTGTCCATGACAATAAGCAGGCATGTTAGAGCACTTTGTAATTTAGTACTGACTAGCACTGTAGGATGTTAGGTGCTGACTTGCTTCAGTTTTAGGAACTGGGAGCTAAGCATGTGAGGCGTTTCAAAGCACACAGTATTCGTTGGGGTTGCATAATGTAAACCGGTGTCAGTAGTTTCTCTGAATGCCTGAATCTGTCCTCTTGAAGGTGTTTGCTATTTATTTCAAAATAAAAGAGGTACGGCAGAGACACCTGAGCTTGTGAGGAAGAAAAGAGATGCTGACACCTGGCAGATAGTTTCCTGGCGACGTAACAGGGGCTAAAATATTGAGGTGGACAGTGCTTCTTTAAGGTAACGTGTACTCACTCCATGCTGCGCTGCATGCTTTAAAGCTATGCCTGACTTTTGCCCGTGACAGCTATTGTGCTGTAAGCTATCGGAGACGTGTGTCGCTTCAGGTGTGCTCCCAAAGCCTGTAAAGAATCAAAGCATCTTGGCCGGTCGGCAGTCTGCCCAATGACCTTTTTCTTGTGTAGCTCAATGATGGGTTGTGAAGGGGAGAGCTGGTTACAGTCAGGACTGGGGGGACCTGCCGTGGCGTGACGGCAGGTTCAAATCAAACCCAATAGTTGCTTCTTGTACTTTCTTCCCATGTCCTGCCAGCTTGCTGTATGGCTGCCACAACGGTAACCCTGTGAGTGGCTTGATTGGTGAGGATTTACATGTGTGCTAATTAGAGTGGAATAAATGATTGGCTGTTTGCTGCATCGCCATAAAGGGTGCCCAGATGTACACACTACGTGAACATAATGTGCACGGGCATGGCGCATCAAAGTTTGTCAGCTGCATTACCTCAGCAGGCTTAGGGCCTGTCGGAGAGCATTTGCTGATAATTGTCCCCTATGATTTAGTGTCTGACTTGGTGAAAGTGAAGGACCTCAAAGTACTGCCTTGGCAAGGGAATTTCTGATCGTTTAACAAAAGTAATAAATGAGCTGAATTCTGTCAAATGAGAATTAAAAAAAAAAACCCCAAGTTCAGGGCTATAGGCAAGCAGTCTTTAGTGAAGAATTCTGTCTGCTTGGAAATAGTTCGGAACGTAACACTAACTAAGCATCGAATTAGCTACTGCAATTAACAATAGACACTGAACAGAGTGTTTAATTACGCTTAATTTGTTGTGATACAGCACGAGTCTTCAGTTATGAAAATCCCCCAGATGCCCAAGTATCCCCTCTATGGCAAAAAATCCACTAAACTTTGCACACTTGGTTAATTTGACACAGCAAATACAGAACGTTGCTTCTATTTTTAAAAACCTGCTTTAGAAGAAGGGAAAATAAATTTATTTTTAGAAATGATCATTCATTCCAGCCTCTCTTAAAAAATAAAACTGGGCCTATATCTTCTTTTGTGAGAATCTGTAATTAAGACAAAATCCCACATGTATTGTATTTATGAACAAAAATCGGTAATATCTGATTACTTTGACAAGTAATTTTGTACTTACATGTCCACAATATTGATAATGTATTAATGTACAATGATTAAATGGTTAAGCTGCCATATTAAAGTTATGAGCAGGAACATTTATCCAGCATAGCTAAGCAGGAACAAAGGCTGTCCATTTAGAGATGGCATTATTCAATCTCTGAACTGCTGGAAGATGTTAGCGTTACAGCATTGATTCCGAGCTCTGATACTGTGCCTCACTCGAATGACCCAATAGAGTTAAGTGATAAGGTTAAGTTAATTACTGTATCTGTGCTATACAGCTTCCACATGATTACTGCTGAGAAGGATAGTGATTCTTCTAGCTTTAATTAAGCAAAAGAGAATGAAAAGATATAATTGGTTTTTATAATAATCCTGTCTTATATCACTATCAACAAGCGTCATGCGTTGTTTTTTTCTTACAACTTCGTTGCACAAATTCTTAGCAGCAAAATTTAAACAGTAGAATGTAGAAGTAAATTATTTAAATCCCTTTCCTAAAACAGTGTCAGCTAAAGAATTAAATAGTTAATAGCTGTACTAATACTTTTGCAGCACCAAAGGGCCTGTGACAGTAAATTGTGTACCAGATATGAAAAATCCGTATTTGACAGTTACAGAGCTTCTGCTATTTCGTGTATTTATATTACATGATAAAAAGCCAATGTTTTTAACAAATTATTTAATTTTGCTTCTAATCATATATTGAACTGAATTGAGCTTTAATACTGTTTTGTGATCAGGAGATTTAACAGAGTTTTATTCTAAATTTGCTCATTAGTTGTCAGAATTTTGTTTTGAAGGTAAAAGGGAATGGGAATGGGTTCAGAAACACACACACCCCCTCAACAATCTCTCTTAGGATAATACTCCTTTTTCTTTTTCCCTTCCCCTTCTAGTCATGCATATAATAAAATTTATGTATATAGTTAGGTATGCAAAAGCAGTTTTACATTGGAAATAATGAATACAGATGAAAGCTGACAGTGAAAGGGAGAGAGATAGTAGGTAGGTTTTAGTCCTTCACGTGTTAAGCCCTGACTGAACCGTTCTACATAGGTAATCCCATGTCTGTGTATTGAGCTCTTCTAACTCTCACAAGTTTACAAAGGTCTGCCCACAGAGAAGAGATTATTTTACCATATCTTTGCTTATATAAGCAATCTCACAACAACTGCTTCAGGTTCTTGCCATTTTCTTAAATGCTGCCTTCTGAGCAGAAAGTGGAACACGTGTTGCCGTTCATTGTTGTTGGGTTATACAGGTGCTAAGCTGCTGCTGGTTAGTGTGTGAATGGATTTGCTGCAGACATCTGTTTTCCTGTTGGGTTTTGTTTTTTTTCAGATGTAATTGCAATCTCTCAAGTTGATTGTAACAGGAATTCTGGTAGAGATTGTTAGGTTTAAAATATCCAAGTGCCTTTTTTTTTTTTTTTTTAATACTTGTGGGAAAGGAAAGCTTATTATTCCTTGTCCTGCACATAGGCATGACTTTAAAAACACTGTTGAACAGGGAAAAAAAAAAAGAAAAGTTCCATGCTGCATATATACATTTTAAACTAAGTAATTGGTAGTCCAGTGCAACACATATATTACTAAGTACTTTGATTATATTTTAATATTAATCTTTTATTCACAATAGTAAAGTTTATCTCTTTAGCAATGCTTTGTTTGCAAATAGGATGCACCAGGATTAAAATTGTGGTGCTGCAGATTTTAAAAGCTGTTTGGTTCCCTGTCTGCCTATGGAAAACCTCCTCTTATTTTGTAGCTGCACAGAATTAATTGGATAGTGTTTTATTTCTGTAGACTACTTGTATGCAATGGTATGCAGCTCAACTTTATTTTTTAATTTTTTTCCTCTGTACTTCTAATTTCTTCTTCCTGATAAACACACCTCCTTGAAGCAATAAAGTCTTAGTATACTAAGAGGAAAAAAAAACAACTGTATCCAATGTTTGTAATATTCCTTTTTGAAAGCAAGTGTGTTTAGAGGCTCTTTGTGTGTTTATGAAAATCCTGTGAAACTGCTGTTGCAGAACCTGTATATTAACAGAGAGAATCTGATGCATAGGGATCCACAGCTGCCACACAAGGAGATCAGAAAATGGGGGAGATGTGTTCCTACTTATCAAACTATAAGTTTTATAAAGATCTTCTCCAGAAGGAATGCACTAGGACTTGGCCAAAGGTAACATATGAAATTACACGCAACCTGTTTTAAGAAATGGGTTTGATTTTTGTCTCTGGTTGGTTCCATGAATTTGAAAATCTTAGCCAAAAGATTTTTGGACAGTTTCTTCCATTGCCTGTCTTCTGGTCCCTGCTCTCATTGTCATAAGAGAAAACTCTAGTAACTAATGATCCTGAGTTTAGATGATATACTAAAGAGTTTAGATTATATACTAAAGGCTGTGCTAACAAAGAGTATGTTTGGCTCATTCAGTATTAGTAAGGATTGCATTCAGTATTAGTAAGGATGGGATGGGATGGCAGAGAAGATTCTGAAAAATTGCTGGGTTTTCTTCTTTTTTTTTTTTTTTTTTTTTTCCCCCTGGCTTGCAAGTCACTGCATTCACTTGTTCAGTGGGTGAACTGAGGATTTCCAGCCTTTTGGCTGTCAACCTGATGTCTTTTGTCAGCTCCGTAGTCAATTTTTAAAAGGTTCTTGACATTTATTGCAAACAGATACAATGACACTTGGAACATTCTACTCTTGTTCTTTTGTCTTAATAAATATATTCTTCATCTGGGAAGCAGAATCTCTTCTTCTCTTTGAATGTTTTAGTTTGCATTGGTGAAGGGAAGGTAAAGCAGCAAATGAAATTAAAGTAGATATTGTGCAGAAAATGAAAAGGCATTTTATGAGAAAGAATGCTCTGTAAAGTTCTGAGTTCTTCATGCAGAGTAAATATTTTGAAAGTCAAAGAACTTCTGAGTTCTTAGTAAGTCTTTCTTCAGATGGCATAAGCACAGTACAGAAAACAGACATTACATGTTTGATAATGATATCTGCTCTCATGCTGTCTGATTGCACAGACAATTTGACAGTGATGGACATTGCTCATGCTTAATTCTTTTAGAAAGCATTTCTAACGTTTAATGTCTCCTAGGAAGATAAATGAACAAGGGGTGATTGTGGTCTGCTTGACAACTGAGCAACCCTATCTCTTCAGTCCTTTGACATGCAGTGTAATACAGCAGAGCTTACAGCTGTGTGTACGCATAGCCCATACAACATTTCTTTGCTGCAAGACATGTGATGGGTTAACGTTGTGTAATAATAACAATATTCTCTAGTTGTGTGCTTTCTTAATGTATCAAGATGGTTTTGTATTTCAGCTGAGGTGGTGCTTATTTCATTAAGTCACATTGAGGAAAAGCAGCTTGAAAAGTTGCTTTCATATGTCAAAGTAATGATAAAATGAGTTTGAGGCCTTTATGATCAAGAACATTTTCTGCCTCTTTTTAATGATATAGAATAGTAATGACCTGCAGTTTCATTTATTCTTGGGAAAAGTATAATTGCAAAAATTAACTTGTCATACACCACGGCTCAGCAAAGTTACTTTCCTATAAGTCTGTGGTCACAGTATGTTTTTTTGCAATTCAGCATCTGGCTCTGTGGGGTACTGATGGCTTCTATGAAGTAAAGTACCAGGGTGAGCAATTAAATGTAAAATGACAGCATAAAATATGATCATTACGGTTGTACAAAAGACACATTTATGAATTTTGCAGATAACTGTCATTTTTTCTACTCATATTTGCTCTTTCTTTGTTAGCTTAATATTTCTCGTGCAATTCATTTTTTTCTTCTAAAAAGTGAACAATGCCTTTTTAATTATCCTGACACTTGTTTGTGTCTCTCTTATTTGTCACATTTGAAGGCTAATGATACCTCTCTCACTTTGTTCTGACACTATACTTTCAACTTTATTTCAAAATCGAGGACTATTTTTTTTTTGAATTAACATGAAGGCTGCATGATGAGGCCAGAATTTCTTATGGAAATCAGTCTGTGTTGTGTTGATCAGATAATGTGCTGCACCTGAAAGAAAGATTATCTGTGTTCAATTCTCGGGGGCTACCAAGCAATGTTTTTGAAGTGTGCTTTTGGAATTTAGCTCGTGTTTTGTCATTGAAGAGTGAAGATTGGTTTTGATAGAAGTTATTTTAGCCATATTAGGTATCAAATACTGTATACACCTTTCTCTGTGTGCTTCCTTTGCAAATATCTGTTTCCATACTGGAATAAAAATCCTGTTCTCTCTGTGGTTATTGTGGGAGGGCATATCATCCTCATGAGACACATATATATATGCTACATATGTATGGCATTGCATAGGATGCTCAAAGGAGCTGTACTTGTTAGCAGTATTAGTTGGATATAGTAAAGTTTAAAAAAAAAAAGGGGGGGGGAAGGAACACAACACTCTAACATTCCAGAGAATCCTAGTAAGGCAAATAAACCCATGCCCTTCCTCTCTTTTTCTTCAGAAGCGGCTGTTGGTTTCTAGTGCTGTCAGAAGAGAGCCTGTACCAATACAGAGCTTTATCTGCCATTTCCAAAGCCCTGGCACCTATTACTGGCCAGTGGTAGGAAAACTCTGTCCTCCTCTTTTCCAGACAAGTCCTAACCTGCTTCCAAAACTAAAGTGAGAACAGCGGCCATCAGGATTGCTAAGTGACATATTTATAAAGATCTCTGTTCACTGTGTATTTAAAAAACAAACATAAACCACTGCTAACCACTGGTTATTCACATTTGTCTCTGGAAAGCTAGGTGCTCTTTCATTCCTTTGTCACCCATAGTAGCTTTTCTGAAATGCATGTAGTGCCCTGGGAAGCATGTACCTGGAAAAATTACCAAATGCTATTTAAATGTCCATATGGGGGAGGCAGTGTTTATCTTGGAAGCCCCTCTGCCTGCCTAGCTGCCTTTGACAGGGAGGATTAACGGAGACCCCGATGTTTAGGAGCCAGGGGCAATAAGGTTTAGGGTGGGGGTGGCTGTGCTGCGGGTCAGGCCTTCACCTGGGGAAGGTCCCTTCACCACCACAGGTCAGGAGGAGGCAGAATCCCATTACGTTCGATGGGAAGTGTGAGATGCTTTAAGCAGCCCTCCCCTCAATTAAATTGATGGCACGGTAACCTGGCATTGATTCTCTGGTGATAAGGGAGATGACCCCACTTAAGACTGCAGAGAAAAAATGATAGGAGCAGAGAGTATAGTTCTCAGTCAGCATTATGCGTATAAATAGATGGTACACAGAATTTAAAGGGCTAGGTAACTCAAACTGGAATTGCTTGCTGCAATGAGACCTGCCCTGTTAGAAAAACTCTTCAAAGTTGACTGGCTTTTAAGTAGCAATTTGAGATGGAGATGGAGATTTGAGAATCTTGGAGCATTTCTATTTAGAGCACCTATTGTGTAATCTCCACAGTCCCGTAGCGTAGAGAAAGGTTTGTGATAAAAAGAATTGGAAATTAAAAGGGATAATATCTGTAGCAGACAGTCTCAAGGGGATTCAGTATCTCTCAAGCAAATATGACTCCAATATAAGCTCCTCAACTGAGAATGTTATTAGGTGCAAGTAAGAGCTAATTTTTTACAGTTTATGTCTCTGGGAATATGAAATGGAAAACAGGTGAAGAGTCAGAATTAATTAAGAGAGAGAGAAAGAAGCATGAGCTATCTTAGCATAGCTTAAAGTCTGAAATGCTACGGAACCCTAAGAGTGGTGTGGTACAGACAGGGGTGTTGGGAGAAAGGGAGGAAATTCCTGTAGCCAGGAAACCCTCACAGGCTTGGAGAACTTGGCCGTGATCTGCAAACCTGTTTTCTTTACAGAGTGGGTTTAGGTACTCATCTTGAGGTCGATTAAAAGTCCTTAAGAAAGCTTTGTGTGCCCAAAGGAACAAACAACCTGCCAGAAAATTCTTTGATTTAGACTGCACGACTTCAGCACCGTTATGCCTTGTTCACTTACCTCTTTTTGGTTGTGCTATGTGGAGAAACCTCAGTGACCTCTATTCCTTAGTGTTCCACCATGCCCAGTGTACCTTCCTCATCCATACAGCTAGTCCCCATAGCAGAATACCTTTATGATGTTCTTGCACTGCTTCCTGCAACAAACATTGCTCTGAATTTGCAAACTGACTGAATGTAAAACATCTCATCATGCCATGCAGATTTACCCAGAACTGTTCAAGCTTTTCTGTTCTGATGACCACAATATTCACTGCCATCCATTATATGTGCTGTTTCTAATTATTAATACGAGGATGTATTTAAAAGGTGGAATTGTTAGCAGAGCACTATATTGCCATGTAATAGCTGCTTGAATGTTTGGGTGAGGTCTGATAAATCTATGGATGAAGCAGCTGCTGAAAGAAAATTGTTCCCCAGCTTCCAAATTATTGGTTAGCTGTTGTATAAAGTGCTGCTTAGAGTAGTAGGTATTTGAATGGTAAATGCTTGAGAACAACAACTGATAGAAACCCCAGAGAGGAATTCATAAAAAGGGACAAAAATGTTTTCCTGTAGTGGAAGCACTAGATTTTGTTCTGATCTGAACTTGACCAATATTGGTACATAACACTACAGTACATTTTTTTTCAGCTGCTTTTTTGTTCTTCACTGTCATAGCTTTTATTAAGAAAAAAATAAGTTGTTAGCTTTTATGGTGCCTCAGAAGTATTAACCAAGTGTAGCTGATATAGGGATGTCTACAGAAGTGTCTTTAGCACAGTAGATTTGAAAGCCATAAACTTGTCTGCTCATCTCTGTGAGGTGTTAATTCAGATGCCCAGTGATGATGGTTTAAATGTCAATATTGTTAACTACCCTGTTATTCATGGGCAGAGAGGGAAGACAGACTCTTCTGCACAATTAACTGAACTGACATCTCTTTTTTGGTTCCAGTTGGAATGCAGTGCTGTCTCCTACATTTTTTTTNAGTGCCACAGAAGCAGCCTCACAAGGTCCATCAGCGTGTGACAGGCATTGTCTGTAGCAGCAACATTACCTACTCAGTGCAGTGCTTTACTTAGGTGACTCACAAAAACTCTGCCTATCTAGTAGGCTTACAAAGAGACTTTTGAGAAATTAGTTTCTCTGCCCTCCCTTTTCAACAAGGGTGCCAGTTCCTGAAAAGATGAAACTGGAAGTACCTATTTTATGTCGTTCTGACTTTACTTACATCTGCAAAGTCCAGTATGGTTCTGACTAAGGACATAGAGGCTTGCCTCATTCTCTTGCCTAGGAGCTTAACTCCTTGAGAACACATGTCGTAGAGGAAGTGTAATGGGCTTCATCATTTACCTTTCAAAAGACAAGAATATTGCAAGTTTTGCATTTTATGGAGAGGTCAAATGTTTACTAGAAGTCTTTTCTCTGTTTTCAAAAACTTGTACTGTCCAAGAGAAAATATACATTAAAGGTAGCAGCTGCCTCTGCTTCTCTTGCACAAATGAAAATGGCATAATTCCAAGGTTTTCAGTGTTGTATATAAAAGGAGAATTACTGTACTGCATACAGAATATATCAGTTTAGGAGAATGTGACCATAATGAGGAAATAAAATCAAAGAAGTCACAAAGTTCAAAGAGTGAAAACTATGTGCTAAATAGTGCTGTTAGATGTCTTGCGTTTTTTCATCTGCTGCATTGCCTACAAACAACCAGAAATGTGGGGCTCTGAAAGAATATTAGTGCTTGAAATGTTGTGTTTTGTTAGTATTAATAGAAGTAAATAGGGAAGGAAGATGTGGTGGTGTTTTAAAGGCTTTTGATGAAGATAACAAAGATGCCCTAAGTTTAATACCTCAGGATAAAGGTAGTCCTGCCTTTGAGTAAAGATATCCCAGTCTTCAATTGCTGAATTGCCAGCACCATAATCAATCATAGAATGGTAAGGTTGGAAGGGACCTCAAGGATCATCTAGTTCCAACCCCCTGCCATAGGCAGAGACACCTCCCACTAGAACAGGTCACTCAAGGCCTCGTCCAACCTGGCCTTGAACACCTCCAGGGAGGGAGCAGCCACAACCTCCCTGGGCAACCTGTGCCAGTGTCTCACCACCCTCACTGTAAAGAACTTCCTCTAACATCCAGTCTAAATCTTCCCTCTGCCAGTTTAAACCCATTGCCCCTTGTCCTGTCATAATGGACCTGTTCACTTGGATTTGAGGCTTTCCTCTCTTTTTAGCATATTCACTACTGGTGAAAAGGAATCAAAGACGAAATTGTTTTCCATTTGATTAATATGGGAAAAATAAATACCACTGATGGTTATGTAACACACCTTGTGTTTATGGTCTGTTTAAGCTTTAAAACAGCTTTTTAAAGGAATTTGAAGCTTTCAGGATGACTTGTGTAGGTTAAAAATTATTGGTTACAGTCTTCTGGCCTCCATTAAGGAAGTGTACTTCTATCTCAAATATACCTGCAGTTGCGATTATTAAGAACATTTCTTTGTCACTAACTGAAGCTTTCTTTGTGAATGGAAAAATGGTAATAGCATATGTTTTTGTCATGTAGAATAGAGATATGAATAAGGGAAGACTTTGTATAAGTTTATGAAATCAGTTCAGCTTTAACAAAGGTGACCTGGAAGGTGTAAGCTCCTAATAGTTGCATTGGCACAACTGGCAAACTGTTTGTATCTTGGTGCTTTAGAGTATCAATTCCCTTTGCTGTGGTTGCACCTGTGTTATAGGAACTATTCTCAAAGGCAGAAGGCACAGCCTCTGCCATGAGGAGTTTGCATTTAACAGACACACAAATTAGGTTCCAAGATTAACCTGTGCCCCTATAACTCTTTACAAATTAGTGTCCTGGACCACTGCCAAAGCACACTAGTGATTTGGCTCTTGTGTACCTAAGTTCCAATAGCTGAGAGTGGTGGACAACCCCTGTTTTATTGAGGATATTAATTTAATGTACTGCTCACAGATAGCTAATTCCAGTTATTGCCAAAGAAGATGACAGTGTTGCAAAGGTAGCCTTGCTGTTCAGCTATACCACTTTTTAATCAAGGAATTCTGTAGATGAATCCTGATAACAGAGGATAGTGCAAAATGCCAACTGTCTTGTCCATTTTGCATGTGGTAATGGTGTCTGGTGCAGTGGTGCTTCATTAAGACAGATGGCCTCCTGGTCTGATACTACTTTTAGTGTGCAGGCTAAGGGCATCCACTCATTAATGAAGCACTAAGAGCAGCTCCATCTTCTTAACCTTCAGTGTAGCAGGGATGTGAAGGTTTGCAAGGCTTCACATGAAATTGAGAATTAATTCTGGGTAAACCCAATATGTATTGGATGTTTTAATTTCTTTGCCTCACAAACAAAAGAAATGAAAATATTAAACTAGAATGACAAGGCATTTTAATGCTAGGGAATATATGCATAAAAGAAGTGTTTGGAGGCCCTGAAATGAAAAATAATTGTTCTGGTTGCTTTTATAGATATGTAGCTGAGCAAGTTCCTACCTCACAGAATTTATGTCTAGAGAAACATTGGAATATAGTAGACTCTTGAATTTTTAGATTGCTGCCCTGTAGCTGTAGGAATTGTTCCTTTCTTTTTGATAGATGTTCCCACTATTCTTTATCATCTAGTGTGTATACATAATGTGTTAGTGTGTGTTGCAGTTAAACATACCTGGTCTGCCTGTTTTTAAGTGCCTTGACACTTCTTATTAAAAGATTCTTCTTTCATTGTGTTTAATTTGGAATTAAGCTTTCTGGTTTTTGATACCTGCCTTAAATTGAAATGTGGGTATCTGTTTTACACAGACTTAATGTTTGAATATTTTGAAGCTGAAATAATTGGATTCCTCATTAAAACTAAAAATGTCTGAAATACACTGAAAGCTTTGTAGCTAAAGTTAGATGCTTATGGGCAGTGCAGTGAGTTGTGATTTCAAAGGCAATCTTTCTTTTGGAGTTTCCTGAACGCTTAGGTGCTTGACTTCACAACCTTTGATGCCATCTAATGCCCTCTGTGGTTGATATTGCACAGTATGTATGTAATACATTGTTACAGAATAGCAGGTTCTAATGGCAAATGGTTCATTTTTGTGAGTATTTTCCATAGCAGCTTTTGTTGGCACAGCCAGTATTTCTGTTGTTGTAACAGTGCATGTATAAGGAATCACATGTCAAACATGTTCAGCTGAAGGCTTTGCAGAGG
This sequence comes from Ramphastos sulfuratus, assembly GCA_013399055.1. NCBI lineage: Eukaryota > Metazoa > Chordata > Aves > Piciformes > Ramphastidae > Ramphastos > Ramphastos sulfuratus. The sequence goes on from WBNM01014106.1 coordinate 170,408, forward strand.
CAATGTATGCCTTCAGGTTTAGTAAACAGGCATAGTCCACTGGGGTGGTGGGGGTTGCAGCACCACGGTACCACTGGATCTTTGAGATGGAAGTGTAAGCTACTACACTACTATGATAAGGAATGTGGAAATGTTGTTATGGTTGATGAGACCAGACTGGGAGTGGTCCAGTACAGAAAATACAGGCTTTTTACCCCTCCATGTTATAATACTTAGCTGTGCTTTCTATTTTCAGATTTATATTCTTCTTTGAAGATCTCATGTCTTAGGAAGACCCTTTAGCTATGTGCACCGAGAGGGATCTTATGGGGAGAAGGAATTTAGATCCAAGAGTGAGTCAGATAAAACCCACAGTAAAAAGGAGGAGAGAGCTTGTTGGGCACACAGGAATAGGAGCAACCAGGAAGTTTAATTCTAACTGCTGTTGGCTTTTTTAAGGATGGAGGCATCTGACAAGCAGTCTCATTTGAAAGCCCTGAGAAATCATCTAAAATAAACTGTCCCTCATTAACTTGATGTGTGCTCTTTCTATGAAAGATGTGTTTTCCTTGTTCACTTGAGACAGAATTATCTGATTTCCTATATGCATAACTCTAATATTGTAAAATTATATGTCTTATTTAGGATAAAATAAACCTTTTCCAATTAATAAACCTGAGAATAGGTCAACTTCAAAGACAGCAACATAAAACACCCACAAGTGGCCATTAAATATTTATGGACTGAGCATTTGTTAGAATTATCAATGGATATCCCAGATTTGAAACGCTGAATCCCTGTGAATAAACGATGATATTAAACATTTGTAACCACTTTGTAATTAAGGATACTTTAAAACTAGACTTCTGATACGTCCTTTATAGTGGTTGTATTGGAGCTGTACAGTGTGGTCTGGCTGATAGGGCAGTGCCAACGTAGAAATACTGTAAAAAGAAGGAAAACCAGGCTAATATATTTTAAGACAACAAAAAAGAAATGAGTTGCAGGAATGAACACCCATGAGAGCCAACAGCCCTGGCTCTGACTAAGACATCAGGCATTTCTGTCATTTCTTTGTATTGTTTAGACTTCAAATCTTTGTATTTCACTTTGAAGACAGGTTCTGGACATTACCTTTCTTTTAAGGCTGTTATTTGTAGAGTAACTAATGACCTAGAACCTCATAAAAAAATCAGATGTGGGATGAAAATAGTATAAAACAAAACCTGTGTTTTCTGAAGCAGGGGCATGTGATGACCATAGTCTTTTAAAGGGCTGTGAAACTACAGCTGACCTCAGCTTGTGTGACTGCTAAGACTTAGTGCTCTTCTGGCCACATGGTCTCTTCCCTGGCCTCCCCTTCTGAAACGTGGCTTAGAAAGCTGAAAGTAAGCTGGAGGAACTTGGCATCAGCTTTTAGCACAAAAGGAAAGTAACTTCTTGTTAGATCAACAATCTGGTCCTGGTGAGTGGCTGGCCAAGTGAGCAGCTTTAGGGATGCAAGGAAGGTGGAGAGCATATTCAGGAAGAAGCAGCACAGTGCAGAGTACCCTGTGAAACGTCAGGCTTACTGTGGGTGCTGCCTTGGGGAGCTCAGGTCGCTGACTTGAGAATATGGTTGCATTAACAGTGGTGCTTTTTAAAAAAGGAGAAATAGTTGCAGTATTATCCTCTAAGAAGCAGAAGCTTTAGGAAGGGGTTGCTTTATTTTTTGTTTTTATCTCATGCCTGATTTCTGAGATGCACCTTTATTTCAGTTGGTGGTGTGTGTTCATTTTTTTGTGTGGCCACACTCAGTTTTTGATGGCCCATTCATGACTCCCTTTTTTAATTATTCCTTTGTTATTCTGGAATGAACATTCTTGCAAACTTTCTTTGCTTTGTTAACAGCATATAATCTCAGCACTGGTTGCAAATAGACCTTTTTACCTTGTTTCAGAAGTGCCAAATAGAGGTTGTATTTCTCTTATTACTTGTACAAAGTTTTCTTTGGGAACAATGACATGCTATCAAGTATTTTATCAGTTTTGAAAGAAAATGCTAAGCTGAATGAATGCTGAAGCATGAAGTACAGGAAAACATAGGAAAAAGTATTTAAATCTTTATGTATCCCTGTAGAATATCTTGTGTTTTATTCTAATAAGGTTGTATAGCTAAAGGAACTTTCTATTTTAAATTGTGCCTGCTAAGATTCTCGCATTTCTGGAGTAATAATTGTTGGTTGGAGTTGGGCAGCTTTGTAAAATCAAGACTATTGCAGTGGTTGTAGTAGAGGTACTTGGTTTTTTGGCATGGGTATAGGGTTATAAAAGTATTTTGGTGTTCTGTGTGTGTTTGTAAATTATTAATAATACAGCATTTTCATTGTAGCAGTGGCAACATACCAAGGTGTTAGGTGCTGTACAAATGGTAGCCTTGCACCAAAATACAGGAGACTTGGCATGCTTTAAAATTGATCTTAAATGTATAGTACAACATGAAACATTTATTTCCATTTGAAAGGGAATGTAGATAAATACAAAGAGGATACACAGCTAATGGTATAACTTAGTAACCTCACTGTATCTGAATGACATGTGCCATCTGCCATCCTGAACAAATAAATAACCCAAGTGGTCTCTTGTGTCCTGCCTACTGATTCACCCAGATGTGTTTAACGCTGCTGCTTACAGCTGGCTTATGGGGTGTGTCTTACGTGAGGCTGTGAGTGTGGTGTCTATGTTTCTTTTAAAGAGGGAACTACTTAAGAAATATCCAGACTGGAGAAATTTGAGGGGGAGCAAACAACCAGCTGGGTATTACAGTCCTTATAGTCTTGTGCAGACTCAAAAAATAAGCCATTTGATTTGGTTTCCTCTGCTAAGTGTGCTAATGGTCTGTTAATGTCTTATGTATTTTACTGGTCCTATCACCTCTATAAAATTTCAGTAGTTTATTGTGCATTATTAGGGTTTTTGGGTTGTTGGTTTGTTTTTGGTTTTTTTTTAAGTAAAATTAAAACAAACAAAAAAACCCCCTCAACCACTCCTACGTATTGATCTTCTTCATGCATATTTTTATGTTATTCTTGTTATTCTAGGTTTGCTTGTCATTGTATCTTAACATTTTCAATCTCTTCAATATTTAAAATGGTCAATTTTGAAAATTTTTTGAATAGTTAAGCTGGTTTAAATTTTGATTAATTTAATTTTAAACTTGAGGTCAATCTAAACATTGAACCATTTCAAAAGTTAAACAAGATTAACTGCTTAGTTGATCCAAAAGTCTTGAGGTCTGTGGTAATGGGTTGGACTTGATGATCTTTGAGGTCTCTTCCAACCTTGCTGATACTGTGTGTGCGAAAAGTTGTGATTATCAAATAAGATTCAGGGTTGAATTTTTGTTCCTTGTACTTTGTTCTCTTCTTAGACTTTTCAAAGTCGAACTTCTAAAATTATTAATTAAAATACTGGGTTTGGGCTACACTATTTTTAATAATATATAATAAGAAAGGTCATTTAATTTCACAAAAAATTATTTTAAATTACAGTGGTAAAAAGGTGCTTCATGTACATTATTAGCTTATAAAAAAAAAAAGCCTGAAATGCTGCAGTAAAAGTAAATTACAAAATGTAATAAAGCTGAAGCTTTCCTTTCAAACCAAGCATTCAAAAAATCTTAAACATCATGGCAATAGTAAATCACTCCGTTGCTCATGATTAAAAATTCAGAGTTTTTCTTTTGCTTTCTTTCAATATAAGTATTTTTTCCTACTTAAAAATGCATCACACCTTATCTGTACTATTGTTTTCTGTACTTTGTATAATCCTTTTATCCTATAAAATGCAATCAAAATGAATATTCACAGCATATGGGAAGAGTAAAAATCCTTTCTGCTTGCCTTGACTCACTTCCAGCATTTTTGCAAGGGGTTTACACCGGGAAGTTGCAAGTCCTGGCACTTGCCAAGTTAAAATAAAATGGAGAGAAAACTGTTCAGTTGAATCAAAACCAGAAAATATCTTGAAATTTAGGGAGGAACATCTCTTTGGCTGAGAAAATATGATCTTCTGTCATCAACCATGCAGGATTTATGCTAATTAATGACACAATGATAGGAACAACAGCATGGAGGAAAAAAGAGGTTCATCCCTGCTATTCAAGGCCACGCAAAGCTTACGCTAGTTTGGAAAGGAACTCTTAGAAATGCCACCCCCGCAGTTCTTTTTGCTTTCCTGACCAAGAGCCAGGAGTGTAGGATTTCCACTGCTTTTTTACAGTGTGCAAAGTCACGTCAGCCGTTCTTGGAGATTTTTGATGCGTGGATGTCTCCTGTCATCCCCAATCACGTTTGTACTCTTGAGCCAGGCCTATCGAAACTGAACTCTGCTGCTTTGCTGCAGGTCAGCTTTCATGGACAATTAGTGTTGTAACAGCACTTTGGTCGCAAGTTGTCGTGAGTGTTTATCATAAAGGCATCATCCTGGGGTGGATCAGCAGCGATCGGCGAGTCTTCTGCTTTCTGAAGCGTCTCCTGCTTGCCTTTTTGTGGGTGCCGGTCAGGTGATGGCTCTGCGGGGCCTTCCCTGCTGCTGCTGCCGCTGCTGTGCGGCCCCGGGCTCTCTGGGCGCGCTGCTTGCCTTCCCCTGCTCTCTGTCCCTCATCCTCCCTGTCGTCCCTCTCAGTAACTGTCAGATGCCCTCGTCATGCGTGCTCTGACAAGAATGAAAAGAGCGATCTTCCTGCTGCTGGGCGCCGTGTTGGGATTGACACCCCGGACGTGCCTGATGCTACACAAGGTGCCTGGCTCCAGCAGTACGCAGAAGTAAACCAATAAATCTTCGATGTCATTCTGATTATTGCAACTTGATTGCTCATTTCCACCCCAAAAATCACCATGGAAACAAATACTTTTATATATTATGCATTTCATTTTTAGCTGGAAATCCACATTCTTTAAAGCTCTTCCAAATGCATTCCTGAACCTGAACATCACCTTTAGTCGCTGGGATATAAGCTTAGCTATAAGCAATGCCACCTTCTTGCACAACAGATGGGTGTTTTGTTTTTTTTTTTTTATTATTGTCTTCCAACCTAATTAATTCTGTGATTCTGTGAAAAAGACCTTCAAGATCAAGTCTAACCCATCACCTAACACCTTCTGATTAACTAACCCATGGTACTAAGTGCCTCATCCAGCCTCTTTTTAAACTCCTCTAGGGATGGTGACTCCACCACCTCCTTGGGCAGCCCATTCCAATGGCTATCACTCTTGCTGTGAAGAACTTCATCCTAGCATCCAGCCTAAACCTGCCCTGGCACAGCTCAAGACTGTCTCTTCTTGTTCTGTCACTGGTTGCCTGGGAGAAAAGAGCAAGAGACCAATGCCCACCTGGCTACAACCTCCTTTCATGTAGTTGTAGAGAGCAATAAGGTATTTTAAAATTCCCCCCCCTTCAATATCTCTAAGCATTTTTATGAACTAGACCAAATAAGTTTTCCAGAGCTGCAAATAAGTAGCATTCTCATTTTATGGTTGAATAAACTAGAAGAGTCCACTGAAGTCTTGGTCCCAGTGAAACTGGAAGCAATGAACTATTGTTGATGTGCTCAGAATTGAATTCTGGGTTATTTAAGCACAAAGAGGAGGCAGAGAGGGCGAAGAGATGGAAAAGGTTGAGTGTAGTAGCCTGGCCCTGTCTGCCCCATACTGCAGCCCTGCCACCAGCACCCATCAATGAAAATGTTTGTGCCTGACTCTACTGAATATGGCAAGAGGAGTCACCAGGAGGAGCTGGACCACTGGGTGCAACTTGTTCTGGGAGCCACATGCCTCCCAGCACCACCTCTGTCCCTTTACCTGCCTTGCCTGCCTTTGCCTCCCACTACCGTGACAGCTTCCACTGATGTTCATGAGACCTGGGGGGGGAAAAATAGGTTTTTTTCACCGTTACAGTTGAAACACAGTAATTTTCTATTTTAAGAGTTTTCTTATAATCTCAGTGAAGAAAAGAGAAAATTTCAGCTTTCACCTCTTACTTTTGACTTCAGTTCAGTTACCTTTATATTAGTGTGCCATACACAAATACCTTTATTCACATGTCTTAGTGCACAGGTAATCTTTGACATTTTTCTTTAATTGTTCATAATGTAAGAACTTTATAGCCAAACTTTTAAAATACATGGTTCTCTATTATGTCTCTATTATATCACTTGGCCAAACGTTCCATGTGCTGCAACTGCTTTACTGCAGCATGTTCTGTAAAATAGAAATGCTCACAGCACTGGCTATGTGATGTGAGCATGCAAAGAGCCAAAATCCAGCCTCACTCTCCCATGAGAAGCAGCCAGTTTCCTCATGTAATATTATCTATTTGAAACTTGCAGTTCTCTGCTGAAGAATACCACAACTGATTGTCATATTCATCAAACCACACAACCCAGCAATATGTTAGCTGTCGTGCTGCACAGTATACATATATATATATACACACACATACTGCATGTGTTTGTCTACACATAGCAACATTGCAGTGTAATTTTTTGGCAAAAAAAACCCCAAATCATTCTTCAGCATAGGTGTAAAATCAGGAAATAGGATTATTTTAATGTGCCTTGTTTTTTTAAGGCACAATTCTGGTTCTGTTTTTAGTTCTGGTTTTGCAGAGATTTGATTTTAGTTTCCTAAACCACTCAGATTGTGTCTTCTGTGAAAGGTGTGAGTATAAAAAGAATGCAAAACCACGATCTGTGTATTCTTATTGTTCTTAAAGTTCTGTTTTCTTATAAGATGCTATATAGGCAGTTAGTTTCAAGTAGTGGCATAGCTTTAAGTCTGCCTGATTTTGGCATGAAAAACAGCAAGTGAACCTTGTTTCAGGTCGGAAGATATTGTAGAATAAAACAGACGTGCTAAATAAGAAGATAATTCATTTCAGTTGTGGGGAACTGTAAGGCATGATAAATGATTTTCCAGTACAAAATTCCCCATTTCTGCGACAGTATTAGTTTTTACTTTAATTACCAGCTCCAGTAATGTTTCCTATCCATAACTGTCTACAAAATAGACTGTTGCTGAGCAGAGGGTATGGCCTGTTTACTCATCCATTGAAAAGAGTGCCTAAGTTCTACCAAGTCTTCCTTACTTGGTATGAACTGCCTCATGGGAGAGCGTCCTTCATTTAAATATTTAAATATTAATGTTTCATTTTCCAGGTGGAAAACTTCAATGTCATTTTAAGGATAATGTAACTTTCCTGGGGAATCTCTACCCATCTCAAGAGCAGGTCTTACTTTTAATTTTTACCGCGAGAGAAAGCGTTTTAGAAAAATGCTCCTGTGCTTCAATCTTGAGAAGTTTGACTTGTGCATCTTGTTTTCTTGTTGCAGAATAACAGCAGCAAGAAAAACAACAGAAAGAGCCTGTCAGGGTGGTTTTCTCAAAAATGGTTTAGCTGACATTAGGCGCAAATGAGCAGAGCGACACTAACTACTAATTGATTACAGTAATTACGCAGTCTTTGGCTAGTTTGTATTGGCAAACTATATATACTCCTCACATAAATGTGAACTTGCAGAATGCACAGAAAAGGTCACTCTCATTTGCATGATAGGCTTCATTAGAATATGCTAAGGACAAGACCTAGTGTTTTATGACTTCAGGTGATGAATAGCTACCATATTACTCTGTTCACTGAAAGCATGTTTCAGTCACCTTAATTTACATGCTGTTTTTTAATGCTAAGAAAAATCTGTGGGCTGATAGGGAACTAGCAACAGATAACAGTTTCAGTATATTGTGGTTGTGTTATGGTGGTGTTTTGTTCTCCTCTTTGTTCTAAAGAGAGAACAAACATGTTTTCAGTGCTTTCTTTTCAGGGGAAAATTCTTTCTGTGATGTATGCATTTCTCACATCAATGGTTATTTTGACCCCAAACTACAATAAAGTGCAGTTCTATTGACAAGACTTCATGGCTTTACCCAATAAATATGTATTTAAAAATAAAAGTGTTTTTTTTTTTNCTCCCCAGCCTTCCTGTAGGCTCCCTTCAGATACTGGAAGGCTACTCTAAGGTCTCCTTGAAGCCTTCTCTTCTCCAGGCTGAAGAGCCCCAATTCTTGTAGCCTCTCCTCATAGCAGAGCTGCTCCAGCCCTCTGAGCCTCTTCATGGCCTCTTCTGGATGCGCTCCAACAGTTCAATGTCCTTCCTGTGTTGGGGGCTCCAGAACTGCACACAGTACTCCAGATGTCCATGTGTAATGAAAGAATAATAATTCTCAAGTGTGTTTATTTCTAATATGAAATACAAAGTGTTCATTCATAGTGATGGGTGCCTGATATTCTACCAGTTAGCAATTGTTTCATGTAACTGCAGTTATCCTTAGAAATTCCCATTGTAAAATGGACAGTGAGAGCTCTCTTTGTGTTGTTATTGTCTGTTGTAACACATTGGAATGTGAGGTTAAATGATTTTAAAAAAAAAAAATCAATGTTTCTAAGGCTGCAGAAGGTACTTATTGGGTATAACTGGGTAGAAAATAAAAAAGTGGGCAGTTTTGTTATAAATTGCAGGTTTGTAATAAAATTGTACAATGAGCTTGCACAAGCTTTTTAAAATATCATTGCTGCCACTGAACAGGTCTGTAATTTATTTATTCATGAATGTTAGAGGCATTTTTGATTTATTTGTTTTTAGAGAAGTTTTGTTAAGCAAGATAATGAGCAGAGCTGGTGTTAATCATTTACTATGCAAGTCTGAAAAAAATGAAAATTTTGCATATCTTTAGCACTGTTGGGGAAAATAAATCCACTCATAATGCTAATGGTCTATTGGTATAATTTTTAAAAAATGTTATCTGTTCCTCTGGAGAAATTCAATACATTCATATGTTATGCTAAAAGCTAAACTAATCAATATATAATTATACATCCATATGTACATATGTATTGAGTAATCAGAAGTATTTGTTATCTGTAAAGATGAAAAATGAATTTGGTGGTGGTCACTGCCATAGGTGACTACAGATTTGTTTATGAATAGCCCTTCAGGTGAATATGTTCCTCATGTGTGCACAGTGCAAAGTTTACTTTTTAGAACAGGCTCTCAAGAATACTGAATGAGTTTGATCTCATTCCAGGTAGCAAGGGGTTTACAATATATGGCACAAGTCACCATGGCCTTTGCTGAATAATATTTATTTTAAGGATTTACTGTAGCAGTTAAACTAGTATAGGATTTAGTGTAACTAATTTAGGGAATTTAAAGATTAGATGCCCTTTAACTTGTCTCTGTTTATACAACTCAGGATTGTGATGTGCTCTGCTGGGCATGCAGGCCACTGTCTTTTTAGGATTACTATACTCTTCTGTGTCTGACTGTCTCTGAAGCCTTAGCAGGTGTTCTTCATGTTCTCATGTGACTGCTTATTGGACAGAAAAAACTGACTTTGGGTACCAGATGCTGATTGAGGAACTGAAAAAAAAAATTAAGCCTATCAGTCTCTGGTTGCACCTAGTCACCTCTCTCTTTCTTTTTAGTTTTCATTTCTTTAAGGAAAGAGGTTCTCAGAAACATATATCCATTACTTCTCTGGAAACTAATGGAATTAATAATGTTTGGGGGAAACTGTGTGATGGTTTGGGAGTTACCCCCAAACCCCCAAGTTACCCCCAAGTTAGTTGTATACAGTGCCAGGCTTGGTTTGGGATCTTGTTGCTGTAGGATAGGACTGTGTATTTTTTTAACCTCTCCAGGATTTGCCACTAAGTGACGGAGGATGGGGAAACAGCAAACTGTCAGGGACTTGATTTAGATACAAATTTAATAATCTTAAAAAAAAAATCATCTGAGAGAGAGAGCAGAATCTTAGTTCAGGCAATTTCTAATTGTTTCCTCTGTTCTTTTAGGAATGTCATAATGGATAGACCTCTGTGCTGTCACTAGCCCTAGTGATTTCTGAGTGATGCACAAGCTCTGGCATTTGTCTGTCAAGGAGTTGAACCACTAATTTAGATGGAACTTTCACTTAATCCTGTGCCAGAGGACCATATGCTGTTGTAGGTGATGCTAGTGGCTGCTTTCCCNCCTTGTCATGCAATTCTATTCCTTTTTCCTTTAAAAGAGTAAGGTGAGGCTTTCATACACAGAATACTTGAAATAAGCTTATGCTTAAATAGCACTGGAACAAGCAGTTGAAATCTGAGGAGGGTGGGTCGTGTAATTTTAGACCTTCTCCAGGAAACATGCATGGCTTAACTAAGATTTTCCAGCCTCTGATATGGTGAAGGAGAATGTAAGGGCGAAGGATGCTGTATTGCTAAAACAGTTTTTTACACCTTTAGTAGAAACAAGCCCCACGAAGCTTGATGACTGCTGAAATATCCTGCCACTGTAATCATGAACCTCCATCATTGAGGCTGATAGTGAATTTGACTGTTTCTTTACTATGGGCTAAATTCCAGGCTGTGTTGTTTCTCTATACTGCACTCCATTTCTTGTCCTTGTTGTTATGCTCATTTATGCCAGAGAAAGAATGCAGTTTGACAGCTATCACTACAAGTGCCTGTGGACATCATATACAAGCCAAATGCTAGATGGTGATAAATATGTTTTGATTAGACCTTGGTATCTGGATCATATGTACTCCAGTGAAACCAACACTTGTTTGCTTTCTTCTTCAGGGGAAGTAGGTTTGCATTAATTTAGAGATAGACTGGAAACAAAAATACAAAATCTTCCAAAATCTTTTGAGGTATTTTAAAAATCAGTATTGTCAGTTTAATTTGATTTGTTTCTGGAATGAAATACATCTTTCCTGAATTGTTTTATAAGCTTATTTTAGTGTTGCAGCCACAAAAAAAAGCAAGAAGAAATGCTGTGTTCTGCTTACCGCAGTGGTAAAATAAAGCAGAATTCTCTGATAACCACAAATGTAAGAGCTACAGAGATACACATCAAAATGTAAGAATGATGATCAAAGAAATAACATTTTCATTTGAAAAATACTTTGAAGAATTCATAAATTTGTAGAATATCAAGTTGGAAGGAACCTTGGGGATCATTTAGTCCAACCTGTCAGGGCAAGAATATAGTTTAAATGAGGTGGCCCTGCACCCTGGCTTGTTCACTTCTGTCAGTGAATGTACTCCAGCCATTCTTCCCCTTTTGGCATGGACTGTGTGAAAAGCAAGGGCTTTGTAGGTGGGTTTACTCTGTGCTCAGAGTTGTCCTGGAAGAGGGAAGAGTGAGGTGGTGTGTTCCATTTCTAAACCTCTTCACCTGAAGCAGTGCATAGAGAAATTGAAACCATTCGATGAAACAACTGTGCTAAGGTGAAGTTCTTGAGTGGTAATGTTGATCCTTCTGCAGGCAGGTTCCTCCTCAGCACCACTTCTGGGGACATGACACACAGATAATGAGCACAGCCTGGATGTCCAGCGTGTAATGGGGTATTGCTTGTACCAGCTTCACCCTTGGGCATAACATTTGTTGTGTGTTCTGGCAAATCTAGGGGTTAACTGGTGCCATGGCTAGGCACACTGTTATTCCTTGGACTGGTTTTATTAGGAAAATGTATNGAGGTATTTTAAAAATCAGTATTGTCAGTTTAATTTGATTTGTTTCTGGAATGAAATACATCTTTCCTGAATTGTTTTATAAGCTTATTTTAGTGTTGCAGCCACAAAAAAAAGCAAGAAGAAATGCTGTGTTCTGCTTACCGCAGTGGTAAAATAAAGCAGAATTCTCTGATAACCACAAATGTAAGAGCTACAGAGATACACATCAAAATGTAAGAATGATGATCAAAGAAATAACATTTTCATTTGAAAAATACTTTGAAGAATTCATAAATTTGTAGAATATCAAGTTGGAAGGAACCTTGGGGATCATTTAGTCCAACCTGTCAGGGCAAGAATATAGTTTAAATGAGGTGGCCCTGCACCCTGGCTTGTTCACTTCTGTCAGTGAATGTACTCCAGCCATTCTTCCCCTTTTGGCATGGACTGTGTGAAAAGCAAGGGCTTTGTAGGTGGGTTTACTCTGTGCTCAGAGTTGTCCTGGAAGAGGGAAGAGTGAGGTGGTGTGTTCCATTTCTAAACCTCTTCACCTGAAGCAGTGCATAGAGAAATTGAAACCATTCGATGAAACAACTGTGCTAAGGTGAAGTTCTTGAGTGGTAATGTTGATCCTTCTGCAGGCAGGTTCCTCCTCAGCACCACTTCTGGGGACATGACACACAGATAATGAGCACAGCCTGGATGTCCAGCGTGTAATGGGGTATTGCTTGTACCAGCTTCACCCTTGGGCATAACATTTGTTGTGTGTTCTGGCAAATCTAGGGGTTAACTGGTGCCATGGCTAGGCACACTGTTATTCCTTGGACTGGTTTTATTAGGAAAATGTATTAGGGAAAATAGTAGTGTTGGCTGTGAATCCCAGTGTAAGAATGTTTGTCACTCAAATTCTTCATTTATGCAATGCTGTGATAAAAGAGACTTAATAGTTACTTGTTTGAAGTTTATCAGTACCCTGTACTAGTGGGAGGTGTCCCTGCCTATGGCAGGGGGTTGGAACTAGATGATCCTTGAGGTCCCTTCCAACCCTACTATTCTGGGATTCCATATATACTACCTCCTAGCTAACCATCCTCCATTAGCCCTGATTACAGGCAGTGATATTAGGAGATTACTTTCAGTTGTCTTTTAATGTATCTGCAGTTTTACAAAATACTCTGATTTTCATCCCGACCATTTTAAACTCTTTTCTTGAAAACTAGGATGTCTTTTTTGTCAGTGATGGTAAATTCTGAATAAAGTAGCTTCAATGCCAGGTAATATCTATATTCTGATCTGTTATGAAAGGAGTCTTTCATGCTTCTGTTTGTACTTGGCACTGTTCAGTTTTGATTTGTAAATTGTGTACATCTTTTTTTTGCATTGGTTTTAATTCTGAATGACTATATCAAAACTATAGAAAGATCCTCATGTGAAATGATTATACTTTTTTTTTTTCCTGTTAGAACTAAGACCTGCAGTTAGTGGGTCTGCTTCCCTTCCCCCCAAAAGTAAAAGAGATAATACCCAGAATTTTTTTACTCTGTGCAAGGAGATAGAAATCTGGGTATGTCTTCAGGCTTTCTAGGCAGTAGCCCTAGTCAGAGTGCATTAGATGTATTTTGTACCTATTCATATTTCCAAGTGGAATTTCCTAGATGGATGTACAGGAGTCTGAAGCATAATGAGATCTAAATTAAAGAGACAACAGAATGCTCTCAGCACCCCATTGAACCTGGTCTGCTATGAGAAGTGAGAATTGCCTTCAGATAACATGTAAAAATGGGGCTTGTAGAAGAGTATTTAGCCAGAGATATTGTAATCAGATGCTAATTTCTTCCACATCTGTTGTCTTTTAACATCTCCTAGAGGTGCTTGCAGTATTGGAGTTCTCCCCATGAACGGTTCTTCCTGTAAGCAGACAGGGTCAGGTAATGAACACAAAAAAGGCTACTTTAGATCTAGTTACACAGAATCTCTCCTTGTGATTGTAAGTCTGTTGACATTATCAGTAGACACGTGTCCATTTTGTATTGCAGGAATGAACAAGTTCAAAGAGGCAGAAAAGTGTGATAAGAAAACCTGGCACGAACAACCAGATTTCACTGATGCGTGAACACAACCACACACCAGCTCACAGATACACAAATACTCTGAGGCAAAAAATAAAATAGCTTCTTGGCAGATCTTATTCACACTTAATTGGCTAATTGCCCAACCTGACACTGGCACTGTTTTAAAGGGTGAAAAATTCCTTAGCAATGTCTCTGATATCCTTCATAGGACTATTTTTCTCTTCCACAGCAAGCACAGAAGTTTAGCCAATTTTTTTAATATAGTCATGTATTTCTGTTCAGAACAGGGAAAAATATGTACATTGAAGGCTTCTTTGTGTGCTTGGGTTAAGTACAGGAGACAGAATATTTATGGCAAGCCAAATAATTTCATATGCCTATTCCTATTTTCATAGGATCCATTTCCCAACCTTCTATGAAGTAAGTGAGAAAAGAAGTCTGGGGGCTTTGCAACCTGACTTTTCTGTATCTTAGAGACTTAAATAGAAAATGTAAGGTGTTTCCCTTTTTTTTGGTCACTTGTGGAATGCAGTAGCATGACCAGCTGCTGATGGGTTACAGGACCAGCTTATAGATGTTCATTGTTCAGGGAACTGAATGATTCAGGGGGTTAGTAATAGGATACAAATCCTGTTACCTCCCAACTACCTGTTCATGGGCAGCTCATCTTCATACTGACCACAAGTTGTTGCTCTCTGATTATTTTCTGATTCTCTTTTAAAAGTTTGTCTTTTAACCCAGTAAAAGTCACCATCAGAAATGGCACTGATGTCTGTTGTCACATTGGAAAAAAATATCACAGCTGAAAGGGCATAAAGGATGAACTTTAAATAATAGAGAGTAAAATTAAAATTGGTGGAAAATAGAGGGATATTAAGAATTACAGACCAGTGAACTGTAAGCACTGGTTAAATTGAAGTTATATTTTAGAATACAACTCTAAAACACAGTCATAATGGCAAGGCAACACAGTGTTGCAAAGGAAGAATATTTCCAAGTATTTATACATGCATGCAGGCTACTTATTTTAAGGCAGTGAGCAAAGACAGCTAGTCTGGATAGCTGTGCATCCTTTAACAAATACCTTTATAACAGGAGAATAAATACCCAGTTAATTGTGGCTTTAGAGGCTTTTTATGGATGAGAGATTGATAAAAGAGAAGCTTTTTAGATGGATTAAGTGGGTCATATCTCAAAGCATCCTGTAGTTGATGCACTACTCTTATAAAAATCACACACACACAGAAGAAAACCAACCTCAAGCAAACCAAAAAAACCCAACTCCCCCCTGCCCCCCCCACATATCTTGGGCATTGTTATTTAATTATCAGCACCATTAGGAGATTGTTGTATTGAAAACATTGATTTTTTTCCACTGAGGCAGTTGGTCTGTTTCATAATGTCTTACCCTGCACTGATCAAGCTGCATCTTTGATAATTTATTTCTGAGGGTATGAAATGAATCCTACAAATTATGCATTTGACAGTAGTCTAAAGATGGGAATTTCTTTTCCTTCTAAAGGCAGTTTTCTGTTGTTGGATTCTCCAAAGGATGTGACCAGTATGTCACTGTGCTTCACAAGAACTCATGGAGAAAACAAGTGCTTGTTGGATTTCTATAGGTGGAGAAATTGGCGTGTTTCATATTTACTGAGGTTGTCAATACATTTAAGGCCCTGATTATGTGAGGTTCTGTGTGGCCTCCAGTTCTCTTCAGTACTTTGTAAGTGTGTATGGGAGGTGCTCAGCTTTTAGCAGAATGGAAACCCCTGTAGAATTGTTTCTTTTTTCTGGCTTTTCCAACTGCACTTTAGGTCACGCTTGAAAAGCACTAATAAAGAAGGGCTTGTGTAAGTAAATTCTCAGAAATTTATGATAATGTCTGTACTTTGCAACATTTTTAAGGTTCCAACTGTTTTAGATGTCTTATGTGAAGCACCAGGTGTCTGCAGCACTGTCCCTCTTCATGAGAAGCTGAATTGCACCATATCATATTAGAGATGTTCAGCTTTTGCTGTGTCAGCAGTTGCAAAAGTATTATTTCAGAGACTCCATTTGTGATAAATTTAAAAGCGTTTCAATAAAATTAAACCCACCTCAGTTTCTGGGAGCTGATATTTACTGAAAATTGTGCTGTCTGTACAAAGAAGACAGTTGCTTTTTATTTTTGGGTGGAATTTTTAAATGAAACTAAATGAAGTTTAATGGCTTATAACATTGCATGAATTTGTCAAAACCGATCAGCTGGATTGCTACACAATGAATACTGAAAACGTTCTGGTTTTTAGGCTTATAATAGCCTACAGCCATTGAAAAGTCAAAATGTTATTTGATGATTTCAGAATGTTAATGAAATTATTATTAATAGCACATATATTAATCTTAATGATATATGTAAATATGAGCAAATGTAAAGCTCTGTTGACACTGAAAAGATTATTTTATTCCTGAAAGTAAACCTGGGGTTAAATTTCAGTGCTCGAGCATAAATCAGTCTGCTCTAAATGTGTCAATAAAACATTTTTTGATTAAGTGTAAAATTGTGTACGGGCTCAGGAGATTTGGAGTGTTTGTTAGCACAAAAAAATTTTTTTGAAAAGGAAAGGATGATTGTATTTGCTTTTAAATTAGCAGAAAATAGTAACAGACTGCTCTGATTAAGTAAAAAGATGTAAGAGGCTTTGCCTCGTTGTTATCTTGATTTGATACATTATCATATCTAATACATGTACAAATGTGGCTTTTCTTGGCAGGGGGAGGGAAGTAGCATCTACCCTTCTCCACTGGATTCATGTGGGGACTAATTTGACTGGCTTGATTTTTTTGTTTCTGTGCTTTCCATTCTTTAGGTTAAAACAGTCTGTCTCTTGTAAAATGCACATAATTATTTTCTCCTATTTGGTTGTGTTAATCAAACTGTAATATGGTTTTCATGATTACTTTCTGTAATGCCAATATATTTATTTATTTATTCATTTTTTTTTAAGGAAAGCAGCAAGTTTATGTTTAGGGAACGTAGAAATGTGTTGTCTGTAGGTAGATGTAGTAAATAGTATGATACATTTCTTTATAATTTTAATATCTATCTTAATAAATTTGGTAGGATGTGATCACTGTCTTGCAATGTGAAAAGCAGAGAGTGAACTTCTATGCAGGAGAATTCCATGGCATTTTACCTGTTGAGGGCCCTGTAGAGCCAGTAGTATAGTACAGTGACTTGACTAAGTGACAGGCAGTCGCAGCCCTGGTGTCACTGTGTATTATCACCTCATGCTAGCTGGAAGCACTCCCTGAAGCCGATCTAGGTTGTATAGTCCTAGATGAGGTCTTCATGGGTGCTGACCATAAAAAGTTCATCAAAGTAATGAGGCGAGGCGAGAGCTTGGCGCTCATGGGCAGAGCTCAGCACCAAGGAGTGTGAACCGGCTCCAGCTGTGACAATAAAACAGCAGGTGGCTGCTGTCATTAGGGGTGGCAGATGAGGCAGGGGACTAACATTCAGCCCACAAAACTCTCATTTGTTAGCCATCGCCACTGTACCATGCAAAATAGCTTCCATCTCAGTCAATTTTACTTTGCAAAATATTACACAGTCGCCATAAGAAAATTAGAGCCTTGGGTTTACAGGTTCCTTGGATCTTATTATTAGAAAACTCTGTGCTCTCGGGTTATGCAGAAAATTAGAGTTTTTTTTCTCCCCTGAATAGTTTGAGGATTTTTACAGTAATTTTATAATAGGACATTTTTACCCGGGCATGTGTTTATTGGTTAATATTTTGGACTATTTTGTTTGTAACTCTATAAAATCAACTCCATCCATTCGGCTATGTGCTGCACCTAACATTGCCTACTGTGCTATAAAAGCTACATTCTGATTAGAGTATTTCCTTCTCCAGGTCTGTCCTGGTACAAACATTTCAAGTCAGGAAGTGTGGGTTTTGGGGTTATGCTAATATAAGATATTATAAAGAAACATTACAGCCCTTTGATTTTGGTTGGTTTTTTTTTTTTTTTAAGTCTTTGCAAAGCATAAACTGCCTGAAAGTTGAGACTTTTCTTGGCAGAAAACTATCTGGTGTGAAGACTGTGGAAGCCCTGTGGCATGTGGCTCTCAGAGGTCAAATGCTGGGGAGCTGTGTTTGCTCACAAATGAGAGCCCTTTGACTTGCATCACATTAGGAAGCTTTGCAGGAGGTTGTTTATCACTGCTTGCATGCTCACTTCCATACTTGCAGCTGACCTCTGGTGCTTTCAGGTGGTCATATGGACACAGAAGTGTTTTTGCGTACAGGTGCCACAGTCATTGAATCATAGAATGGTTTAGGGTGGAAGGGACCTCAAAGATTATCTAGTTCCAACCCCCCCGCCATAGGCAGGGACACCTCCCACTAGCACAGGTCACTCAAGGCCTCGTCCAACCTGGCCTTGAACACCTCTAGGGAGGGAGCAGCCACAACCTCCCTGGGAAACCTGTGCCAGTGTTTTACCACCCTCATTGTAAAGAACTTCCTCCTAACATCCAGTTTCAGTCTCCCCTCTGCCAGTTTAAACCCATTACTCCTCATTCTGTCATTACAAGACCTTGTAAGTAGCCCCTCCCCAATCCTCTGATAGGCCCCCTTCAGATACTGGAAGGCTACTACAAGGTCTTCTCGAAGCCTTCTCTTCTCCAGACTGAGTCCCAACTCTCATAGCCTGTCCTCATAGCAGAGCTGCTGCAGCCCTCTGAGCATCTTCATGGCCTCCTCTGGACTCACTCCAACAATTCCATGTCCTTCTTGTGCTGGGGGCTCCAGAACCATGCACAGTACTCCAGGTGGGGTCTGATGAGAGCAGAGTAAAGGGGGAGGATCCCCTCCCTTACCCTGTTGGCCATGCTGCTCTTGCTGCAACCCAGGAGATGTTGAATGTATTTATTAAATATTGGTGCTTTAACAGGAGCTAAGTTATGAAAATCAAAAATGTGATGCAGTACTGAATAAAATGGGGTACCCTCACACGTTTTGGTATCTGTATTGCCTTGGATGTTAGGTTCCCCTCCTAGGAAAGGAAAAACGAATCTCAGGATCACACCATTTGATGCAAGCACTTGATATGAGGCTTTATGAGGGTGTGATTGAAATGACAGCAAGGCTCAGAAAAGCAAAAATCCTTTAATTGAAGCCTCATTTCAGAAAGACATTGAGACAAAATAAGGTTTTTTTGNAAAAAAAAGGTTTTTTTTTTTTGGTTTTTTTTTTTTTTTTTTTTTTTTTTTTGTGTTTTTTTTTTTTTTTTGTCAAAGAGATGTGGTTTGTGTCTCTTTATAGGACCAGGTCGTCACTTGGTATGTAAAAACTGAAGTTCTATAATTTTTTTTCTCTTGTTATTATTGTACTTCAGAAACCTGGTTGGCAAGCTCACAAAAACCAACCTGTATTCCTTTTATTTCTTTATCTTTTCAGGTCATTTATCAATTTTCCTTTCTTTTATAGATAACATGCCATAAGCTTTTCCTTGCAGCAAAACTGATTTCTCCTTCATGTTTGTTCATACATGCACTCAATATATTGTCTGTGTGAGTATATCTAGGCTCTTGAGATCAAAGATTTTTTTTCTTTTTCTTAATTCCATTGGGCACCTGTGTAGTTCTCATCTCTCTCATGCTTGATTTGTGTCCAGAAATGGTCAGAGTTAATCTGAAGTGGTGGCTGGCATTGAAATATTCTTTGCCAGAGAACATCATCTGCTGTGTCACAGATATCATCTTTATGACTGTACTGATTTGTCTGATCTCTGTTCTTCTGGTTTTCCCAGACTGATAACAGTCTTCATACCTAGTGCATGCCACTTTCATATTGGACTGTGAGAATGGCTTTTTTTTTTCGTGCAAAACAGCCTTCTGGGGGGTTTAATTGTCTTTATTGCTTTAATAACAAATATATCTCAGGTGAATACTCTATGAATCCCCAATTCTGTGGACTTCTGTGCCTGAAGTGATTACTGCTGGACATCAGAGGTAAAGCTAAGAAACACCAGACTTTGTGCTTGGCAGCTTTAGTGACTAGTAACTGTCCTGCTAAGTCTGTGGGTCCCATTTGCTCATGGGACAACTGGAGTAATGCCACCATTACCATCTGAAATTCTCATTTGTTTGAGCTTCCATGCTGCTCATGGAAGTGCATCTGCAGAGTTTGTGTCCGGTGCCATAATTTGAGAAGAGTTTTGTAGATCTGTAGTACTTGCAGGGTGTGTAAGAGCTTTTCTGATCTTCTTACCATGGTTTACTCTAACAGTCTTTGTTACTTTCTTTATCCAGGCTCCTCCTCTTTCAGTGCTAGGATGTTGCACCTCTCAGCTTTTGGGTGGAGTTGGGGATAGATGGCTGTGACTGGACTGTCTGGATAGACTTGAGATGCCAATTTGGATTGAAAATTCTGAGCTTTTATTTGTGCTCAACTAGTAGTGAAAATGTCTTTTAACAATGAAAAAGCAAACATTCATCAAACATAATAGCCAAGTGTTAGGCATACAATACAGTTGGTGTAATGTCACAGTGTTTGGTGGATCTTAGTCTCTGAGGACAAAGGAAAAAGCCAGAACCAAAGTAGGTGTTGTCATTTTTTGATCTGTGATGCAAACATGTTTATGTGTATACAAGTATCAGATGGACTGAAACCAGTCTGATCCAAAGGATTACCTCCTTTTCCCTCTGATTTGAACCAGCCTGTTCTGATTCAGTAAGACTATTAGAGATTCATCCCTGTGGATGGTACCTCTGGTGGTTACAGATTAGGCCCTCCTGCCATAGTTTTACTATTTTTATGTAGTTACAACTACTTTGACAAAGAGATTTTCTGAAGTATTTTGCTTTCTACCTTAAGTCAAACAGTCTTGTTGAATGCCTGGATGTAAGGAAAAAAGGATCTGTTTTACAGCTGCACTTATGTCTCAGGAATAAACAAATCAACCAGCACTTGCTTTTCTATGTCAAGCAAAGACCTAGGGCAAGATTCTCACTACTCTCACAGATCAAGCAGACTGCAGAGTCTTAGCTCCAGCCACCATTTATCACCAGCAGCCTTTTCAAACTGTGGGTAAATTGTCAATAAAAATTGTGTATGCCTTCTGATTGTGTATGACTTCTAAGCTGTTCAGTCATCAGATAGTGACCAATTTATTCATCTCATTCCTTCATACCTTTCAAATTTGCAAAAGACCACAGGCACTGTCACTGCTAAATTGACTGAGTTATATATGGTGGCACTGCTACTGCAGGCCCTGTATGTTTTCTAGCCCATAATCGACTATGTTTAGATTTATTTTGATTTCCTCTAAAGACAGCTAAGAGTAGATTCTTTCCATGACAAGGATTTCACTCTCAAGATAGCTCTTCCTTTAGGAGCTCTCCATAAACCTGGTTACTCAGTCTGCAGTGCAATTTCTGAGCAGTTAGGATGAAGCTACAGCATCGGAAGTGACTTTTTGTTTGGCTCCATCCAGTCTACTTTTAAGTAGAAACTCATCAAAACATTCTTAATTTGAGATAGTTTTATAGGCTGTTTCTTGCACCTTCAACCTATAAAGACTTTGTTCCTTTGACTCACCTGGAAGTTGTGTACAAACAGTCTGTAGAAAGTCAGATATTTCAGAGCTCCTCCCTAGGCACTTAGAGATGTAGTTCACTTGACTTTCCCAAAAGATTTAATCCTGCTTTGAAGAACTTCCCACTTCAAACATCAGTCTGTCATACTCTCTCCTTCTAGATCCAAGATGATTTGATTGCATCAAATTCTGTATCTGAAGTTCTGAGCATACTTTGAGTCTATTTCAATCATGAGCAGAGAGAGAGGTGGAATGGAAGACACAGGGACCAGAGTTATGGGAATGTTACGTGTACATATTGTGAGAAGGGAGAGAGTTTCTTGGCAGCAGGGTTGGTAGGTGCTCATTTGGATCATGATGCTTATGGCTGTAAATCTGGATTTCTGTTTAAAGCATTCCTTCAGCCTCATTTAGCATAACAAGCATGTTCTTCAGTGGTGTCCTGTTTCTGGATGTTGTTGGCAATCTCCTTTAGGTGCAAGGCACTCCCAACACTGAGCCAGAAGCAGCTTTTCAGAACATAGGCAAAGAATCATAGAATGGTAAGGTTGGAAGGGACCTCAAGGATCATCCAGTTCCAACCCCCTGCCATAGGCAGGGACACCTCCCACTAGAACAGGTTGTACAAGGCCTCGTCCAGCCTGGCCTTGAACACCTCCAGACAGGGAGCAGCCACAACCTCCCTGGGAAACCTGTGCCAGTGTCTCACCACCCTCACTGTAAAGAACTTCCTAATATCCAGTTTCAATCTCCCCTTTGCCAGTTTAAGGCTCTGTGTTGTGGTACATGGAGAGGATGATAGCAGTGCTGCAGAAAGCACACTGTGATTCTGTCTTTTTTTCCCCCCTTTGTTNTTCCATGTTTATATGGAACTTCCTGTGCCTCAACTTCCCATTGCCCCTTGTCCTGGCATTGGACATCACTAAAAGCCTGGCTCCATCCTCTTCACACATGCCCTTTTACATTAAAGAGGTCACCCCTCAGTCCCCTCCAAACTAAAGAGCCCTAGCACCCTCCACCTCTCGTCATGAGGAAGATGTTCCATTACCTTAATCATTGTCATGGCTCTGCGCTTGACTCTTTCAAGCAGCTCCCTGAGGTCCTTCTTGAGTTGAGAGGCCCAGAATGGGACACATGGGACACAATATTCCAAATGCANAGCTGTTACATTACCAAACACCTGTTAGAGGTGACAGTTACAGATGTTTGATAACCAATGAAAATTAATAGAACATGTGATTCTTTTAGCTTAGAAGTGATTTGGTAAGGTGTGTTTAGAAATGTAATTACATACTGCTGCTGTCTACCATTATCACTTAACATTCATTAACTCCTCTGAATATTGAAACAAACATTTCTTGTAGCAGTACTAATTTTCTCATGTATTTCTAAGGTGATTTCCTGACAGAGTGAACACCTTCGACTTTAAAGTTTTTGCCACTGTTCAGCTATTTTTAGTCTGCTCATTAAGCAAGCAAAATAAGTACAGAGTCATTTGTTTACCTACAGTTATCAGTTTGGCAATATACTGCATAATAAACAATTTCCTATTTAATTGAGTTTTTTACTAGCCAATTTTTTTGGAGGGGGGGAGGGGTGTTGTTGCTTTTTCCTACTCTATATCTGAGTTGTGTATATTTAGATGGACAGTAGATCACAGAATGTCAGGGGCTGGAAGGGACCTTGAAAGATCATCTTAGTCCAACCCCCCAACCAGAGCAGGATCACCTATACCAGATCATGCAGGATCACATCCAGGTAGGTCTTGAATATCTCCAGAGAGGGAGACTCCACAATCCCCCTGGGCAGCCTGTTCCAGGGTTGTCACCCTCACAATGGAAAAAATTCCATGTTTATATGGAACTTCCTGTGCCTCAACTTCCCATTGCCCCTTGTCCTGGCATTGGACATCACTAAAAGCCTGGCTCCATCCTCTTCACACATGCCCTTTTACATTAAAGAGGTCACCCCTCAGTCCCCTCCAAACTAAAGAGCCCTAGCACCCTCCACCTCTCGTCATGAGGAAGATGTTCCATTACCTTAATCATTGTCATGGCTCTGCGCTTGACTCTTTCAAGCAGCTCCCTGAGGTCCTTCTTGAGTTGAGAGGCCCAGAATGGGACACATGGGACACAATATTCCAAATGCAGCCTCACCAGGGCAAAGTAGAGGGGCAGGAGAACCTCTATTGACCTACTAACCACACCCCTAACCACACTAACCACACTAATACACCCCAGAATGGTATTGGCTATTCTTCTAGCTTAAAACAGTAGACATGACCTTCTGGTGGTGTTTTTTTTAATGGCACTATGAAATGGATAACACTTTGGGCCCTGTTCTGTCACTTTTTGTGCTTGCATGTCTGAAAGTGTTTTGGCAGTGTTTGTTATGGCCCAGACTATTTCTTATGGATAGTATCATTCTGTATCATTTACTGAAATGCTTGTCCATGCACTGTTTTTAAGTTGTGCCACCCAGCCCCTACACTTTGAGCCATACAGTACAATTTGTTTGAATTAAGTCCCATTTTCAGAAGAAAGTAACGTGCTAAAGAGTGTAGTGGCATTTTCCTGCCTTTAAGGAGGCAAAGTATGTGGTCTCTGGAAACTGCTGTCAGTGCTCACAATCTGTATCATGTTCACTGTATGCCATCTCCACAGCTTTTCATTACATCTCCAAATCTAAAAGTTCCTAGCTGCAGTCTTAAGTTTCCTCTCACTTTTATGTTATTAACAGTTATCGCTCTCCAAATTTGGCTTATTCTTTCATCTGCCATTGAAGAGTACTTTATGTATTTAAAGAAACCCAAACAACCTACCACAAAAACCTCATCTGGAATATTGCATTCAGTTTTGGGCTCCCCAGTTCAGGAAGGACATGAATCTACTTAAAAGAGTTCAATGGAGGACTACGAAGATGATTAAGGGACTGGAACACAGCCCTGTGAGGAAGGGCTGAGGGACCTGGGGCTTTTTGGTCTAGTGAAGACAAGACTGAGAGGGGATCTAATAAATGCTATAAATGTATGAGGGCTGGGTGTCAAGAGGGAGGGGATAGCCTCTGCTCAGTTGCACTCTGTGATAGGAAAAGGTGAATGGATATAAACTACAGCACAGGAAATTCCACCTCAACATGAGGAGGAAATTTGTTATTGTAAGGGTCACAGAGCAGTGGAACAATCTCCCCACAGAGGTTGTGGAGTCTCCTTCTCTGGAGACGTTCAAGACCCATCTAGATGTGTTCCTGTGTGATCTGCACTAGATCATGTTCCTGCTCTGGCAGGGGGGTTGGACTTGATGCTCTCTGTAGGTCCCTGCCAACTCATAACATCCTGTGATCCTGTGAACCCCAAACCAATAAAATTCAGAATGGACCTGTAGCTAACTTGCACGAAACTTTTCCAATTTCAGTTTCAAAATAAGTAGCTTCAGCTGTGGCATACAATAACTGAGTTTCCTCCTGGGGTGTGAAATAATATAAGTACTGCCAATTTATGCCTCTTGCTGCAGTCCTTGCAATGATTCCTAAATTTCTGTCCTGGATGGTTTGAGCTATGACACACATCTCTTAAAAGAGGGATAGTGAGAGGATTTGGTAACTTTGGATAGCAAGATTTCTCCAAGGCAGCATGAGTGAAACGAGGATTATTTTGGTTTTATTTAGTTTGTCCTTCCTTTGTACCCAGGCTTCTTCTGTCAGAATATGTGAAAAGGTGTAGTTGTACCTATTGCTACTACTTTATGGCAATGTAGATAATAATTCATGTGTTGAGGGATGGAGATTGGTTGCAGAAAGCAACAAGAATATGTTGAGGGATGTCTCTCTCTTCTGGTTGATAGATGCAGGAATATGCAGGAACAACGCAGTCGATTGATTGATAGTGTGCAGCTCATCCATAATGATCTGTCTGATATAGCAGTAAATTATTCCTGAGATTGATGCAGGTCATTGAACAGCACATTGACAATCCTGTTGTCTGTCATCCTGTTGAAAGCAAGACAGGAATAGTAGCTGCTGTGATACTCAAATCTACCTTGGGTGCAAGCCGTGTACAAGTGTCCCACTAATATAAGTTGTCTTCTCAATTTTTACCTTTTTTCCCCTGCTGGACACCTTGGATCATTGCTAGATCATTACAAGTAGTGGTAAAAATGAGATGAAAAGGTTGTAGTTGGTTGCAGTGATGGTTGCATATTGACATAACATTAATTGGTTTTTTTAAATGTTGTGTTTTCAACTTCAGTAACAAAACCTCTCCATGGAAGAGATGAAAAGTTAACAAATAATTAAGAAATATAAGTGATCATTGCATGGAAAGTGTAACAAACTAAACCCCCAGCCAACAAAAACAACTAACCAAATGAAACACTGGAACACAGCAGACACCTTCAAACTTAAGACAGAAAGGTTAATAATTCTCAGAAATTTAGAGTTTCTGCCAGTCTTTAGGTTCCATGCATTGCCATGACATTCTTGCCATGGTTCTCTTGTTCTTGCTTTGTTAGTGGCAGCTGTCCTCATTTCACAGGATCACAGGATGGCAGGGGTTGGAAGGGACCTCTGGAGATGATTGAGTCCACCCCCCTGCCAGAGCAGGACCATATAATGTAGTGCAGGTCACACAGGAATGCATCCAGCTGGGTCTTGAAAGTCTCCAGAGAAGGAGACTCCATAACCTCTCTGGGCAGCCCATTCCAGTGCCTCTTGACACCCAGCCCTCATGTATTTATAAACAATTATTAGATCCTCTCTCAGTCTTCTCTTCATCAGACCGAAAATCCCCAGGTCCCTCAGCCTGTCCCATAAGGCAGTGCTCCGGTCACTTAATCATCCTTCTAACCCTCCGCTGGACTCTTGAGTAGGTCCGTCCTGCACTGGGGAGCCCCAAACTGAGTGCAGTATTCCAGGTGAGGTCTCACTAGGGCAGAGCATGGAGGGAAGAGAACCTCCCTCGATCCGCTGGCCGCACTCTTCTTTCAGTTTCTCTTTCCAAGAGAGTTTGCGTTTTGCAGCCTGGCAAGGTGCTCACACGAGTCCGTGGAGGAGCCGCAGGCGTGTGCTGTGTTTCGCGTTCCGCTGAGCAGCGCTGGTGAGGGCGGAGCAGAAAGCAGCCATATCCTTTTCTAACGCACGGGGTCAGCAGGGAGCGCAAGGCAGCGCTCCGCAGCGCTCCGCGGCGCAGGCTGGGTGATTACACATGACTTCTTAACCTTCTGAAGTGCTATTGATTTTGTCGGGTTTTAAACTTAGGAAGAATACCCATAACTGTTATCTGGAAGTAATAAGACCTGCTTCATTTGGCTGCTAAATGAGTCATCAGAAGCCTCCAGCTTTCCTATGCAGGGTTCTAGGACTTGACATCCTGTCACAGAGGGCATGAAGTTTTTCAGATATTTGGATGTTTTCCACACTAGACTTTGCTCTGCTAGATATTTACTTGAACCTGACATCCTGTCACAAAGGGCGTGAAGCCTTTCAGACTACTGGATATCTTCCACACCAGACTCTGCCCTGCCAGATACTTCCTTTTAAATTGAGTCCCTTGCGCGCAGTCATGCAAGAGAGTTATCAGCACCCCAGACTGGGCCCTTCAGAATCAGCAAACAGCAAAAATGATGGACTTGAAGAAATTCCCAGGATTTCAGACTTTTGATGCATGAGGGGAAAAAAAAAAAAATTACTTGTTCGTAGAAAACCACTGCTTTCTGGGCAGGTCTGCATTTTCCTCTACGTTCTTTTTCCTGAAACTGACCTGCTGAATACAAAATCCTGACTGAGAGAGGAGATTTGTGTAGCAAGTTTTTGTATAATTTTAGGATTTTTAACTTGAAGTTTTTTTAAGACTGTTCATGTGCTATTTGACTAAATGCTGACTTGACTAGGAGTTCTAATTTCATGTGTGGAACCTGTAGAACTCTTAAATACATGCAAAGATCTGTAATTACATATGCAAGTTGTATTGAATGTTCCAAAATGTGTAGGTCATGATATTCCTTGAGAAACTGCACTACTTTCTCTTACTAATTAATATCCCTGTTAGTTTGACTCCACATGAAGGACTCATTCAACTACAAACAGTTAGGGTTTGCATCATATTTCAAGATGCAGTAAAGACAAGAACATTTCATTCAGGTAAGAGATGTCCATGTTGTTGTTCACTTGTCTGAACACAGTGTCCTCCTTCTTGGCCTGATCCATGCAGCTTGCCTTGATTTTTCTGGTTTCTTGTCTCGTGGAGATATAAGGACAGAAATTCAAGCACAGATCATGGAAAGCAAAATCCAATGTGAACAGAAGAATATATTATTTCCTCACATTCTGTGATGGTATATAGAAGTTTAAGAGACTCTTTTTTCTTGAATATTCTTTGAAACTGTCAGATCTCCCAGGTGGTTTATCCAGTGTCTGAGACCTGTGGTAAAAGCAAGTAATAACTACTACTAATTTAATAATAATAGCATTCTGTTCTGGGATTTGTTTTGGTTTGGTTTGTTTGGTTGATTTTTGTCTGTGGGTGTTGGTTTTGTTTTGATTTAAGAAAATATGCTTTCAAGGAGCTTTTTTAAACATCTCCTGTACTTGAGGTCTCTGCAGTCGTGCAGTAGCTTACCTGCATTTTCAGAGTTAAATTCATGTATAAAAAGGTTCTGGACAGTTTAAAGGAGATGTAAAGGATATTGAGAATATGAATAAAGGGTAGATATTCATTGTTATTCTCCTGGACTTTTCTGCTGTCATTGAACATTGTTGTCTGTAAGATAAATTTTCCATGAGCAGTTGCAGAGAGTAATGTATCCACTGAGAAGTGATTTAAAATTGCTGTTCAACTGCTGGATACCTTGTTTGTAGAGTCCCACAAAAATAAATTCTCTTGCTGGTCCTCCTCAGCAGTTATGTGCAGTTACAAGATGACTGCTCTGTTGACGTGGCTTCAAGTGGCTTTCTGATAGGGGTAAGATTCCTCCCTGGAACTAGGCCAAGGCTGAGCACTTGGTAAACACTTAGGAAATAACAGGTTTCATGACTTTGTGCTCCAAAAGACTTGTTTAGCTTGGTGTGTGTGTAGTTTTTTGTTTGTTGTTTGTTTGTTTGTTTTTTAACTTTGCTTTTCACTAACACAGTGATGTACATGTTAAAAAGAAAAGAGCTATTATGAATTCAAAACATAATAAAATCTGTATTTTTTTTTTTTGCCCTCTCAAAGCAAGATACTTCACAGAGCACAGTTCTCTCCCTGCAGAGAAAATGAGAGAACAGACAATACATGACAGATTATTCATATTCCTTGGGTACTGTGATGATAAACATTGTACATGCCGAAGAACTTGTATTACACTAGAATAAAAAGTGGAAGTAAAGATTGTCCAATATGTTTCTTTATTCCTGGAATTAGAAGTCCCTTTGTTACTTCTGTACATGAAAATGTGCTTTTATAGCTGAAGACAAGTCTGCAGAGGCTCCTAAATCAGTTACAGATATTCTTAGAATGAGTCCAAGTACTGTTTGAGGGCTGCCATGGAATATGAGTGGACACGTTCCTACAAAGCCACAACTCTTCTAAACTGAAAGCAGAATCCTCTGCAAAATTATTTTTGGAAAAGTGCTCATATATTTGTGATTCAGAGTTATTTTTAATAATAGTATATGTGCAAACACTTGTCCATAGGGAGTGTGGATGCTGTTCTAAAGTTCTGTGTAATTTTTCAATTTGGCTTTAAATGATCCTTAAATGTGAGCACAAACTGTGTAAGACAGAGAATGCTTCTAATTTGGAACCAGAGTAGCTGAAAATCACTAGAAAAATTAAACTGACAGAATGTCATTGCCACCAAACCAAATCCTACCCACTCACCTTTTTCCACTGGAAGAGGAGGCTTCTAGGAGCCATCTTCCTAATGAACAGAGGGAACTCCCAGTGACCAAGACTGAGATCTGTAGGCTAGACATTTCTGCCTTTTGAGATCTGACCCTCAGGAGAGCAGCTGGGCTGTGACTTCTTGTCTTGTGGGCTGGGGATATGTCCAGATCAGAGCTTCTAAAACTGATTCCAGGTGTGTAGTCTGGCCTGGTTTGCATGAATTTGAAACAGTAGAGTATGGCAGCTACAAGCTTTTCCTACTCCCTTTTGATGTGTTTCTGGAAACAGTTGATTTCTAGCATCTAAACATTTCTATTTCCACTGGAATTAAAACAGTAAGAAATAAGATATTCATTGAAGGCTGAATTGTACTTACTGCAGCTGGTGGAAAGATTCTCTTTGGTTTGGAGATGTACTAGAGCAATGTGTCTTGAAGGCATTCAGTCCTTGAGTAAGAACTGGTGCCAACCAGACCAAGGCTAAGTCACATCTGTCTGTTTGGTTCTGGTAGTACTTTAGGAATAACTGGTGTACTTCATCAGAGATAAATAGCATTGATAAAATCAGTATTTTTTGACTACTAAATCAGTAATTGCTTATAAGATCAGAATAACTGAACGTACTGAGAATACTTTTGGTGTTTGTTTTGTAAAACCAGCAAACAGTGCAAGCAGCTCTCCCTACTTTTGTCAAGTGGGAAGCTGTTCCTGAGCTCTGCTGAGCACTCCAGGCAACCTGCACTGCTCAGGTCTTAAGTCTTCAAGCCCTGGAAATTTAAAATGTTAGTAAGCGCTGAGACACTGAGTCAGTCTTCATTTCATTTGTGCTGCTTAACAGCAGCAAAATGGCTACTCAGAACCAGGCAGCTAATGTGAGAGAAACTGTTTCACATTATTACAAGGCCTTTGTCTTTGATTTTGCAGAAAGGTTCCTCTGTCTGTACCCCCTGCAGTTGTGCAGCATAGGAAATGTTTAGCTAGTGTTTGGAAGCTTCGAGTACACAGGCTCGGAAGAAAAATCAAACAACCTCCCTAGAAACACTGTGTAGCTATTTGGGATCTTTATATTTGCTGTAAATAATTGTAAAGTATGCCTTTACAGATGGGATTGCACATTGCCCTTTCAGCAACATCTTAGGGTTTGTTTATCTGTTAGAGGAGGGGGAGAATGGAAACGTGTAACAGGAAATGCAAATACTACTAAATTAAAATCTGTTTGGTACCTTCCATGTGTGTGTGGAACTGGTTAGTATTTCTGCCATTTAAAAAAAAATAAAGCAAGGGCAGTGTGTTTTGAATGTTGTAATATCAGAACACATACTTCTGTTTTGTTTTGTTACAAGTATTTTCCCAACGTACAGTAATTCTGATGACACTGGTATAGTAATGATGGTAAATGGTGTGAAAGATTATTCACAGGTGTAATGATTATGATGCCTTACTAATGAATCATGTAAGAAAAAGTATTAAAGGTATTTTTAAAAATGTCTTTTTTCCTAAAAAATAAGAAAGTTGCTGTAACTTAAGCAAGACAGAATTATGTTCTTGCACTTTAAGATGAGAGATTCTCTGTAATAATGTGAAAGTACCCAAAGTAGATCAGACATGGAGAAGCTACATTAACATATTTGTAAAGGGAAAGTAGTGTCTGCTGGCTTTTGTGGCTGTTATACCCCATAGTGCCTAGTGTTTTACAGTCCCTCCATTGTCCATTACTGCAAACACGTCCAGATGAATTCAGCGTTTAATGTTAAGAATCTTATAACATGCCAGTTTGATTTGTAGCCCTTCATATCATGGAATGCTAATTAAAATCATATTTTTGCATATGTCATGCCTTTCATGTACATATGCAAATAGACTCTATTGCCTTTCAGCTATTAGTAATTAACTTTATGAAGGACAGCTGTAATACATAATTAACAAAAATGTTTGCAAGCCCTTTTCACACTGAAAGTTGCAGCAGTAAAATTTTTGCTTATCGAGAGAACCATTTTAGTTTGAAGCTTCAGTCTGATATCTAAATTGTTTGAAGCAGTCACATGATGTAATTAAATTGATGTTATGGTCTTATCAGCAGAAGAATGGTACTTGATAGGCTCCTATCTGTTTCATTATGTACGTCAACAAAATTAAAGTAAATTATCTGTGTTTTGTTTGATAGAAATGTAATGCCAATAGCAATATTTTGTTGCTGCTGTTGATGCTTTGAACAATATCTTGACAGTTTGAACAATATTTCTGCTCAAAATGTCTTGATGACCATGTACTTCACCTTTTGCATCCTTTTATTTTTTTTTTCCCCACAATGCTAAAAAAAAATCTGAGGCTATTCATTTGTTTTTGTCTATATCTCTTTACATAATTAATACAATCGAGTTTCATGTAAACATGAGGAGGAATTTTTTCCCTCTGAGGATGACAGAACACTGGAACAGGCTGCCCATGGAGGTTGTGGAGTCTCCCTCCCTGGAGATATTCAAGACCTACCTGGTTATGTGCCTGTGTGATCTGGTCTAGGTGATCCTACTCTGGCAGGGGGGTTGCACTGGATGAGCTTTTGAGATCCCTTCCAGCCCCTGACATTCTGTGATTCTTTGAAGTTTGAGCAGTTGTAAGGAGTGATTAAAGCATCTGATCTTGCTGTATTTTTGTGTTACTCATGAAAACATTAAAAACAATGGACCTACTTTTACAAAGAGGGTTATGTGGTTGACCCATTAGGCTTAAATAAATTCAAAGGTTTAACTAAAACTGTATTAATTTGTAACATGAGGATGACCTTTGGAGATCCCTTCCAACCCAGACCATTCTATGATTCTATGGAATATTGTGTAGGTAAAAGAGAATGTATTATCAATGTATTTTATACAATGTTCTAATTTGCAAAAGGAAGCAGAAACAGAATTTCCATTTTTTTTTTCACCAGCAATGCATGATTGTGATTATGTATTTGTAAGACAAGTATCCAAGTGACTGCAGCCTGAAGAAAACTTATTACAGAATGGACTCAGAGATTTAAATAGTGGTCTGTTAGGGGGTTTTAAAATTCCATCTAAAAAAATATATACTCAAGTGCATGCTGAAAATAGAAAAATTCTGTATGTAAAAACAGTATTAAAAAACCCAATCTTCCTCTTCTTGTTTTGGTAGGGTGGCATTTGTGATGAAGAAGCATTTGAACACTCATTTACTGGGCAAGCATGGAGTTGGCACACCCAAAGAAAGGTAAAGTTCTTTAAAATTTTGTCTCATTTTATCTTAGACAATGTGTAGAGACATGATCTGGAAATTTTAGCTTACCCAAAATGAAGTTACCTGGACTTTTTAGCTCAACTCCAACTACAGAGGGAGCTGACATGCTTAAGTGCTCTGCCAGTGTGATGCTTATGACATGTCTGTGGGTGTCAATAGAAAAATTGCTGTAGAAAGTAATTCTATGTAAAAGGTGTAGGATTTTCACCTTTTTGGCTGTTTCTGACAGGTGAGATTATTTTCTCAAAATCTCCATAGTTGTAACTGTCCCTTCAAGTGCAAAATCAACAGAAAATATTCTTATTTTCTTATTTTCATTTGTGTATTTATTTTTCTTCCTGGCCTTGGTGCTTATAAATTTATTAAATGACTTCTAACTTTTTAATGTTGATCACTGAGGTCAAAGTTAGAGCAGAATCAAAATGAAAGTTTCCTCAGTATTCTTGGGCTTGAACAGGATTCTAGTGGGTTTGACTATTTTTCAAATGAGTTAATTTTTTTAATATATAATCTGCATATAGTTAACTTTTTTTTTTCAAACTTTTTATTTTCATGTGCAGCTTATTTTTTCCTGCGATCTGTAACTGTTTTACAACCTCAGTGGTACCATGTTTGCAGATAAACAGATTTTGCCTCAGATTTGTTAGGTACATTGTGATATAGCTGTTGCTATTTCCTTTCATTTTGGGGGGCAACATTAAATTCGATGTGTTCTGGGTAACCTAAAGACCTCACATTCTCTTTTAGTCTGAGTAGATGGAGGTATCCTGCCTGCAGGGTTCATTCTTGGACACTTGGTACTCTTTCAAGTATTATGTCTTGTAACTCATTCTTTATTTGTAGATTAGTAAATAAGAGTATTTTCTGATTTTGATAGGAAAAAGGGGGAAAATAAATGATGGCTGGGAGTTGTAGGAAAACACTCAAAAGTTTTCCTGGCTCATGATTGTTTCTTGTTAAAGAGAGTGGAAATGGCAGTCAGTTTCATCACACTAAGTCAGTGAGTGACCTGTGAGTAGAGTGTTAAATGAACACATCTTACACCCCTTGTGTCCAGCTAGGCAACCTGTTTAAGTGGTACTTAAGTTTTTAATGAGATTTCACCTACAAAATGCCTTACCAGGATTTCCTTAACACATTGTTATTGATAAAGTTGTGAGATGTATTTTAAATGAAATAGAGCATGGTGCATTGAAACAACAGTTTCATCAGAGTAGATACTGTATTAAAGTTCACACCAGTTATCTTTTGTCATAATGCAACAATTCCAACATATGTTTTGCTCTGGTGGCTTATTTTGTAACTGGAAGCATTCAACACCAATATGTTCTTGTACAAGGGGGTACTTACTGTATAATCATCATAAATACAACAAGGATATAACTTGCATTACCCTAGTGAATGTGTGTGCAATAAAGGATACATACAATAGATTTCCAAATATAGTATCTTAGCCTGAGAGGCACATTTTTAGCGATCATCATCTTGAAATGAATTCCTAAACAAACAGGATGCTATAATCTAAATTGGTTGTTGCTGGCTTTTGTTTGCATGTTTCTTCTGGAGGCCTTCTGGCTGTTTCCATTTTCCCCATTTCTTCCCATATTCCTCAAAGGCTTTCTGGCTGGCCAGCCACAATAGTGTGAGGAGGAGGAGGAGGGGGTGTCCGTCCCCTGCTTTGCCCTCTGTGTGATGGCAGGTTCACAGCCCTTGCAGCCCCAGCTGCCCGAGGAGCAGAGAACCCAGCTAAGGCCTGCAACCTCCCTGCCCCAGCTGCTAGCACAGACTGCTGTGTTTTACCCCCAGGCCTGCATAAACAAATGATATTTGAGTGACTTTGTACTCTCTGCTTTTGAAATTTCTACATCCATCTTTTGGATGAATGTAGAGGGACATCGACTACTAGTGGCAGAGCTACAACAACAACATAATTTTCTAGCAGCAGTGCTTTACTGGTAGTGGTGGATGTTTAGGGCACCTGATCTAGTGCAGTAAATACCAAACCACTCTTGCTTTCCTTTCCACCTTTCCCTTCCTATTATGAGAGAATTTGACGACTTGTAATGGCTTTAGGAACCACAGAAATCCTTCTGCAGCATGTTAAGCCATCACTTTGGGTAGAAACATATTATAAATTAAGTTAGGTAGTTTTCTTACCTATTTAAAACATTAATGCCTTGATTATAATTCTGCAAGCTTGCTATTTTTTAATTTCTCTAGGACAATATAATCAGTTTATTCTTTATGTTTTGAATTTGACTCTCTCCTCCAATACATTGCATATTATAGCAAATACTAATAGAAGCTAGCTAAATAGGCTGTGACAATTAAATTAATAATGCATTTTATTTGCAAGTGTTTAGTCTTCATGGTTTGACTGATATATGCAAAGATGGTAATTTATTAAAAGTAAATTCATGTAATTGTACTACAGAATTTGATGGACCAAAAAAAGTTGTCAGCATGACTATCATCAAAAACAGAAAACTGAAATAAGTTCAAAAGGGTGCTTGAAAAAAATAGTTATAGGCCAGACACCCTGAGAAACTGGTGCCCTTCTAACAAACTTCTCAGAAATTTCTGCTGGCAAATACTGAGATAGTTCTGAGAAGGAGAGGAAAAAAAAAAACCATTTACAATTTAATATGCTTACTGATCTAGTGCTTCTTGCTCTCTTTAGCTTTCCATAGCCCATAACTATTGCTTCTTTTGTATGCATAAAAGGGAGGTGTTTTGGAGGCTATGGAGGCTGTGGAAGTGTTTGCATGTGCAAATACTACGAATTATGCTTCTTTTCTGTAAGATTGCTACTAGAACATCGTTTGGTTTGAATTTGGGGTTTTTGTTTGTTTGTTTTTTTCTTTTAAGGCAAAATTGATTTAAGTGGAAAACACTGTGCAGCTGAAAATCAGGTTCATTTAAAAGGGAAAAAAAAACAAACCTTGTATTAAAATGTCTTTGCATTTCAGCCACAACACCCCTACTGCCTTGTTCATTATGATCATTACCATTTAATAGCTAACTCAAAAGTGGAATGTTTTAACACAAAAATTCCTCTAAGGTATTTTCCCTGTTATTGGAACTGTGATACTGATTTATTGTCAACTTGAATGTATCTCAAAACTGGCATGTTATCTGCTAAGTCCAAGGCCAGCACATATTTGGTACTTCGGTGTCAGTAATCTTCATGGGACCTATAACTATATCTTATTGGCAGGATAAATCTTTGGCTACACCTTTATTGTGTCTAGGAGACAATGTGTTTGAGGACAAGGTGAGTGCATCAGTAGTGTTAATGGTGCCAAGTTCTAATTTCTGTTATGTTGTTATGTTACTTAGCAAGGTGTAAATTGTCACAGAACCAACAGAGATGTTTCATGATTGATATAAGAGATATACATTCACACACAAATACCAGCAAGAAAATAAAGTCACCAAGTCATTCATCAGTGGGACTGAATTTTGCCACTACTGAGCACAACTCTAGATTGATATATTTTTCATAATGAAAATACATTTGTCACACATTAGAGATTTTATTAATTATTATTAATTTTAGGACACCATTAGTACTACACACTATGCATTTGATAGCATATGACTGTTAATTTGAATCTTGATATGTCTGTTTAAACTGTTTCTTACATAAGTTTACCCAAGAAAGGCCTTTGCTGACAACTGTTTAATTACTTCATGAATTTTAAAGTATGAGTTGCCTCTGAAGTAACTTTTTTGCAAGTGAGTAATTCTGCTGAGTCAAATAGGATCATTTATGTGCATAAAGTTACTTGAAGCACAAACACTTGCTTAACTGGAATCTGTGTTACAAATTCTTGTTTTTAGTATTCTTGGGTTTGTATTCTTGTTTTTAGTAAGGTTATTCTGGTTATTTCTACATCTGCTTGAACAAATGGCATCAATGTTACACTGCTAGTAACATCATATGAAGATCATGTGATTTCTCAAATGATCTTAATTGATTGGAAAAGCTGTGATAAGTTCAACTTGAGAGCAACAACTATAAGTACATACCTATTACTATATAACAACAGCCTAAATATATTTGAGATGCTTTTTCAAATAATGTTGGAAAATAATGTACTCCTGAAATTTGTGTATTTTCACACAACTGCTCTGAAGCAAAGAAGAGAATTTCCTAGGTGCCTGTTGTTCATTGTGCTTGCAGTAGACCACACGAGTTTTGGAATATTAGATGCTACTAATATGGTATAAAAACCATCATGGAAGGCATTGTTGAGATCTGAAAGAGAAGTAATCAGGAAAAAATTGATGAGGTAGATGTTCTGTATACTCTTTAGGAAACGCTTTTGTAATAAATTGCAGTGTCCTCCTAGTTTCATTTTGAGTGTAAAACTAGATGTGGATGAAGTCCTTTAGTCCAATGCTGTTCTTTATGATTGAGCAGTTAATCCTTCCTTTCAAATGTTCTTCTTTGAGAAATTTCTGATAACTGCTTGCTATGCTATTTCTGTACAGTGTTTCCCTGTTGTTACAAAGTAAAAAGTTCCAACTGACATTAGAATAGATTTTTGGGAAAACAAGTGGCACAAGTCACAAAGTGATGTCTTATACATATATGTATGCAGTCATCTTGTAGTAACTTGTTTATATTCTTAAAGAATGATTTCTCTAAGTGACTGTCTCACAGAGTGGTTTCCAGTTAGAGGAATTGGTAGGACATATGGATACAAAGAGAGTCAAGAGATCTGTAACCACTGGAGGGTAGTGTGTTGGGTCTGGCCATCAAATTTTTATTATTACATTTTAGTGGGTCTTGCAAATAATTTTGAGCCTTTCAACTGAAACTGAAGCCTAACATTGCATTCTGGTGAAGTCCCCACTGACTGGGAAAGGGGGAACATAACTCCCATTTCAAACAGACTAGGAAGGAGGAGCCAGGGAACTCCAGGCCAGTCAGTCTCACCTCTGTGCCCTGTAAGATCATGGAGCAGATCCTTCTGGAGGCACTACTGAGACAGGAGAATAGTGAAAAGGTGATTGGGTGAAATCAGCATGGCTTCACCAAGGGCAAATCCTGCCTGGCAAACCTGGTGGCCTTCTATGAACAGGTCACAACATTAGTAGCTGAGGAGCAAGCAACTGATGTAATTTACCTGGACCTGAGCAAANACTCTGGTGAGACACCACCTGGAGTACTGCATCCAGTTCTGGAGCCCCTGTTACAAGAGGGATGTGGAGATGCTGAAGTGTGTCCAGAGAAGGGCCACGAGGATGTTCAGAGGGCTGGAGCTGCTCTGCTGTGAGGACAGACTGAAAAAGTTGGGACTGTTCAGTCTGGAGAAGAGAAGGCTTCCAGGTGACCTTAGTGTGGCCTTCCAGTATCTGAAGGGGGCCTACAAAAAAGCTGTGGAGGGACATTTTAGGCTACCAGGTAGTGACAGGACTAGGGGAAATGGAGCAAAGCTGGAGGTGGGGAGAGTCACACTGGAGGTGAGGAGGAAGTTCTTCAGCATTAGAGTGGTGAGAGCCTGGAATGGGTTGCCCAGGGAGATGGTTGAGGCCCCATCCCTGGAGGTGTTTAAGGCCAGGCTGGATGAGGCTCTGGCCAACCTGATTTAGGGTAGGGTGTCCCTGCCTGTGGCAGGGGAGTTTGAATTAGATGATCCTTGTGGTCCCTTCCAACCCTAACTGATTCTATGAACACTAGTTTAACTGGGTGGGAATGAGGAAGTTACTTAATTGATTGTTTCCTGTGTTTGGCTGTAAAAGTATCTTGGAGAGTTACAGAGTCATTCTTTGAAAAAGCCCTAAGGAAGGAAATGTAGTTTTGCCTTGAAATATTTGCTAGTTGAAAACTTGTAATGTGAAGAGGGAAGTGGAAAGGACTCAGTGTTTCCTCATTGATTAGCAACTAAAGGTTTACCCAGGATCTGTGTTAAGTTTCCAGTATTTTGAAGGCTTGCCTGACCTTTCAAAGCTGTGTTTTCCTGTGGAGTTCAGCTCCTGGCTGGTGCTATATTGTTTTAGTGTGAGTGTTGGTACAGCCTCTGTGGTCACTTGCTGCCCAAATGCTGTGTCTGTGGCTGGACCAAGGAACATGAGGAAGCCATTAGGATTACCTGAGCTTCCTCAGGTACTAGAAGTAGATGATGTGCTGAAAATTCAAAGCTAGCTTTCCTCTTGGCTTGTTGTCCATACACACCTCATATGCATTTGCTTCCCCACAAAGAAAAGAGTTGGCAGCCACTTAGACTTATGAAGACTCTTTTCACAGAGACAAGTGATAAATTCAGTATCTTATCAGAAAGAAAAATAACGAGTGGAGGACTGTAAAAGAATGAAGTTATTTTTCTACTACTCATATTTTGTTCTTCCTATCAAATCCTGGCAATCTTATAATTTAGTTCAGAAGAACAGGCAATCTGAAGTTTTGGGGTTTTCAGCTTGTCAGGTATGATGTGAGATGTTTTGGAAACTTCTGTATTTGGCAGCAATATTCCTGCTGGGGAGGCTTGGCTGTTATGGGAGATAGAGAGGTGCCTAATGGGATGCACACTGCCCACAGTGAGCACCTCTGGCTAATTTTAAGTGTCATAACAAGATATAAATAGTGTCTCATGTTCATAAGCAACCAAGTTCTGTCTAAGCCTAGGTTATTATAACATTGTGTATATGTGGAAGACAGTCTGGGTAGTTGCTGAAAGCCCAAGGTTTCCAAGAAAAACACAGTTCATAGTTGCATGCCATCAGCCAAAAAGTAGTCAGCTGCAAACTGATCCCTCCTCTATCACAGCTGTAAGTAAGTTGTTCCAGTCATATGTCCCAGCTTGCTTCTGCCACTGTGTAAGGCAATCATGGAGACTGAGAGGGTAAGGATTAGAATGGCAGCAGGTTTCTAAATCTTTTTTTACCTGTGCAGGATTGGAGGGCAGAGACCTGTCCAGGCAGTTACACAGAGTACATTACACTACTTTGAATTTGTACAGCGTTGTACTTTGTGGCATTTATGGATGTAAAATGTTCTGTGTCCCGGGTGGTCTCATGACTCGTAGCTTTGATCAGTCTATAAAATACAGCTCAAGTATTTATTGAGTACATTGTAAAGGAAATGGAAACATAATCTCTTGACTGTGCTGCGATGAAATATTTTCCATATATTCTGAGGAATCATGAGGAGCGTTTCATAGACTTTGGAAGTGAAAGCAGAAATGCTGTGGCAAATGCTGTGTATGACTGATGGTAGAAGCTCAGCTTCTAGCTTTAAACCACGCACTTCACAGTACTTCCATCAAGTTATAATGCTATCAGGACTATTTTTTTTCTGCAGCCAATGAAGTTTTGTGGTATGGTAAGAAAGAATGTG
The DNA here is from genome assembly GCA_013399055.1 of Ramphastos sulfuratus. Taxonomy (NCBI): domain Eukaryota; kingdom Metazoa; phylum Chordata; class Aves; order Piciformes; family Ramphastidae; genus Ramphastos; species Ramphastos sulfuratus. The sequence goes on from WBNM01014106.1 coordinate 210,040, forward strand.
TTTGTCCAGGCTTACTTAAGTTTCACCACCTCAAGGTGGAAACAAATGCTGGAGAAATATGTTCTAGAGCTGAATGATACCGCGAGCACAATTCTAAAATCACCCTACAGTGCTATAATGTTTTTTTTTTTAAAAAGAAAGGGAAAAAAAAAAAAAAAGAAAAAGAAAAAGGAATAAAAAGAACAGAAAGAGTGCCTGATTCTTAAATGCTAAAAATCTGGAGGCCTTGCTGTATTGTAAAGATAATCTTTGGCATCATGAGCCCTCATAGTGTGCTCTGTGTTTATCTCTAGTGGGCAGAATCATAGGAAAGCCCAGGTTGGAAGGGAGCTCCAAAGAGAGT
>WBNM01014106.1:215382-252882 GCA_013399055.1 Ramphastos sulfuratus
GTTTTCCATCAACAAACCATTGTTGTCCAGAGGGATGTGAAGATGACTTACTGCTGTTTGTAAATGGTCATTTCAAGCCCTCATGCAGAAAAAGGCTACCATTTGTGATTAAAGCAGTATAGTTGCCTGGTTTCTGACAAATTAAGCTTGCTTCTCTCCAGCTGTTAATTGAAAAAGGAGACTAGCTCTTCTGGTTGTGAAGTTGCTGTTACCCATCTCTAACTACATTTGACTTGATCACTCACGGGCAGACTCATGTAAGGGAATACCATTTTAAGTCTACAGTAAGGGAATCCCATGTTCCTTGAATAGGCAGATGTTAATACTAAAAGGGTGATGCAGAACCAGTTCCTCTGAACCACTGAATTTTCATCTCATTTACTTATTTGTTGACATTTTTCCATGTCAAGTTCCCGAGTCCATAGTGGTTGAGCGACAGCAAGAGGGCGGAATGCGTAGAGGCACTATCAGAAATAGATCAGTTTATTAATTATTTTGCTTCGTGGTGTATGCATAGCAAGTGCAGATGCACAGTTAGCTAAATGCACAGCTAGACGTTTATACCTAGGTGAAAGAAAGGTGTTAAAATAGGTGCTCTCATCTTGAATCTCTAAAATGTCTGATAGTTCATATTTCATAAAGTCACACATCTGAGAAGTTGGCTTTTGCAAAACAAGCTCTCTGATTATCTGATATCCTCCGGAAGGTTAGGAGAGTTGTTTCCTATATTACTTAGGAAAAAATTTCTTTTTACAATTGAAAATGTCAGCATCAATTTAAAGTAACACTAAGCATGTGCTTGCTTTCTGAATATTATCCTCCTCCACCTCCCCTCCAACCACCCTGCTGAGGATCTGAGTGTGACAGTTTGATTAGATCATCAATCCTTACTGTTAACAGCACTTTTCCTGAACACCTGGGTTGCTAGGTCACATCTGAGTTTAGCTACCGTTGTTTTAGTGACCTAATGTGCATTCACCATAGCAATTTACATTCAGTCCTCAAATTAAAAGTTACCTTAGAACAACAAGTTTGCTTTAAAATGGCCTTTGTTCTCCTGTGAAAGTTATGCTATATGATGTGAGAGAAACTGTAAACGATGAACCAGAATTTTGCATTTGAGACATGGTACCTACTCCGACAGAGCTCTCACATAAGTCTGTGTAACTGCTGCCTCATGAGTATGTCTCCCACTTAATTCTTTGTCAATGCAGAATAATTCTAGTTAGATTTGCACTTCTCAGTTTTATTCTATGTTTTATTACTTCTCAGTTTTATTCTCAGTGTTATTCTACGCTGAGTTAAATAAGCAAATTTGTAATTTCCTTATAACATTCTTATACTTGTTTTCCCCAAATCCACTTTTGAATAGTGAGTACAGTCTGATACCTATTTTTCCCATTTACAGGAGAAACATCAGCAGGGGCAAATATTTAGCAACACTTTTAATGCGACTTGCAGAGCAGCAGACTGCAACATAAGCATGCCATTGAGTGTAGCCCTTACTAGACTTTTGTGATGCTACAGTAATCCTTTGTTTTTTACTCTGAACCTTTCTTGGCTCTGATAAGAAATACAGGAGATACAAAAATATCAGAGAAAAATTCATGAAGTAATACATTAAAAATCAATTTAGACTTTTCAGTTTTGAGAGAGTAAAATTAAAGTTNCTTGAGTGACCTGTGCTAGTGGGAGGTGTCCCTGCCTCTGGCAGGGGGTTGGAACTAGATGATCCTTGAGGTCCCTTCCAACCTTTCCATTCTATGATTCTGTGTAAAGATAGTAATGAATTAAAAAGTGTTGTTTAATGTCAGGTGAGTGAAATGGTTTCTTTCATGTGTATCCTTAAACTAATGTAGAGCTTCTTCATGAAAACTGTTACAGTCATGTTAGGGAAAGAAGCTTACTGGCCAGTTGTCATACATTGGTGGAATTAGATACCAAATGATTATTTAAATAATAAGTGGTCAGACATGAAAAATAGATCCAAAGGCAAAGTATAGAAATTAAAAAAAAAAAAAAAAAGAGTTTTATAGTTGTGGGATCTCTTTCCCGCTCCCATCAAAAATACAGATTGAAATTAAGACTGCAAATAAACATTTGGAACCTGATCTGGTGTCCAATTAAATCAGTAAAAAATATTCTTTTTGATCAAGATCATGAGTGAAGCATAATTTTGCTTGTTAAGCAAAACTCTAATTAGACAATATGTTTTTAAAATTATTTTATATATATGCTACTGTTTTTCAAGAATGAGTTTACTGTGTCCTCTGAAATGCACGAAGAGCCTACTTCTGTTAATCCAGATTCAAAACATATGTTGTAGTGTCTTCTGAGAATTCATAATAAGAATAAAATAAAAAAAACATGGCTAAATCTATACAGGACAAAAAATTCTGCAGTACACACTATAAATTATTTTTAATGCTAATTTGCAGCACATGGTAAGAAAAGTATGAAGGATCTGGTGTGTATAATCAGAATATAGGAAAAAAAAGTGCTCCTTAGTCTTTCACCAGACATAATATAGGGTCAATAGTATAACCACAGGAAAAGTTACAATGGAACAGGCAAGATAAGAGAGCAATTCAGACAGCAGTTCTTTACCAGTGATATTATGCAAATGGAAATACAGGAGGTTGCTTGCTAAAGTCCTTGTAGTTGTTCAAAAGAGAAGTAATTTGTAGTATCTGAGTAATGTGATGTTGATTTGTATGCATGTGCTCATTTAATGATGATAAGCTGGTCAATATGAAGCAGTAGCAGTTACAACCATCTGAATCCACCTAAGCAGAAGTTTATGAAAGCTGAAGCTTTTGGGGAGAGCAGCTTTCACGTGCTTCATGTCTGCTCACAAGTTACTTTTACTTTTTCAATTTGGGAAAGTTTATTCAGTCTTTGTTTGTTTGTTTGAAGTTAAGTACAATAAGGTATTTATTGTGGTGGTGGTTGTTGTTTGGGCTTTTTGTTTGGTTGGTTGTTTTTTTCCTCTCTTTGCTTGCCTTTGTTTTTTTTTTCTAGGCCAGAAACTAAAATTGTGGAAATTTGAAATTTGGCCATAATCATCCCCAACTATTGGTGGCCACTTCTCTGTGGGTTTTTTTTTTGTTTCTTTGTTTGTTTTTTTTGTTTGGTTTTTAATATGTGTGTTTTTGCTTTGAATTACAGGATTATCAGTATATTTTTCTTTATTTCTGGTATATTTGTTTGTAGATAAAGACTATTACTCGATTTAAAATAGTTCTCTTATACCTGATTAAGTTGTTTTGAATTCTGTTGTGAATTCTAGCTTACCTTTAATGTAGTTTACTGTGTAAAGGCACTGCTGGATAACACAATGTAATAAGCACTTGTTGACTAAGAGAGCATACACCTCAGCTAGGAAGGCAGGGTAGGTCTGTAGACTGACTCCTATATAGTGGTATATCTGACAGCCTTGGGGAGAGACAAAAAAAATTATTCTATGTGCTTATTGTACCATATATTGAAAACAAAATAGTTACTCAGATAACTTGCATTAGATGTATCTAATAACCAAGTGAAGGCAAAGCATTGGTAGTTTTTATGGACATTAAGCTAGGTGCAGTCAGCACTTTTATCTCTTCCCATGGGTTGGCACCACCTGAATGCAAGGAAGTGAAAACCACATTTTCTTCATTGCCATTTACAGCATGGTTGCTGGAAATGTCTCGTTCATCTTAGCTGTACCAGCTAAAACCACACCTTTCTGTTTGTGTGGGCAAGGGGCACCTAAGACTGGAAAACCCACTTGTGTGGAGAATAAAATGTATTTAGAAGTATGAGTGGTGTTGGCCAACATACTGTGAACTAATGTAAAGCTGAATTGCTTTCTGTGTTCCTCTGTTTTTTTAAAAAAAAAATATTCCTTCCCTCAGCCACACTTCATTGTTCTTCAGGTGTGCCCTGTGGCAAATGAGCTATTTGGGGACTGCACATAGAAAAGGCGTTTGGGGTCTGCTGCAGTGTTCTTTTGTCTCCAGTGATAGTCACCTGAGTGGGCTGGACAGAAACATAACCTTTTTATGTTTGATTTTCTTTCCACCTATGAAGTGAGGGAGTGTAGTAAAACTCAACATCAGACTAGCTGATGAGAGCTTGTGAAATAAATAAACCATAATGACTTTTTTCTTTTATTGGGATGACTGGTTAAAGCTGTTATGGCTGTCATACATGCTGTCATGGCAAAGAGTGGGAAAACAGGAGGAGTTGTCTTAGCAGCAGAGCCTAGCTACTGAAGATGAGTGTAAACCTCATCTAGGATGGGAATGCAAGATGAGGTGGTGAATATTACACTTGCTAAGGGAAGCTGATGAGGGGAAATTTAGGAAACTATTTGTGTCTATCTAAATCTCAGAACTTTTCAGCCTGTCAGGAGTCACAGTTTAAGTGTATCTCCCTTAAGGGAACAGATTTGCATTTAAAGTTGTTGAAATTAGGAGACTCTTTGAAGATGGGAAAAGTACCTTTGAACATCTCAGTGACATCATCCAAGATTAAAAACAATTTATTTATAATGGGTGAGCTGCTGTCATAAAGTGAACTTAGTATTACATACTACCAATCTTGGTGTGCAGCAGCGTTGAGCGAATGGGAATTTGCAACAGGAACTCACAAATGAGTTACCTCCTGAAGAGAACCATCCAATGAAAACAGCTATGTATCACATTTAAAGAAAGAGGCTTGGTAGGATTTTGCAGTGCTGATCTGAAGGACAGGAACAGTGTTGAAAAGAAAGGGAAGTTCATTCTCCAGAAGACTTCGATCATACCAGAGACAGAAGGTCTTGTGGGTGCAATAGAAGTGTTAAGATCTGGAGAGACTCACTGAATGATTGCTGGTGAAGGGAATTCCTCACAAAGGATGCAGAGCCTTCCTTCTTTCCTTTATTTCTGTAACTGATCCAAACCCAGAGCTCTATATAGGGAGTCAGCCCAGTAGACTCTTCGTTTTATGTCCAGGTTAAGTTCAACTCTGCTATAACTGCAAGTCCTTTGCTTTGTGTCCCATATAATTTCAATGAATAGTTCTGGTTCAGTTCTGCTTTTGAGTGAAAGCTTTTTGTGAGGGCTTCCTTGGCAGAGTTAAGACTAAGAGCATACAGTACAAACTGCCTATCAAAGGTCATAATGTCCATTTAGGCCTGTCTTAATTCTCTAGTTTAGCTCTTGAGAAGTGTAAATCAGATATCTGATGCCAATTACAGTTCTTCTGTTTCATTCTCTTTTGCTCTGTTTTTGATTAGTATTGTAGTCTGTGACTAATTTTACGCAGGCAGTTTTAACGGATGCCGTAACCTCTGCGGTGCACATCTATTTTGCTTTGTTAATGTGCATGAGCAGGCTGCTCTAGGCAAACAGAAAAGATGAGCCAGTGGACTGAAGAAGAGACTGCAGTTGGCATTGATGTGTGTCAGAGGAGAATGATGTATGTCCCAAGAGCATGGGATTTACAAGACAAATGCAGGGCATTGTTTACAAGGGACAAAGCCATGCAAATAGCTCTTTTTTTTCTTCTTCTTTATTTCTGTAATATTCTGACTCTCTATGAGAGAAGCTCTAAGGAAGCATAATGAGCCTTGAACTGTAATGAAGACACTACATTTTACAGTAGAATTCTTTGAGGGTGAATTCCAGTATACTAACAAATCAGTATTGTTTAAAGCATATGAAAGATATGTTGCATTTACATTTTTGATCAAAATGTAACTTAGAAATTGCAAAAGTTTCTTTTCATAGGCCATACATTTAAAATGTTGCTTTTATTCTTTACTTTTCAGTCAGATGTTAAATGTCTCTGCTTTATGACATACCTCTGTGTGTATCTACATCTCGTCTCTGCTTTAGAATCTTAGGCAAAGAAAGGAATTTGTCACTTTCTGTGCAGACTTCTAATTCCCAATTAGACATAGGGAAAATGATTAGATTTAAAGGTATAATGCAGTGGATGGAGGTTTTAAAGCTCTTGGGGTCCCCTTTTCCTTTCTAAACCTTGTCTTTTCCAGGTCTAACACATTATTTTAGTCCCTATAAGAGATTATATTAGTCTCTGTAAGAGTTGTCAGGGTTATCCATCAGTGTCTCAGTCAGAAGGAGGCATTCACAAATACAGAAACATTTTTCTCTAAGTCTGTAGGTTTACTAGGAACATTTTAGAAGAAGCACAAAATAGACAGCAGAGGGGGCCAGGCTCTCTACATCACTAGCCCGGTTGCTGTCAATTTGTTACAGTGATTTTGTTCTGTAGACAGAGGTTCTCTGCTGAGTCCATTTAGCTGTTATAGTATTTCTCTGTTCCTGCACTTGCTGGGAAAAACAATGGACATTCAGGCGACCTTTTTCAGGAGCTTTTGTGATTCCTCTTCCTCACACACTTCAAAAAACAACACAAAACCCCCACCAACAAACCACCACAAAATGCATAATCAATAATTTTCCTATGACTTCTTTTTTTCCTGTAACATTAATGCGATTGTGTCTTGGGAACAGAAGAAAAAAGCCCAACCTGTGCATATGCTGCTCTTAGAACGCTGAATCACCAAACCATTTTCTGCATAGCTAGAAATCCTGATTCATTGCCTCATAAACTGTTTTTCTTATAAAGTAATAAATTATAGCTAACTTCAAAAAAAAAAAGAAAAAGACAATTTTAGTGGACAGCGTTTTGGTGCACATCTATTTTCAGGTACTCTATTTGTTCCAGTGTATCTTGATTCTTGATGTACCAGGAAAAAAAAAAATAGAGCTACATACAAAATTCCCATTCCCTGTTTTTCTGTTTGTCTGTTTGCAGACACGTACAGAATGCTGTCATGTGTCATCAGTGATGACATCTTTCTGTGCTTTGATGTACCACTTAGTGCACAGTTCTTAGCTATCCTACCTTTGTTAGGTCACTATTTGCTATTACTGCCTTTGCAGACCAGTATCTTACTTTCCTGGGAAGTCACAGCTGGTAGACAGCATGAGTGTTTCTGTTCAAATATGGTGCAACTGTTGTGGCTGAAAAGGTTCTTTAATTTTGGGGGTTTATTTAAAATATATCGCAGGGAATGTTCCTTTCAGCTGAAATATGATAGTTCTTCTTAACCCCAAATGATGACTTGACTTGTTTGTATAAGATTTGGAAGGACACTAACCTTGCATCAAGTGTTGCCCCACAGATGAACCAGTCCATTAAAAAAAAAGTAATTAGTACCTGGACTTACAGGAATGGGCTCATTGTAACAGAATCTTTAGCAAGTGACAGATACTTTGGGATGCAATGATAGCTTTGCCCTATATTTTATTTGCTTTCTTATACATGAATTTAATGTCTTATTCTTGCTTTAAAAAAAAAAAATAGATGAAACACAGCCAGATGGCACTTGCTACTTTTTAAGATGCTGTAAAAGGTCATTTAATTCCTCTTTCAGGAGATAGACATTCTTCAGCTACAAACTCCATTCTGTAGTTTGACATTAGTAAAAGGAAATGATAGTGGGTACATTTTTTCATTAAATATATCCACTGTATCTTACAAGTATTTAAAAAAACAGATCTGGAGGCAGCATAGCAATAATGATGCAGTGCAGCAGTCCCTGGATTAATGCAGTGAAGGTATGACCTCTCAAACTGCCTGCTGTGCACACTTTGTATAGTTGCCTTGTTTTTGTCAGTGTGCTTTCAAAAAGTGTAGGAATAGGGATTGCAATTCTGAGAAGGCATGTGAATTCCCCCCAAAAATAAAGGAGATGTGCACTGAAGAACTAATTCTTCAGTTTGTATAGAAGGATCAGGACTGGGAATGGTAGTTGTGGCTTTTAGAAAGAGTCACAAGAGAACATCAGCTTTCTAGGAGCATCATTATATCTCCTCAGGTATAGGGAGGATAAGGAGAAGGCTTAGAGAGGTTTCTTCCACTTCTGTAGTTCCAGATTATTGCGTCTTCTAGAACTTTAATGTGATCTAATTCTTATTCAAATAATATAATGTTGCTCTTCTATTTTTATATTTTGCTTTAACTTAAGAAAAAGAAAACGAAGATTTTTAAAAAATAGAACAGTTAGCTGCTTCTATAAAAGTACAGTGCAGGTCATCATGCAAATGCAGGAAAATGGCAGAGCCACCCTTACACATATATGATGCAGCTCAGTGTGGTCTCTTGGCTAATACAATGAAGAGTTGTTTTCTTCTCTGTTTTAACACTGAAACATTAAACAGAATGGACATTGAATTTTGGTGCTTCACTGCTAAACAAGATGAACATACACTTGTACAGTGATGTATTGCAGTGTCCTTGTGTCTCCGAATGGACTTTTGACAGAACCAAAAGCAAGATTCTATATATAACCCACTGTGTGTAAGGAGGCTGTGAACAATTCTGTAGATATTCTGCACTGGTACACTGCTGGTGAAAAAACCCAAACAATAAAAATGCAATTTACATCAACTGCTGAAAATCTCTGATGCATTTTCTCTAACATAGACAGCAACTTCCAAAAATATTTATGAGTCTGCTTTCTGATGAATGCTTGATATCATCCCTTAGGATATGATCTCTTTGTTGGATTAAAGGCACTAGTCCTTGAATTAAATGATGTTGGATTTTTTCATCCTAATACTCTTTACGTGTATCTCTTTTAGATGGTGCCGTCTATTATAGTGCTCAGCCTCCTTACGTTTATCTTCCCTATGAAACAGCTATTGGAGTGGGCTGAACAAATTTCTAGATGATTTTCCTCCAACAGCTTGCAGGTTCTGAAAAATCCATTCATAACAAACCCAGAATCCCTTTGCTCTGCGTGTGTGTTTGTGCTTGTGTGTGTGTGGTATTTTTTTTGTTGACCCGAAGATTTGTTTTACTGCTGGCCCCATGTATCTGCTTGGGGGGTTGTATTCCCACTGCACTGTTTACTCCCATGTTGTCTGATCCATCAGCAATCTAATTCACAGATAGTATCATAATTCATGGTGTAATAGATCTTCCACACTGTTTTGTGAGAGAAACTTATTAAAGATAAAAATCTCATGTGGCAGTTGCCCTTTCAGCAGTTTAAGTTTTTGATTCTTCCTTTCCATCTTAAATATATACTGATTATGTCTTGACACCTCTCCTGCTAGACGTTCATTTTTCTGTGGTCTTCCTGACAGACTGACATGTAACTGGCTGCTTTTAGCTTTTGCCATTGCCTTCAGAGCGATCTGGGCAGCAAGTTGTATTTCTTTTGGAGGTTGTTTCATCAAATCTTAAACTTTTTTTTTTTCCACAGAAAACTTACTGATTAGAAACTGTACAACCTCAGTGCTTAGACTTCAGCCTGCCCTCAGACCACTCATCTCAGATATTTCAGTTCTGTTCTTTTGGAGAGCTGTTGCAGATTATTTAATTATCAAGACTTTATTTTGAAGCTGGACAGAATTATGATATAGTTTAAAAGTAAATTTGATGTTCTACCTTCTTCTAAATGCCCTTTTTTGGCATGAGAGAATTTTGAAATTTGTAGCAAATATTTTAACAGGAAATTATTTAATATTTTGCCTGTTACTTAGTTACTTCAGTTGATCAGAAGCTTTAAATGTAGACTTTGATAACTTTTTTTTCTGATCATGAATAAAATATTTCCAGAAGACATTTAATTCATAAAATCAGAGCAAGCATAAAATAATTTAAATCTAGAGTGTTTCTCAGTATGATTATGTTACATAATCTGTGTAGACATTGTGATTTGTTAGGAAAAACCATACAGATTAAGGCATGAGTTTAGATGAAGACAGTCTTGGCTTGTCAAGTTTGACTTAGGTATTACAGACTGGCATCTGAGTGAACAGGAGTTTGGGAATAATAAATAAGCAGAGCAGTTGCCAAGAAGCATGTTCCATTCCTGATGCCTCAGGATAATGATTATAGATGGCACTGTGATGAACTGAACTTGCATTTGGAATTGTTGGTTCAACTGTTTTCTAAAATGAAGAGCTATCAAGGTAGGCCTGGAAGAAAACGATGGAGATCATCTAGTCCATTCTCCCACTTGTACATAAGCACTGTTCCCAAATGCATGTTTACAGTCCAAGAGAAATAACAGTCTGTGCACACAGGACCATAACCTGAGTGAAGTTCATCAGCTGAAGTATGAGTTTGGGCTGAGAAGTGAAACCAGAAATAGGTCACCGGCAGTAAATAAGATTTTCAACTGTGATTCTGAGATGCTCATGATAGATGCTTCTGAAACTTGTGAAAGTATCTTTCAAAGTGACAGTTCTGCAGCTTTCATGATGCTTATTTCACTTCATTAATGTATATGCTAAAAATATGATATTTTGTAAAGTTTAGGAATTTCACATTTCTTGAGAAGCACTATGTAGTTTTAGACAGGGATTTGATATTTGGCAGAGAAAAGGTAGTTGTTTCCCCGGTGACTTTCTATCAGAGTGACTTTGCTTTCAATTTAAGAATTTATTAAAGTTATGTACCTTTATATGTTTCAGTTTATATATTCATGGCAGCAATTTGTTTGAAGAATAATATTGCTGGCTTCAGAGATCCTAGATGGTATATTCCAGCCTCCATTTACCTTCTCTGTGGAGTTTAGATTTATTACTAAGGCAGTGGTAATAAGACATTTGTCCCTGTGTTGTCCTGTCCTCAGGGTCCTTGGTTCACATTACTCCTCTGAGAAGTGCTTAGCTAAGATGCCAGAGTTGACTTGCTGGGTTTGGGGATGGTAGGAGAATCTGCTCTGCTCTGACTCTCATTTCAGAGGAAGATGGCTACAGTCAGAGGAATGGGTCATTGAACCTGACTGTTTCTGTGCTCTCCTTTTCCCTCCTGTCCCTAACTAAGCTCTTTCTGCCTCTTCTCCCTGTGACGCACTAGCAGCATCACCCCAGGATTGTGCTGTTCCCACCCAGCCTGTGGGAATGGGAACTGTGCTCAAACAGTTTATGAACTGATGGTCAAACAGCAGGCATCACCTGTGTTAGCTGGTCATAAAGGCTGCAGAGGTTGTTGAGAAAAAGAGGTATGGACACAGAGAAGGGTTCTTTTGGTATGTACCCTCATTCTGCTCTTGTCACAACTGTCCTTGAACAGAATGAATTAACATTATGTGGTATCACAGTGTTTTCTTAGGATCAGCTGCCTTATTTCTTTCCCCGTTATGTTCTGTCCAGAGCATCAGCTCTGAGAGAGGCACTCTAGCTGTGATTTCCTTTGACACCTCCAAGAGACATCCAATCCATATCAGCTGACTGGACATGAAGTTGTGCGTGAGGGAACTGTCCTCATGTAACTTCATATTTAATACAGAAGATTAATGGGATGAATACTGAAACAACAGTAATAAGGGTAAAGAGCCATGAGCAGTAAACAGTGAGTCATACTAGAGTCAGGTAAGTTTTCAGTGGGGTAATGCATTATGCAATGTAAGCTATTAAGAAAGAATTTAGTACTGTACCTCACAAAGTTTGGTTGACATTACTCTGTTGTTGATTGCATTAAGAAGTAATTGAAGGGACAGTAAGGGATAGTGATGAAGCACTAAGTTTAAGGAATGTGGCAACTAGGTGCTTCTAGGATCTGCAGTATGAGTAAATGTAACATGTTTACTAGGAATCCAGTAGAAAGATTGAATGCTACATTAATTGCATTCACAGATGGTCATAAAATGAGGATGTTCAACAAATACAAAGGAGGTTATAATACAAAAGGACAGAAAGGGGTTGGAAATATGGGCAAGAGATAAAATTAGGTGCTCTGGAACTATGTAAATTAAAACATCTGAAAATATACAAGATATGAATATTCAGTGATAAGAAAGTGTTGAAAAGGAATTGTTAAAAAAAGATAAACATGACAATGGAACCTGATTAGGAGTGTGGTGTGAACAGACAGGCATACAAGAGAGCAGGAGTAAGGTTGTGTGGGCAGCCATTGCATGCACGCCCTGAGAATGTAATTTTCTTTCCTTTGAGGTAGTTAACCTTGCAGTACAAAGGTTGTTGTGTGCATTGAGTTCCTTCTTATGGGCCAGCTTTGTGGTTTTATACCAGGTGAATCATCTCAGATCTTTTCCTTGTTTGAAGGGCATATCTAGGTCAAGTGGTAGTTCATCTGATGTCTTACAGCTAGATTTATGGTTTACATGCATTCACAGAATCACAGAATGTCAGGGGCTGGAAGGGACATCAAAAGCTCATCCAGTCCAACTCCCCTGCCAGAGCAAGACCACCTGTATCAGATCACACAGGAACACAACCAGGTGGGTTTTGAGTATCTCCGGAGAGGGAGAGTCCACAACCTCCCTGGGCAGCCTGTGCCAGTGTTCTGTCACCTTCACAGTGAAAAAAATTTCCTCCTCTTGTTTACATGAACCTTCTTATGCCTCAGCTTCCACCCATTGCCCTTCTCCTACCATTGGGCATCAGCGAGCAGAGCCTGACTCCATCCTCCTGGCACTCACCCTGCACATACTTATAAACATTGACGAGGTCACCTCTCAGTCTCCTCTAAGCTAAAGAGCCCCAGCCCCAGCTCCCTAAGTCTCTCCTCATCTGAGTCCATTTGTTTTCAGGATCTAACAGCAGCAGATCACATCCTTACCTGTAACTAAAAGTGTCCAAAAGAGGTACAGACTGTTTAACTGACTTTCTCCAGTTGAAGGGTTCAAGAGAAAATGGTCTCTTGCAAAAAAGTCAGGGAGATGATGTAAGAAAGCAGACTGTCATCATGCTGTGAGCATTACCACGGTGGTGAGCTGGATGAGTGGATATCCTTGCAACCTACCTGCCTTCCAAGCCTTTTATACCAGAATGGTTCTTTTTAACCCTGAAATGTGGGGAAAGCTTTGTAGAACTTAAGGTGTAAAGAATGGAGTGCAGACAACATTGATAAGAAGTACAGGACCTCTTGAATTTTGAGAAGGGAAAAGAAAATACTTCAATCAATGTGAAACAGATCTGTTTGCTTTTTAGTTCAAATGGGGTTAATGCTTGGACTGAGGTATTTGTGTAGTTTCCATCATCCAGTGAGAAGACAGTTGTCTGAAATGTGTTTATTTATGGGTTCCAAATCAAAATTACTGTTTACCAGTTAACATAAAATTTGGTCTTTATACCAAAATCTGCATGCAGGATTCAGAAGTAGTAACTTTTTATGTAATTGTTTGAGATTGTTTGGATTGTTTTTAAAAAGTTTAAAAAAAAAAACAAGAAAAAGAAAGGTTGTTATATTGTTCTTTGATTATAAAATTAAATTTAGACATGAATATGCACTTTAGAGCTGGGCAATAATTTCTGCAGCCAAAAAGAAGGACTTGTTGGTGGGTGGATGGAAAATCTGGGTTGAAATTTGGCAGCCAATTCATTCATCAGATGCCCAATAACATGAGCAGAGCTGCAATCTATGGTCTTTTTTACTAGCAGAACAGAGCAATTGCCCCTAATAGAGGTTAGAAAGCATTGGACAGGTGTAATATTCCATTCCAGCAGCGAGGCTGGCCCAAGCCTGTTGAGGCTTGTCCTTCCTCAGTGTCCTTCCTGATATTGAGAGGTAGACAAGCTGGTGAATTTCCACTCATCTGTCTGATATTGACACATCATCAAGAAAAGCCATCTCCGTGGAAAGTCATTAGCAGGTTTTCTCTTCTTTTTTTCAGCTGTGCTAGAAAAGCAGTAATGATTGTGGGGCTCCTGGTTTTCTGATTACACACATATCCTATTCATGACCTTGCAGCCACTTTTGGTCTCTTCCATGTCTGGCTGAATTTTCAATGCCTTGACAAGGAGATTTCTAAGTGGGTTGAAAATTGAGTGAGATGCTCAGCATGTCTCCAGACAAATTTCTTCAACTATTTAACTACTGGAGTATTGGCAAAGCAATTACATGGCTGTGAGCTGAACCAGTCTTCAAGTTACATGCTGACGTGTTTAGATCTCCTACAGCACACACAGTTTCACCTGGTTTCTTCATCAGTGCTTCAGTTCTCTAGTAACAGATACATAAAATGGATGTGTGGGATTGACAGGTCTTCCAGGTAGCAAATGCTTTCTGCTGCAGCTGGGACAGTGAAAATTCCCACAGTGGAAGACAGAGTAACTCATCATCTCCAGAGGCGCAGAGTAACGGTTACTGTCTGTGGGTTATATGTTACTTACAGCCAGAGAATTCAAGATGAATGATTTTAGGTAACACTGATGATCTTCATGAGCTTCTTAGCTTAGTTTCTTCACTAACTTTACTGACCTTTTTAGAGATGTTGAAAAGTAAAATGCTTCTATACTTAAATGCACTCTCACTGTTTTACAAGGTTTTGATCTCTTGAATTTACATATCTCATGAGTTTGTCATGAAAAATACACACTCTGGAAAACATCTCTCAGTTCTTGGCACTGCTGATGTCTGGTCTTTTAGGCACGTTTAGGAACATTTTTTAGGCATTGTTGGTTCTAAATGTAGTTTAGCTGCTTTGTTAAAGGCATGAGTCTATTAGAAGGATTAAGCGGATGGGGTAGAAGGAGAGCAGAAATCACATGGTCAATTTTTAATATTATCTAATGAGAATCTAGGCTAACAGGAACACAGTTCATTTTCCTGAAGTGATAGGCCTCATCACTTACTAAAATCAACAACTGGTCATATCAGTTACTAGTTGTTTAACTTTCCCTCATCAGTCACTGTCTGCAGTAGCAGAATCCAAGGGGAGATAGTGCCAGCTGCTGCTCATGTAAGAAGTAAATCTTTTTAAAGTAGTTTCTAGGACTTGCTGTAGGTGTCAGAACAGTGGTTCAGTTTGGCCTCTGTACTGCTCCTGGAAGATTCTGGTAACTGCTTCTGAGAAGGACATACAACTTTCAACACTTCAGTAAACAGATAGGGAGCAACTTGTTTAGAGGGAATTGCTTTTAAAAACTCCAGTTCAGAGTTTATACTTGGTACACTGTTTCAATTACTCTCCCAAAGTCCTTTGGCCAGTTTCTCAGTGATTTAACTCCACCATAATTAACACAAATTTTTTGACCTGAACCTCTTTTTGGGTTTTGCTTCCTTATTTTCAGCATTATTTAACAAAGGCTTTTATGTAAACCTTTTCTATATATCCACCTTATATATTCTTTTGAGTATTTTCAATTGAAAGAGTGGACCATACTGGCATTTCTTAATGCTATTTGCTGTTCCCTTTTCACCCTAAGAAGGAAAATCTGCAGTTTTCTCCATGCTGTATGAGCCAGAAACTCTTCCATTGCAGCCTAATGATTCCAGATTGCTGAAATTATAAAAATCTGTGTACACTAGAAGACACCATGCCCTAAAGAAGACAGTGAAATCTTTTGAAGAATATTATGTAGCCACTTTCTATTCATTCTTTCCAACTTTGTGTCCTTGAAGAAGAACGAATGTCTATCATTGACAGAGGTCTTCTGTCCTATTTGAACAGCTAAGTAGGTACCTTGCCACTTGCAGGCAGTATTTGAGACAACAGCATTTATATCTTTAGTTAGACTGCAGCTTAAAAAAAGAATTGCATAGGGATTATGCATTCTTGACCACGTTATTAGGTGTTAGTAGTGTGTATGTGACCAGTCCTTGTAAGTGCTTTCATGTGAAATAATTTGAGACACTATTGTTTCTTCCAGTCCTTTAAAGGATTAAAGAAATCCCCATTCCACAGATGAATGAATTGATGCTGTGGTAGGGCTGGGCTTTTTGGAGTGGCATTCAAGGCTGTGTTTGTGTCATGGAATTGGAGGAATGGACTGAGAGATTCTCANTTGTGTTTGTGTCACAACCACAATCTACGTTGAGGAATGGACTGAGAGATTCTCACCCCAAGCTCTCACCTGGTTAGCTTCTATCTAAAAACTTGTCTTTTGGAAATGTGCTAAATCTCAAAACGCAGCTAGGCTCAAAGCAGTTGTAGGGTTAGAGTTTGTCTCTCCTGCTATCCTGCTCAGGCCCTGGGGGACAAGCAGCTGAAGTGGCTGAAGTGATTCTTCACTTGTGACACTGTCCTATACCTAATGGTTACTCTGCTAGTGCATTTTTGCCATGACTGGGAGGTGACAGATCTTTGCTTTTCTCCCACCATCATTTGTGGCCATTATGTGAGGCCATAAATAACCTTTTCCAGTAGCATGGTGGAAGTTTTTAAGTGTTTGAGTGGTTCCTGCATGTGAAAACACTATAATGTCATACTAGTGCTCTTCTGGGGCTCTTCCATCTGGAGAAGAGAAGGCTTCCAGGAGACCTTATAGTAGCCTTCCAGTATCTGAAGGGGGCTACAGGAAGGCTGGGGAGGGACTATTGACAAGGTCTTGCAATGACAGGACAAGGGGCAATGGGTTTGAAGTGGCGGAAGGGAGATTTAGACTGGATGTTAGGAGGAAGTTGTTTGCAGTGAGGGTGGTGAGACACTGGCACAGGTTGCCCAGGGAGGTTGTGGCTGCTCCCTCCCTGGAGGTGTTCAAGGCCGGGTTGGATGAGGCCTTGAGTGACCTGTGCTAGTGGGAAGTGTCTGTGCCTATGGCAAGGGGTTGGAACTAGACGACCCTTGAGGACCCTTCCAACCTTACCATTCTATGATTCTAGTGTTTTCTTTGACCACAGTGCTTGAGCAGAGTATTTGGAGAGGCTTGTAGAGAACAATTCCTGTTGCATAACTTCTAAACTCTCCATTCATATTATACATTTGAATACAACGATTGTAATTTTTTCTATGAAATCATACACATCTTACATTAAAATTCAAGGATGCCACAAATGTGATTTGTAATAAAACACTAAAATATTATCTTAAATTTCAGAAATTAATTTCGAGCTTGAGCAAATAGTTTCCTCTGCAGCTGTTTTGGATGTTGTTGGGTTTTTTTTCCCTACCATCTTCCTGTACCACCAGAGAGTCTCAAATGCTGTTCTGCAATGTTATTATTGCTGGTGCTTCTCACGATCAGAGCCCGGTATTATAATCATAACTTATTTGCTGGATGTAAATGGATAGTAGCTGAAACCAAATTTCTTTTCACCTGTATAATCAAAAAATATTATTTGGATTCCTAGAGGTGAAAGGAGGCAATCTGAAACTTCATCTTTGAAGAGAAAATTTCAGAGGCACTTTGTCACTGTCATGTCGTGGTGCAGACATCTGTCAGACTCTATTACAAATCCAACTTTCTTATTCGATGAGTTACTCAATTTGCAAATTGAGACCTCTCTGCTTTGTTAAAAATTATCACTGCTCATCCGAAAACCCTAAGTGTTTAAAAGTATAAGATGACAGCTTGAACGCTTAGGGATGTGGACTGTCCTTATAAGGACAAATTACCTTCCTGGATGTCACATTTAAATGTTTGGCTGCCTATCATCTACAGGGAATTTAGTATGATAAATCTTTTTAGATCTCTGAGTGTTGGAAGAATTGCAAGTGAAATGCACGAAAGGTTTTGAGGTTCAATTTTTCTTTGTGTGCATCTTTTACAGAGAAGGCTTCAAACGTCTCTGATTTCAAGTACTGTAAGTGGAAGATATTGCTTGAGGTCATCTCCTTTATTCAAAAATGTGAAGCTGTTTTCTTTCTTTTTCATCTAAATATGAATTTTTATGTGTTTACTAAGTATATGGATTAGGCTTGTTTTATAGTGTGAATCAGGATGGATGAAGCTAAAGATTAAAAGGTTAATTTTTTTAGTTGTGTGACAAGCATACAAAGATTTTATTGTGGAGTGGATCTGGCCCAATACTTCAGTATCCCATCTGATAATTTCATTGTCCATCTTAGTAATATGTGCTGCTCTTATGGGAATGAAGATATGTTTGGCTACCTATTATTTACTTTAAAACTAGCTATTCCTAAATGATGCTAGGTGTTTATGATATGGATGGTCCCATGACAACAAAAACATGTTTTCACCTTCTCATTTCTTTGATTGCTGTATATTTTTGGTGTTGCTGTCCTTGAATTTTTGTTGAGATAGGTTATATATATCCTGTTAACTAGGTGCTGTTTATCTGTGGCCATTCTGCTTCCATCCAGTGCTTTATGCATGTTTATTTTTATATAAGAAATAGGTTAGTATCAGAGGAAAACAGCTTTGATCTCCTTTCATATACCACCAAAAATTCTATAACCTGCTGAAGGATGTGAGAGCCACATCTTCTGTTTGACTTCCTGCCATCCTATTTTAGTCCAGCTTGAAAACAATGTTTTTTGCAAAGAGTATTCAGCTAATGATTGTCTTCAGTTCTGTGCCAATTGCATTTTTTCCCTTCAGTGCTCAAATAAAGGAGTAGAAGAAGCAGCTTTGACAGGCCAGAAATATCTTTGGGTTTGGCCATTATGGGAAAGAAGAGCTCTGTAGGTTGCTCCTTTCTTTCAAGATCTCAGGTGTGACAGCTTGATCCCTTCAGTTCCAGGAATGTTTCTTTAGTCCCCTACTAAATGAATTTGGCTGGAGGCTGAGGGAAGGGTGGGATGTGAGTTGGTTGGTTGATTGGTTGGTATTTTTTAACTGTGATGCTCCTAGAGCCATTATCTATAGGTCCTTAGACTGAGCTATACAAAATTAAGATGCTCTGGATTACTGAATTTGCCTATGAAGCCTTTTATGCTAAGCAAAAAACTTTTGCAGGCCGGGAAAGAAGGACTTACCTGTTCCTCTTACAGAAGGGTGTTGCTGAGGCTGTTGTGGTGAAGCCCTGTTGTTATGTGTGTGATGACCATGAGGCAAGTGCTAATGGGTGCTGTGCTGGGGTTTTGGTACTTTACTTTACGAGTCATTTTGCAGGCTCTTCTCTCCTGAATCTGAATGAAACAAGGTGTGAGGGAGTTTGGAGTGTGTTTTCTATGTTAACTTTTAGAAAAAGTTGCCAAATTCTACCAGCTGATCTTGTGTGAAAATGTGAACTGCTGAAAAAGTGAGGGCTCTTCCTGCCTGGGGGATGGAACTGATTTGGTTCCAGAGCATGATTCAGATTTTGGAAAGGGTAGCATTTCCTACTAAAATCTTTCCTTGTAATCTCTAGTAGCACTTTTTCTGCCTTATTCCTCTGGATTCCTAAAATTTGCATTAAAAGAGCCCCTTGACTATGCTTAGGTATTCATCCAGGCCACCTGCAAGATGTGGAGTGCTGTCTGTCATAGTCAATGCCATCTGCTTCTTCAGCCACAGCTTGAAACTCTGATCACTAGGGCACATTTCAGAAGTGCAGTATCAAGCCTGCTTAAAAAGGCAACAAACAGGAATCTCAGTTGGGTGGTCAGTAGAAAGCTGGCTGCTTACATGTCATTTTATGAGCTTTTCAGCTTAATCAGAAGTTCATTTCACACAAAGACATTTTGTTGCTTTTCAGCACCCTCAAAGTGGGTGCTGAAGTGGGTTACACTCATTCATATTCGGGTGAATACCACCTATAAGGTAACATTTCTAGGGCTGGGCACCATATGAGCAGTAGAACTTAGACTAAACCTAGTTCCTGGGTTGCCCCACTAGTGCCTGGTACACTGGGACAGCCTGCTTCCCTGTAATTGTGTAATACTGCTTTTCCCTGTCAGCTAGCATGTCCCATAGCAAAAGAAACTGAAATATTACTGGAGTGGCCAATGCTCTGTTCAGTCTGTCCACTGTGTGGAAATGCAGACAGGTGTTACAATACCATTCCAAAAATAAACTTTTTTTGCACAGTCTTTTAGAATAATCTTTTTGGAGCTGCATCATAACAATATCATCATCCTGTGACCTAGGCAGTCAAAGGCTTCTTTAGTCCCTCAGAAGAGTAAGAAGCAGACCATAATTACTAAAATACAGGTGTCTTATGATAGTTTGTTGTGGAAAATCATGGGGGTTGGGTAGATACTTGAAAGTTGGCAGGCTATGACTTAAAATGGGGAGAGAAAACAATGTCAAGCATTAAGGAAAAAAACAAACAAAAGCAAAAAGGGGAAGCAAGTACAGGGAGGGAGGTTGGGAGAAACAATTGGCTCAGTGCAGCAAGAGTTCACTGGGGTAGGAGGGGAAACAGGAATTGAGGACCAGTGGCCAAGGGAAGTACAAATATAATTTGCTCAAGTCATTATCAATTTGACTTTTGAGATAAAAAATTCCCTTGCATGGTTATGCTTCTCACACATAGACTAGGAGAAATTTCAGCTCTTTTGCAGAAGGAACATGTGTATGTGATAATCTCTGCTGTGAACAGAAAAGCATACTGTTTGTAATGTATAGAAATATATGGAAACCAGTTTTCTAAATTACTTTTCTATTCTGTAAACAAAGGAAATGAGGTGGATGAGCTATTTTCCTCAGAATTCTAAAATAAAATATATTCTGCTTCTATCATCTGTTAAGCAAAAATGTAGTTTACAAAGTTACATGCCTTTAATTTCATAATTTTTATGGGCTTGGTTTGGTACCTACAAAATAATTGGTTTGTTTGATTTCACTGAATTTGTGCAGTGCTGAAACTATTACTCTCTGATTTTCTTTCTAAGATGTTTTACTACCTTATTTCAGGAAAAAAAAACCAAAACAAACCCAACAGCAACAGCAAAAATCAACAAACAAGCAAACAAACACCACCCCCCCAAACAACAACAACAACAAAAGCCCCCAAGCCTCTCTTTTTAAAAAAACAGATTTGATTTCAATGTCTGTAAATCTTTTAACATACAAAATTGAGTCAGCTCTGTAGAGTAACATGTGCTTCAGTGGTGACAGTAGTCTGAGGGGGGGAAATGATATCACAGGAATGGAAACAAATGTGTTCTCTCACTCTGGACCTGAAGCTTTTAATTCCACACTTGGGGAAACAGCAGGATTTACTGGGGTCAGTTGTACTCCTCTGGGATATGTATTATTAAAGTGTGTGTATATGCGCGTATAAGTGTTGCAGGGAAGAGTAGAAGGTCAGAACATACTTTGCAGTTTTATTGCATTGCATTAGATTTTCCTTTTAAAACTTATTTGTTCTCAAAATCACACATAAACCACCCCACATGTGTTTACTTGATAAATATTTAAATAGTTGCATTTACCCTTCAAGTACAGTATGTATGCTTATTATGAGCAGGAATGGAAAAATAACCAAGCACTTTTTTCCATGTAGAAGTTACTTTTTACAGATTTTGTCCCATTGGACTTTATGTACTTTATTTTTTTTAAGCTAATTTTATTATTTTAAATTATTTTATTTTCAGAACACTTCTCATAGAACTTGTCCTACAATGCTTATTTGTTTGTTTGTGTGTGATACGTGCCCCAAATCTCCTTATCTGTTTTTTTCTTTTTAATCTAGATGATAACTAGGCCTGACTCTCTTTTGTCATGCTGCCAGGGCATGTGGTTTCAGAATCAGCAAGGCTATTCACAAGAAGGATCACTTTTCTGTGGTTGAGGTAAAAGCAGTATGCCCAGGACCTGCTGCTCAGATTCGGGCTGAGATAAAGAGCAAATGGTGCAAAGGGGTCTTCTGGGTGCACCAAGGACCAACCTGCTGTAAATTTGAAGTGGGAATCAGCAGGAATTACTTGAAAATAAGTTTTATAAAGTCGTAGTGTCCTCCAATCTTGTGCTTTATTCTTGAAGCTGATAGCAAAACTGTGAGCTTGTGTGTTTAGTTTTCAGCATTTGGAATCCCTTTGATAAACGTGAAGCTATTTATTCCCAGCTTGCAAAAGTGTTGTTGAGCTACTATGCAACTTCATGCTCATACCTTTAATAGTATATTAGAAATTAAGTAACAGTAATGTAATAGGAGATATCCACTGCAATTTTCTTTTTCTTTTTGAATTTAGAACAATATGGGAGGAACATAATGATTTTAATGTACATATTGCTTAATGCCAGACAACACTGAAAGAAAATGTAGTACACATAAGATATTTAAATGTCAGAAGAATCCCTCTGCTCTGTCCATATCCTGTGTTCTTCGTTCTGCCTGCAGGATCTGAGCCCCATAAGGAAAATATGATGAAATATTAAAAGAAAAATTTAAGGGTTTGTTTTTTTTTTCCCTTCTTCCTGAACAGTTTGCACTGATTGGATTGCAGCCTGAAATTTCCATTGTAGCTGCCGTTGCTTTGAGTAAAACAATTACTTTTTATTAAAAAATGTCAATTCAAATGACTATTTAAATCTGGCTTAAATTACAAAAAGAATAGAAAACTCTTTGCTGGTTACTGTTGTTTTGCATGGGATTCTGTGTTATGGAAACTGGACATAATTTTATTGAATTGATTTTCTTTTAATTGGTATTAATGAAAATTACATGTGTCTGTAAAGGGAGAATGCAATTCCTTAAGGGCCTTAAATTGTCCTGATGCACATGTGCAATTTCCATTACTCTTAATGGGAGTTGCGTTTTTCTCAGCGGTGAGAATGAATTTCTTGGGCCTAGATTGTAGATAACATTTGTACAAGTGGTAGCATAATGCTTTTTTGGCATAAAGGCAGCGAGGGAGCATTTACAGTACTCAGAACGTGAGTCGTAGTCGTGAGCCAAGGCACAGACAGAGCAGGACCTAAATTCCTTCTCCCCTTCATCTGGTTCAGCAACTGTGGTTCGCAGAGCTTGCTGCCTTCCTTTTTAGTGCTGCAACTTCCATTCCTGAGCTCTTGAAAGGATTTTAGGAGCTCTAATCTGAAGGAAAATGGTGGCTAGACTCTTCATCTTTTAGAAACCACTGGTGAACTCTTAATGTCTATGAAACTGCAGTTCCACAATGAGTTATGTTCATTTTTAAAACCTTCTCTTAATATTTTAACCATGTTGGCAGATAGGATGAATTGTAACAGCAAACGTATAGAAGCAATTAACCTGGTGGATGAACCTTGGGGTAAAGATAATTTGGCTTTTCGTGCCCTTCCCATGTGCCCATCATCAAATTCATGTTACATAACATCCTTTTAGATATCAGTAGATCTTAATTTTTATCAGTCCAATATTGCTGTACCACCATGTTAATCTAGTCAGAATAAGTAACTACTGCAGACAGAGTCAATGAATCCAGTTGGAGTAGTTCAGTATTTTAATTGTATTTGTCTTTTGTAGAGATATATAATTTGCCTGAATTAGGAGGTGGAGTGTCTGGATTCAGCCAAGAAATAAAATATGAGTTTGCAGTCACCCTTGAGGTGCACCTTCTTTGACCAGAATTGGCAGACTGGGTAGCTATCAATGATTGAAGGAAACACTAAAATCAATTATTATGATATTTCTTGGTGAGCTCGTTTTGTGAAATCAGTCTTTGGATTTGATCTTTAGGTACTGTTCTCTTTAAAATGGAAAAGGGGAAAAAAAAAACAACCCAACAATAATTACAGAGCTACACAGTCTGATAAACATGATGATAGAGCAAAGTTTGTGGAAAACTTCTTTGTTCATAATTTCTTGGGCTTGGCAGTGTACATTTCAGGCACGGAGGGAAGTAAGCATAACTTAATCACAAAGGCTGCATTTCTAACTCTTTCTCCTAGTTTCACTGCTTATGGAAATAAATTCCTTGTTGCAGTAATATGCATGCTGAAGTATCAGTATGTAGGGACAATAGAATGAGTTGAGGGATTTACTGATTTCATAGTGTTTGTGCAATAGAAGTTAATATAGCATTAGAATTTCAGTCAGCCCAATCATTGGCAGTGATTTATAACTGGAGTTTTAAATGAAATTGGGAATTAGGGGAGAAACATTACTTTCTAGTCAAGTCAAGCAGCTGCGTTGTGGACAAGGGGTATTTCTTCTTGACTTACACCCAATCTGCGTGCATCAGGAACTCCAGTCTGAAGGAGCTTATCATTTTAGCAGTAATTGCCATGTAAATTCCGTTCCTGCCTGTTAAAATGATGAGAGGAAAATGTAAGAAAAACAGATGCTCTGACCGCGTAAAGCCCATCAGATCCTCAGATCCCATGCAATGTAGCAAATGTTCTTTGCTAATGGAATTCAAGAGGAAGAACTTTTTTGCCTTTTTCTTTTTTTTCTTTTTTTTTTTTTTCCCTCCCTTTTCTTTTTTTTCCCCCCCTCTGTGGTGACATTAACATACTGAGGGCATCACTTTGCTGGTGTATAGTGCTTTCAGCTGTTACTTCCTACTACTTCAAGAGTTGAGGAACTTTGCTAGGGACCACCTGTATTAGTTCTCCTCCTTTCTGATAGCACTGTGTCTGCTGTGAGAATGTTGCTGCTTGGATGTGGAGTAGAAAAACTGTTGCTTTGCACAGGTGGTGATGCCCCATACAGCCCACTGCATCTGCTTCCATTGTATATGCAGGGAGCAAGCCATGAGTGGAGCGTGGCCAAGTTCCCACCTCCTCCCATGGGGCAGGATAGAAATTTCTGTACTGATATTTAAGAAGAGAGAATGAAGGAATTAGCAATTATGTGGTCTAAGCCTTGTAAAAAGATTCAGCACCATTATCAAATACTCTTTACCATGAGGGTGGTGGAACAGGTTGCTCAGGAAGGTAGTTGAGGCCCAGACCCTGGAGATAGGCAGGGTGAGGCTTGACAGGGCTCTGTGCAACCTGATCTAGTTGAGGATGCCTCTGCTTACTGTAGAGTGGGTTGGGCTAGATGATCTTTGGAGGTCCATTCCAACCCAGACCGTTCTATGATTCTACCAGAGGAAGAATTATTCAAAGATACAGAATTAGAGCAATCTGTTAAACATGGAGCCTGGGCTTGCCAGAGGCAGATCTTTCCCATCTAACTTGAGAATGTGTCTTTAGTAAGTTTTGTTTGGCAACTTTTTCTCTTGACAAAGGAAATTCATGTGGTTGGGTCTCAAAGTAGATGGCACTTGAAAATTGGTCCAGTTACAGAATTAGTACAAAATTTGGAGGCAATAACTCATTAGTTAAAGGAATAATAGCAAAAGGTTATCTTTTTAAAAAGAAGTAGTGAATGAAACGATAGAGGTAAAATTCCACAAAGAGTGATGTGGATACCAATTTCCTTACTGTTTCCAGTAAATTGCAGGATATAGTCCTTTGGAGTTTATTGATAACATGAGCTTTAGGGGTACTGTAAAATTCAAAACAGGTTATCAAATGTTAAAAGCTGGATGACTTTTACAATAGGAGCAGTAATGAGATGAGTTAAGAACTGCAAAATCACACAAATTAGTGATTAAAACTGCTTTCACTATAAAGTCAAAGATTTTTTCACTGGAAATAATTGTAAAATGATATGATTATTTCATCTGATCACTAAAAGGCTCATGTGATGTCCTGATAAGACAAACTGGGTAATGACAGTTTTAGGATAAACCTACTGAAGTACTTGCAGCAAAGGGATGTGGAAGTATTAATACTGTTGAAATTTGCCTGAGTGAGACATCTGTCCAGGTAGGATGGTGTCAGTAGATCTGGGTGAAGCAGACAATGTCAGCAGGGATCCCCTAAGAGTAAAGGTTAAAGTAATCTGACTGAAAAAGAAGTGGACTTGTTTTGGTTTTACTCCAGGCAGAAGAAACTGAATATAAAAAACAGGTTGAGGGTTGTTTTTTTTTTTCCTTCAGAGGACTAAAGGTTTGGAACAACCTACTTGTAGAAGCAGTGGGAACAAAACAATAATTTCAGAAGTGGATTGTGCAATGCATGTCACTGGCCTTGACATAAGAAAATCCTTGACAGCTTGCCGCAGTCATTACAGTGGGCCCCATAGCGATTGCAATGCAAACGGAATGTCTTCTAAGTACAATTTCAAGCGTGTCCATGCAGCTGACCCAAAGCTGCATTCCCTTGTTTCAGCAACAATTTCCTTAAAATATGATTCTGCCATTTGGGGCTTGAGGAGGAAAAGGGATGGTGTCTTAGAAAACAAGTAAGTCTGAAAACATTTGTCAAAAGTAGTTCAGGAAAATAGGTTTTGTGCCGTCGAGCCACCGGAATTATCCTGTTGAGGTCATGGAAAAGAAAGTTAAATGAGGATTGACAGCAAGAGGAAATACTTAATGTGATACCAATATTCAGAATGGAAAAAAAAAATGCTCACAGGTGAGCTTAACCTGGTAAAATTATGCAAGCTGTCGATGAGACAAATTTATAAGCACTGAGTATAATGGAAATTAAACCAGAGAATGACTGTGATGGTACTGAATTTGTAGTTTTTTCCAGTCATGAAGAGGTAAAGAAACAACATGAAATGATCCAGAAGTAAGGAAAAATATGGGCAGGGTGGAAAATGAAGTTTTCTTAAGAAAATGGGTGGATAGCCATATGGAAAATTAGTCTGAAATACACTTATCAGAAATGGTCAGTGTTCAGGAGACTCTTGAAACAGAACTATGTCAAAATGCTTTGGTTTTAACATTTGCGATGCCCTGTCGTTGGCAAAGTCAAATTATAACTTGGCTTTAGCTGCATCCGGACACACACTAAACACGATTTGCTTAGAAAGCACTGCTGGAATCTCCCATCCATTTCTGGGTAACAGAAGTTATGCTCAGTGAAGAAGAGACAGTTATTACCACAATGTGTTTGATAAGTGGAAGGGAAATATTTATTTAGATATGGACAGCCTGTCAGGTACTGACAGACACTGACAGCTTATAAGCATTTGAAAATAGGGAGCTTGAGTGAGGTTGGGAATATGGGGATTTCCAATAAAATAGAGGAGGGTTAAGGAAAATTACACTGAATCTAACAGTTCAGTATTAGCTTTTGTTAATAGTTACTTTTACAAAGGGAGGGTGCTATAGGGAGGCTGTAAAATACTTTCACTTGTGCCTTTCTTTTTTCATTCATTCATAACATTTAAAAAAAAAAAGTTTTCTTTGTGTACTGCAATATTCCAGGCTTGGTCTTTGCCAACAGCTTGACTAAAATCAGTTCATTATGAGTCAGAAAATAAGTGTTCCTGCTGCAGAATGACTCCTATATCCTCTCTGATAAAGATTTTGTTTTGTTGAGGTTTTGTTTTTCCTTTTGAAAGGAAATCAGACTTTGACTCTTAATATATTAACATAGCCCATCAGAAGCTCAAACTGGAAGATGGAAAATCTGTTAAGGCTGTTCCAAAATCACTTCAGAATATGTTCACTTGGCCCTTGCTAGGAACACTACCACTATTTATGAACAACTTGTCCAACCAGGATATGTTTGGTTTTGGTTTTTTTTTTGTTTTTTTTTTCACCAACACTTTCTAACCAGAGCTGGCTCTAGAGCAATATTACAACATCTGCTTATTGCACTGTTCCAAATTGTCACCTATGATTTTATCATCAGCAAGAGAATGAGATAGCCATGCTTTAAAAAGAGATGGGGGGAAATGCTGCAGCAAAGATGACCCATTTTTTTATTATTCCATTGTACAACACACACATCTGCTGAGAATACCTTTTCCTTCTCTACTTTCACTCTATACCATCGTGTGCCTTCTTAAAGGATAAGTAAGATAAGTAAGAATGCTCCTCCCATTAAGAACTTATTTGGCTAAACTGTTTCACTGGGAAGAGTATGAAAAACCTTAGAACAGTTCTCAAAAGCTGCACTTAGCTTCTGTCTTTTCTCTGGATACCACACCTCCTTCTCATAATGTGAGTGATTTGTAGTTACTTTGTAACAAAGGTGTCTGGGCTTCATTTTTATGGCATGGGAGGAATAAAGGGGTATGCTAGGGAAGCTGGAGACCAGTCTAGAACTAATTAGCAACATATTTCATCAGTGTTACTATGGCATTGGGTCTGTGCATATCACAGAATCGTAGAACCATTTTGGTTGGAATAGACCCTTCAGAGTGAGTCCACCTAACTCTATTAAGTGTTGCTAAACCATGTCCCTTAGCACCACATCTAAGCACCTTTTAAACACTTCCAGGTGTTGTTTAGCTTCCTCTTGGGAAAGATGATATATAAAAGAGGCTACGAGCCTGATGAGTTGTGGGTTGAGTATGACCTGCAAACAATGTGGACACTCTGTGTCATCAGTCCCCACTGGGATGTAAGTTTGTTGCAGTCAGAAGGAATTGATTTGTTTGGCTTTTCTGTAGCATCATTTCCATGTTATTTCTTCAAATCTATGGCATCCATAATGCCCTACTGATAGCATTATTATCTCTCATTTTAGGAACCCATCCCTGATTTGCTTATGTTTAGTTCTTGGGGAGCTTTCTTTCAGGACCTGATTTGTCAGGCAAATTAAAAGGAAACTGGTCCATGAACATTAGGTCTGAGCACGCTGAATAGCTGCCAATAGGAGAAATGTTTGCTGTGATCAGAGACCCTTGGGCTGTCCAGAGCCTGGCTGAAACCCACAAGGTCTAAAAAAAGTAGAAAACTAGAGGGGAGGAAATCAGATGTGCCCAGGGGCGCAGGTGTGCGCACACAGCGGCGCTTCTCTGGAGAGAGATCTGCAACTTTTCCTTCCCACACGTAGGAGGAACTTTCCAAAGGGGCAGGCAGGAAGCTTTTCTGTGCAAGTCATTTGCAGCACAGCATTTATTAGATTTGCTTGTCAGCTTATAAGTTACACTGACAAAAGCTTTATCATGGCGTAAAAATATTACTGTACATAAGTGTCCAAAACTTGTTCCCAGTTACATGAGTTGGTATTTATTCCGTTCTCTTCAGTCAGCTAATGAAAGCAAAATGTACTCTTTAATCTTGACAAACAAGTACTGTTAATAGCAAGGATTATTGTGTTTGGTAAGGATGATACAGCCAAATTTTAAATGTTATCAGTTATCCTCTAGAACATGTTCTACGTGACATTAGTTTGAAAGAAATTGTATCAGTGCCAGCACTTTGAGAGCCCAACAGGAAACAGCTCCTGCAGCAAAGCTTTTGTATATTCATCAGCTGCTGTATATTACATACTCCAAATCGCATGAAAAAATGGGGATCTCTGATAACACACATTTTGAAGAGGGATTTACATTTAATAAATGTTTACAAGTATTTTCATAAACTCAGCTTATGACAGTGTTGGCTTCATGTGATTGATTACTCAAATGTTGCCTTTCCTCAAATATAGATTGTGCAGTTGTCTCTAGGAGTTATTTATATTTCCTAGTATTTATGATCTGCAAGGCAGCTTAGTTATTAACATTAGTTATAGCTATTTCTGTAGATATTTATCTGAACCACAAGTTTTTGACACATTTCTTTTTCTTTAACAAGCAAAGCATATCTACAGCTATAAAAATGTTCTCTGATACAGAAAAAATATATGTATGATACAGCTATTACCTAGAAATACTCTGGTGATGATGTAGTTTTGATTTCCCATAGACAAAAGTATAGGGTATGCAAACAAAATGCCAATGTAGTAATACTGAAGAAAAAAAAATAGGGTGTTGGGGATTTTTTTTTCCCCCTTTGAATAGAGATATTTTTTTTTTTTCTTTTAGGTAGTCTTCTCCCTTCTCCATAGTTCACTGTTGTCTTTGGGCTGGCAGAGTATTGATAAGGATTTTACTGAAATTAATTTAGTCTTAAGTATTGTTTTTAATTTTTTATTGAGCATACCTGTTGTGAGCTAAGTCACTTAGATGCACAATGGGCATATGCATGAGGTGGTAGTTCAGATTAAAAAAAAAATAGCAACAGTACTGTGAGAATCTAACTTAAAGTCAACTTTTACCTGAATGTGGCACAAGGGCAATACGCAGTGATCAGGGTGGGGTGTACAGCAATTGGACCCAGTGACCAAGATTAATGAAACTCACATGGGTTTTAATTAGCGCAGCTGCAGTCATCAATTACCTAGAGAACACAAATATTGTTATATTTTGGGATATTCTTGATTTATTTTATTCCATTGGCCAGTAGATTTAGATGAATGAGTTCTCATCATAAACATTCTGAGAAAAACTGCCTGAGGCCGTGGTTTATTATTTAGGACACAATCAGTAAGAGTGAGTGCTACTGAAGAAAACATTGTAAACTGGTCTCAGTATTAATTTGGAAAATTTGCTGAAATGTGTGGCCTTGTATGGGTCGTCAAAAACATTAGAGCATCTCAAACAAAATACAGAACAATCTGTCAGGCAGGGAATGTGCAAGTATTATTGTCCGGCAGCTGATCCATAACAGAATGTCAGTGCATGTACACTTAAAGCAAGTATCAACAACATTTAATTTGACACATAATGTGGTCTTCTTTTATTATCCTTTAAGTGCATGTCTTCCAACACTGAAGACTGGACAAGTAAGTAGGGGGAAAAGAGCTGAAACATGACAACCTTTCTCAAGTCTGAATGCCCCCCCCCCCATGATCTAGAGCTTCTCAGAGGTAGATGCATTTTCAAGGCAACTATTTAAAACAGACGCAAGGAAAAAGAGCAGGAGGAAGAGGGAAATGATTAAAAATTCCTTACTCTAATTTTATTTGAAAATGTTTTTTTTTTTTCTCTTAATGTGGTCTGAAAGCTGTGTACAAACATTTAAAAATAAATTAATACGAGTGCTAACGACTATGAACAACATCAGCATCTGGCATTTAAATTAAGAGAAGGATGCAACTATAGACATGAAGATCTAAAAGAATAAAGTAAATGAGAATTTGCCTGCATGTACTTTTTTTTTCCTTAATGTTTTACTATAATTTTTACTTGACTGTTCTGTCCATGGAAAACAAGCTAAGACACAATGCTGCTCAAATCCCTGCTCTTACTTTTCACCCAACCAAACTGCTAAACAAAGTAGTACTGAAATATGAAGAATGAAAAATAACATTAAAATTCATTTACTCAGAACAGAAGAACAGTTCGAACAGTTGCACTTTAATGACCTAATTCAAAGCCTTTTTTATTTCCCCCCCCACCCCACCCCGATTCCCTGTTTTTTGTCCTTTCCTCCCTCTTCCTACTTCCTCCTTTGGAAATGATTAGTTAAATTCCAGGTCAACATAATTCTAGAGAAGATTATTACTTTTGTTGGGGCATAGCCCCGTTGTCCCTAGAAAGGAAACATGTTTACATACTGCTAGCATACTGGAGTGCAGACTGTCTTGTTACCCAGACTGCACAGTGGGGCACACATATCTGATGTCCTTATTTCTCGCCGGTAGCTGTCACGCTGACAATTGGAAAATGCTGTAATTTCCTTAGTTTGCATTATTTTTATATCCCCTATTGTTTTTACACATGACCTTTACCTCTCCCTTCTCCAATTAGCAGAGTGAAAGCCATTGTTCATTGAGCAGAGGTATTCGTGCCCTAGGGAGCAGAATTTATTTTCTATGTATGCTGTTGTGGGTGGTGAGGATTCTTTATTACTAAAGAAATAAACCTTTATCTTAACCTTTGTTTGATTAAACTAACCCCAGACATCACTGGATTTGGGCAGAAACTTCCATCAGCTCATGAATAATTGTTCTACCAGCTCTAACTAGCAATCAGTGAACATTTATAGAAATTGTTATGAACTGTGTGGGCCCATTAAAAAAGGCAAGATGGTTAACTAACTTAGCTAAAGATTTATCCAAGGTTTCTCCACTTTTCTTTGAACCTGCATTTCTTAGCTAATACAGAGATTGGGCAATCATTATAATTGCATCAATTATATTAGCCGAAGTAGTTAAGAAATTACACAAAACACAGTAATATCAGAAAATAGTTCAGACAGGGTCAGAAATGTAAATCAACACAAGATCAAGAAGCAATCAATCTGGCAAACTTGTGGTTCTAAGCTGCTGGAAGGGTAGATCTTTTTGTGGTCAAAGTAGGGTATTTTAGCGTTGATACAAACTATTGTTCCTTACACTGTTCTTTGTTTCCTTCCTATCAGGAATGTATGCCAGCAGTATCATGGGACTGCTCATTTAAGTTTATCCAAATCCTTGTACAGTGAGTTTGAAAAAATACAGTTTAGTTGCTCAGTTTTCAAATAATGGTAATCCATCAGTTACAGCTCACTTCGTTAAGATGTGACTTACTACTAGAGCATTGCTACTTGTAGATGCCTACCTCTCATGTAGAAATTCCAGAAGGAATTTGAAAATCATACTTTTGAAGATACATAATTTTGCATAGTATTTAGCCAGCTATAAGTCTTTATGCTATTGTAATCAGAGCTTCTGATAGTATCACAGTATCACAGTATAGCAAGGTTGGAAGAGGCCTCAAAGATCATCAAGTCCAACCCACTACCACAGACCTCAAGACTAGACCATGGCACCAAGTGCCACGTCTAAACCTGCCTTGAACACCTCCAGGGACGGTGACTCCACCACCTCCCTGGGCAGCCCATTCCAGTGGGGAATGACTCTCTCAGTGAAGAACTTTCTCCTCACCTCGAGCCTAAACCTCCCCTGGCACAGCTTGAGACTGTGTCCTCTTGTTCTGGTGCTGGTTGCCTGAGAGAAGAAAGCAACCTCCTGCTGGCCACAACCACCCTTCAGGTAGTTGTAGACAGCAATAAGGTCTCCTCTGAGCCTCCTCTTCTCCAGGCTAAACAATCCCAGTTTTGATGTTGTTACAGATTGAAAGCATTGCCCTTGGTTTTTTTCTTTTGTTCAACATTGTATGAATTCCTGTGATCATTGATGGATTTTTCATACTGAGCTTCTGAAAACATCGAATGCTTTGCTTAGTTTTGTCGCTAATGAGGTAATAATTTATTAATAATTAAGTCCACTCCTTAGTTATTAATAAGAAGTTTCAGTCTCCTGTTACTAGTTTAGTAAAATAGGAATGTTGGTTTAATCCATGTGAAGTATTCCACTTGCATTAACATTTCAATTACTTAGTGA
Source organism: Ramphastos sulfuratus (assembly GCA_013399055.1). Taxonomy (NCBI): domain Eukaryota; kingdom Metazoa; phylum Chordata; class Aves; order Piciformes; family Ramphastidae; genus Ramphastos; species Ramphastos sulfuratus. The sequence goes on from WBNM01014106.1 coordinate 248,058, forward strand.
TTTGATCTGGCTCGTAGATTCCCGTGGCTGAAATTCCTAGTAGGGCTTCCAAGTAGGTAAGAATTCCAGCAAATTTTGGCTGAGGTCCCTGGAAAATATTTAATTCAGCTTACCAACTTGTTCCCTGCACACATACTCCTGACCCAAGGGACGTTTTTGCACTGATTTGTAAGAGCTGACATGAAGGGTAGGTTCTGTGACTCAGCCTCACAGTTGCAGTAACTGATTTCTTGAAACAAAGAGTTGGTTCGCATGATTCACTCACAGTGTTATGACAGCTGTATTCCTCAGCTCTTTTTGGAGTTGCTATCAGTCTCCCCAGATAGATTTTAAAAGACAATGTTAATAGGGTGATTGTCAGTGACAAGACTGAAGCTATCATCAGGCAGGGACTGCTTGTGCTAGCCAGGTGACAACACTACTGCTCAGACTTTCTTCTCCTGGATGTTTTTGTTTCAGGAACAACATGTTGAACAAAACCCAGTGGTTTTATCAGTTGTTCTGCTCAGCTTTGCTCTGTGATCTGAGCAAAAAATTCTTGGAGCACATAGAATGTGTCTATAACTCTCTGGGTGTTGTCATCTTAACTTCTGGCTTAGACCAGTGCTTCAATAGGACATATCAAGCCCTCCCCAGTGGCTATGCTTGCTGGAAATCCACTACAACTAGTGATTTTCTTGCTTCATGTTATTTTAGTGGCTAATTTGCATGTTGGTCTTCTCTGCTGTCCTTAGACTGCATTTGTGAAATTCTATGCTCACTTCAACTGTCCTCACTTTTAGCTCAAGATAGACTCAACACAACCTTTTTTTAACTTGTTCCCCCAAAATATATGTATCAACTGGTTTTTAATCAGTTATCTGTAACAACCCTTAGTGATCACACAAAGCAACAGTATCATGTCCAAACTGTTTTGTTTTTATTTTTTTTTTCAACTGGAGCCATAATATTGCAGGGATTGTTCCATATATGAAAGTCATTTATTATACTTCCAAAGCTTCACAACCTTGTGATCTTACAATCTTTCAATATTTTAACTGATAATTGACTTTCCTTCTATTTGTTCTTCTCACAAGCTTCTCAATAGAGTGCCTTATTAAATAAAATCCTGGTTTGTATTCAGCAAGTTTATTTTTTATGATACATTGTGATACTGTAGTATATAGTTCTGTGAGCTTTGTTTCTAATTGAGGTTAGTTTTGTAAGTAAAATTATATCTTATTGGTTATATTTAGAATGAACACTATCCAGCAAGATATTAAAAAATTATGGTCAACTTGCCTAAGAATGATTCGACTTAAGGACTTGGTTATAAAATGTTTTTGTTTAGATTTTCCCCCCCCCCCCCGATACAGCTTCTTAAATCTTAATGAGTGTGATTTCATGTTACTTTGTGTAGTAACAATATGGTATAGCTTCTGCTATGATTTGAGATATTATAGCTTGATGTGATGTAATAGCTGTATGAATTCATAATGATAAAGTGCATGGAAGATGAAAAGAAGTTACAGTGCAACTTGGACCAATTCTAGTTAGCTAGCTACTTAAATCACTTAATCTGTGTCTGACATTTAGAAAACAGAATTCTTACATTTTCTCAAGTTTCTGACCAAATTTGTGGCCAGTATGTTACCAATATGAAGATACATGGGGTTTTTATGCATATGTTTTGGGTAGTTGCAGGTAGTTCTCTATTGCCAAGCTCAATGCCTGTCAATGTTTCATTTCCACGTTCAGAACCTATACCTGAGAAGGAAATACAACCAAACAGAATGCAAACCCCAAGCCTACAATTCAGCATCAGTACTCTGTGTGTAGTGTGACAGGACCTTGCAAGCCTTCTCTGCCAGAATGACCTCTTGTCTCTGATGTTTTCCTGCCTGCAAGAGCCTCCTGCTTCCAGTTTTCTTTTGGTTACCTGAGGGTCAGAATCATAGAATCAATCAGGGTTGGAAGGGACCACAAGGATCATCTAGTTCCAACTCCCCTGCCACAGGCAGGGACACCCTACCCTAGATCAGGCTGCCCAGAGCCTCATCCAGCCTGGCCTTAAACATCTCTAGGGATGGGGCCTCAACCACCTCCCTGGGCAACCCATTCCAGGCTCTCACCACTCTCATGCTGAAGAACTTCCTCCTCACCTCCAGTCTGACACTCCCGACCTCCAGCTTTCCCCTAGTCCTGTCACTACCTGATAGCCTAAAAAGTCCCTCCCCAGCTTTTTTGTAGGGCCCCTTCAGATACTGGAAGGCCACAAGAAGGTCACTCAGAGCCTCCTCTTCTCCAGACTGAACAGCCCCAACTCTTTCAGTCTATCCTCATAGCAGAGCAGCTCCAGCTCTCTAAGCATCCTTGTGGCCCTTCTCTAGACACACTCCAGCATCTCCACATCCCTCTTGTAATAGGGGCTCCAGAACTGGATGCAGATGGGGTCTCACCAGAGCAGAGAGGGAGAATCACCTTCCTCGACCTGCTGGCCACACTTCTCCTGATGCAGCCCAGTCTCTGGTTGGCTTTGTGGTCTGCAAGTGCACACTGCTGGCTCGTGTTGAGCTCCTCCTCCACCAGCACCCCCAAGTCCCTCTCCTCAGGGCTGCTCTCCGGCAGGGTTCATGTTCTATGTTATGGATTATACAGAGGAAAATACAAAATTTGTAAATAGAAATAACAAAATGTGTACTTTCTTTGGGATAGTTTAAGTAGCTTACTTTTGTCATTTTGGCAGAAAGGAACAAATTTTCTGGGTGCCTATTCACTGATAACCTTTTTGTAACTTCCCTATCTATTAAACAATGAAATGCTTGAGGGAAAAGCTGGCACCAAAAATGTAGATGTGGAAATACATTCTATGGAGTCGTTCAGCTCTTTCTAAAATACAGTGTGTGTTGTCTTTTGTACTGTGCTGCCCTTTGTTCAAAAGCTGCATTTTATGTTTGTGAAACATAGTTGTCATGAAAGTTGAAAAGGGGAAATGCATTGATGGTTTTTGAGTATCAAGACAAGGACTTGCACTTTATTAGGAGAAGCATGGAAGCAGTGGCTTATGCAGTCACTGTGTCTTATGCAGGTTAGTGCCTGGTTTGCATGCTGTGTACAGTTGAAAACTTATCCTGGATGGAGGTTGTTAGAGGCACAGCACATCACATTCTCTAATCTTTGAAACAGCCTCTGTGGTGGAGCTGGTAGTGATGCTGCCACATAGAAATTTGTCTTTATGGAGGTATAAGAGTCTAACTATCATTGTCTTAAAACTTGTGTGGTGATAAGGCCTGAATGGGCAAGGCCTGCCCAGAAACAGGAGGTTTTAATGGCTCTCAGTGGTCCTCAAGCACCTTCAATGATCCTGCCTTCCTCCTTTCTGACTAAAGTAGAGATCTGCTCCTTGCAGGTAAATTAGCAATAGGCAGAGATAAGTTCTGTCTAGGCAGGATGATGTCTTTTCCCTGAGTTAATTTCTTTGCTAAACCTCTCCAGCTGTGTCAAGGAGAGGTCTATAGTAGACACTACACTGGGAAGAGCTCATGCAAATCAGCACCACCTCTCCATGCTTCACGAAATCACAGAATGTCAGGTGGAAGCTTAGGATGCCACCAATATCTCAAGAGTATAAGGGGGCAGTAATATTTTTATTCATGTGCACCCACCACCAAAGAACTAAAGATCTAAACTGATCTGTGAGATGTTGCTGGACCCAAGGCTGATAATATCTTACTTTCTATCATAGTTTTTCTCTCTCTTTTCCTCCTGTTCTCCTGTTACTCCCTTTTCATTTCCTATCTTCATAGGCATGACCTAGTTGGACCTTAAAGTAGTTAGCAAGAAACTGACACCCACACCCTGCCCCATTTGTTAGGAAAAAATAATTGTTTTGTGTTGTTCCTCTGAGTCGTTGCTGTGACTGTACCACTTCTGTGACCCTGCTGTGCTGGGACAGCCTTTTCCAGGAGATCATAGCCATTCACCTCCCTCATTGGCCACTGAGTTGGATGAGACAGGAGACTACGTTTTATTATTTAAAAATTAAAAGCAGTGTTTCATGCCTCCTGTTCTTTCTCCCTATTCCTGTTCTTTCTCCCTATTCCTGTTCTTTCTCCCTATTCCTGTTCTTGTTCTTGTTTTTTACTACAAGAAGAGCACAAAGAAATTAAAATAGGATTGCAAGATGGACACAGCCAAGTTCTTACTCTACATCCATCTGCAGTCCTTGGAAATGTCAGGTCAGTGTGGTAGAAGGCAAGTGTAAAGGCATCATTACACATGCAGTTGTAAAATTAGTTATCCTAAACCAGGTATCTTATTTCATGATAAAGAGCAGTCAGTCATTTCTCCCACAGCCACTGCTCTTAGCTGGCAAGAATGACATTTGGTTGGTACCCATGGAGGATTGAGAATGACTCAATTTCCCAGAGAATGAAGCTTGGGGTTTTTTTTTTTTAGACATTTTATATGGGGAGTCTTTGATACATAACTCAAAGTGTATCTGCTACTACAGTGCTACCTAGCACTTGTACACCTGCCTTCCAAAGCTTAGGCAATTTGTGGCATTGCTGTAAGAATATTAGGAGGTTTAAAGAGGAGCCTGCAAAGGAAAGCTACAGCATTTGTAACATTGTTGCCCTGCTGCCCACTAAAATCAGCACATGGCAGACAATCAAATATATTGCCTGTTGGTTTGTTTTTTTTCTTATTACAACTGCAACAAGATAAATTAATGCCCAAGTGGAGGCCAAGCACACGCTTCCGTTCATGTTCTTCACTTCAGACAATGCTGTTATTAAAATCAGCTTGGTTTGTAATTAGAGGTAAGTAGCTGTCTCTAAAGCTG
>WBNM01014106.1:257882-267882 GCA_013399055.1 Ramphastos sulfuratus
ATGTTCTTGTGGCCACAAGTTTTGTAACATCCCGAGTTCAAGAGAAAAACCAACTGATTGGACCTCCAGGAAGTGCCCTGATGATAATCAGCCTCATGTGCAAGACAGAAAGGCTGATAGTCAGAAATTGCTCTTTAAACTAAGACAGACTGTCAGTCTTTAGGAATGGTGGGGAATGGCCTATTTATGTAATCAGATACTAAAGCTGGGAAGAAGCTGTCAGGCACATTCTTGTTGTGTAAGCAGCAGGCAAACTGTGCTTTATCTGACAGACAGTGTGTAAATCTGTCCATGCAAAAATCCAAATGTTTAGTTTGCTTCTAGTCACTGTAATAATCTGCTTATTTTCTTTTGCTAGAGCGATGACATCATTTAGCAGAATGCACCACAGACAGGAGGCCTAGATAAGGCTCTGTTTCTGTCAATCATTCACTTCATGATTGGCAAGGAGATAAATAGGAATTTACTAGAGGTTTGCTTCCAGCTAAAAGAGCAGACAACACCCCGGAATGAGTATATGAAGAGCAAGTGAGTTTAGCATCCTCGGCCTCACGGCTTGGGAAAATATCTAGGAGTAAGAGTCCTTCAAAATTCAATGTTAAAGTTTGGTATTTTAGTATCAATAGCTGAGCAGTCTTCCTGAACAGAAGCAATTAATTGATAAACTAAGCACTTGCCATGGAGTAGCAGGAAAACCTGTGCATATCTTCTGACTGGCTGTATTAGTTTCACTGCCACCGTGTTTGAGAATCAGATTTGTTTCTTTCTGAACTTTTAAGACTGGCAATGATCTGTCACTGATGGCATTGTCATTTGCCTGATCAGAAATGTCAAGTTTGGGTCATCAAAACCAACCTGATACTGAAAACTAACACCCCCCACCCCCTTTTTAGATCAACTATGGTTAACTCAACAGTATTTATGTCATGGAAGTAATTATTAAAGAATGGTTTCAGAGTTATTCTGTAGCAAATCACAGGTACTCCATGATATAAACTTCTAAATATCTTTTTGTTGCTGGCAGGGCTATATTTTGATATGAACAGACTGGAAAGAAAACTTAGAAGTAAAACTCAGCTATAATAGGAAGGGTAGTCTAATCTTTTAAAATTGCATTTAATCTCCTAAATCTTCTGATTTCATTAAATTTTGAAGGGTAATAAAATATGATTGAAATACATCTGAAATACAGTTTAATGAAAGTAATGTGCTGTACTGAGTGTGTACTGTTTTGTCAATCTGAAGATTTAAGATGAAACCATACAAAATGGTTGTATCTTAGACTTCAGAGTTCTTGGAATTTCTGTTGTACATCTATTTTTTTTTTTTTAATGTAGATACTACTAATTATTTAAAAACAATAAGGAAACTTCTTTAGAATTCAGTGAAAGGATCTTAAGAAAATTAATCTCCAGGTCATAAGAAGGGAAGACTTAACATAAACATGACCGATTAGGGGAACATACCTGGCAGAAGAATATGTTTCTGTCCATAAAGCCAATTGTTCCTCTTCCTGTTGTTTCCAAAATGATAGAGACCATAAATGAACAGCTGTTAAAAGCATAGTGATTTATACAACAATGCTCTGATCCTCTTGTGTTTATATTTAGAAGGAGAACTGCATTTTGAAATGGTAAATTGGCTTAGGAATCACAACCTCAAATGATACCATCTTAATTAAAAATACATGCATTTCTTGGTAATGTTATGCACCTCCTCCATTTAAAAATAGGAAGGGAACAACAATTAAGCATTTTCCACGTGCTAATTTTTGTTTAATTTCAGAGAGTTAACCTTCTGAGAAGAAAGCTTCTGCTGGCACATTAGTGATAAACATTACATTAAAATAGTGATAAATACTATATAATACTCCCAAATAGATATTTTTCCTGTTGAATCCTGGGATGCTTTCTACAGAGATCTCAGTATATTTTTAATGAGATTGTACATCAGTTTGTGTGTTGTAGTTTAGACATATTGGCTTTAATTATTTTTGAATGTGCAGTTTTTACAGCAGACAGTATATATATGATTTAAGACTTAGCACAGCACTCTGAATATCACTTGGCATTTTAGCAAAATGTGTGATATTAAAAAGACCATGAATTTCAGCTGGATTTTCATTATTTTTTCAGACATATAATATTCCTCCTCACTCTCAATTCTTCTGTTCCACACGTGCAACATTTTGCGTGTTATATTAAAACAATTATATCAGCCTTATCATCTCTCACTGTACTGTGGTTCCTATTATTATCACAAATAATATTAAGTCAACTAAATTCAGCATTTTCTGCCAACTGAGTACTATGATATTTTGCTTAAGAAAATCTAAAAGAATTCTTAACAAAAACAAGTTTCAGTGCTTTGTTAGGTTGATCAGTGCTTAAACTGAAAAGTTTTGCGTAAGTGCTGTGAAATCTTTTTAGGTCTTCCAGTCTTCCTCTTGCTATAGTCTAAGCACAATTTTAAGGCATATAATTTACTTGAGTTTAAACATTTTCCAGTGTTATTGGCAAACTGTTGTGAATATTATGCCAGTGGACAAAACCTGTGAAAATGAAAGTGACTGAAACAGCTCATGTAAAATGAACATGAACAGTTGTTTTTGTTATACCAGCTGAGATAAAACAAACAAACAGATTAAAAGTAAATGACAATTTGGAAACTCAGTTTTTAATAAACCAATAATTTGTTAACAGTGTGAGCTTGATGTACTTCATCTTAGTCCTTTTGACAAGATTCATTTTGTTATAGCTGTGGCATCATTGCAGAGCCTGATCTAATACTTACAGAACTCAGTATAATCTCATTGACTTCAATACAAGTTGAATTGGACTAATAATGAAAAATCATATTATAATAATATTAGGTTTAGGGAAAAAAATAGTGCTTACAGCTGATCCAAGTCAAACTGAATTTGTCTGATATTTTACTGATGTCAGTAAAATCATACTGTAAGTTGGTATTGCTCTTTTGTGACAACTGTGGGCTCTTATCCTGAGAACCTATTAAAATCACAAGCCAGCAGTTGTTCACTTACAAGACTGTACAGATATACACTTAAATGCAATATCAAAAAGAAGTGATTTTTTTATAAACCAATTTGTAGTAAGCTATCAACTGCAGAGATTAAATAAAAGGTATATTACCATTTTTTCTTGCTCTACGTTTTTATCAAGTCTGTGGTATGTTATTTTCAGCCTATAGTTTTCTTTTTCCTTTAGGGGAGTTTCTGCTTTTGTTTTTGAATTTCACTGTAAATGACAGTTTTTGGTTTTTGGTTTTTTTTTTTCTTCCCTATGATTTCATGTGAAAGTAAATTGAAAGCAGCAAAGATTTTAAGATAACTTACAAAAAGAATAAAAATTGATTTAAAAAATAATTTTTTTTTTTGTAAAATACATAAATGACAGAGCAGTTTGACTTAAAAGCAAACAAACAAAAGAAAAAAAAAGATAGAGACATAAAACAAGCCACAAAATGTACGGGGATTCTGTGCCACTTTATATTTTAAGATATCTTCTGTTCTGCTCTGAGGAAATTTTCTCTCATTGCTCCTGAATTTAAAGAAATACAGTAACCACAGAGACAATAAATTATTTTTTATTAGTTGTGATAGTAGTGGAGCTATCTGGGTTTTTTGAAAACAGCTTGAAATTGCAGTTGTCAAAATCAAAGTCTTTATTTGTCTGTTTATCAGCATTGCCGCACAGCCTCATACTGTAAATGACTCTTTGATAAGTGGACTATGCTGGGGAGGTTTATGAACAAACAGGGAAATTTGGGCTTCTCACAAGCAGGTGGACATCTTGTGTTGGTAACTGAACTCAGGTTAAATTAACCACCAGATACATTGCTGGTATGTGGATTTGAGTAGGTCTGATATTTTCAGAAGTCTGGAGCGTGGTAGCATATGTTAAATGTAATTAAGAAGTAGCTGAACTGCAAATACATACACTTCCCAATATGTGTTTAGTTAAAATTAGGAGGAACCTTCTTTGCAGGCAAGTGTAACAGTTGTTAAAGCCTTGCTCTCAGTCACATTCTCAGCAGCCACAAGTTCATCAGGCCATTGTAGTTCTCCAGGCTGTTATCTACCCGCAATGGAGTAGCACTTCCCAAGGTGCTCCCAGAAGTCTTTTAGAGTCCAGCCAAACTTGAATGAATTTGGAGAGGGTTTGGTACCCAAGGGCCAGAATAGACTTAGCCACTGCACTCCTTTGTTTTCTGTAATACCTGATGAAACTCTGGCTTGAATGAGCAAACCTATCCTTGGTCAGTGCATGCTGAAATTCTCCAATATTCCCACCTTTCTGTCCTGCTGAGATGTACCTGTCCGATGCTGGATGAGCTCTGTGGTTTGTGGAAGCAAGCCTTGATTCTCACCCTTTTCCTTTTGTAAAACCTAAGGTCTGCCCTGATTTTCAGCTTCATAAAACTCTCGTCATCTCCAGCTACAAAAAAACAGCTGTCTCTCAGTATGTGAAGCCTTTAAAGGAATTTTCAAAGGCTGTTTCAGCTGTAAATGTAAACTGAAAGCTCAAAAAACAACACACCCCCACCCCCCCCCCCCCCCACATCCCTTCTCTTTCTTGATGATATTGCTGAGTATAATGTGCTTGACATTTTTGGAAATATGTGGCATGGTGTAGTTTGATACCATACCACTTTGCTGTTTTACAAGCTACAGCGTGTCACAGATTAAAGCTTTGTTGGATGCAACAAAGCTGGCAATAAATAAACCTCTCTGATGTCACTGTGACCTAAATTAAACTCATTCTGTTTCTTTTGTTAGCAAAAGAGTAGTTTTCATCACTTTTGGAAGACCACTAGAGTTTTTAAAAATATACTTTATAATAAAGATTTTAATTTAGTTGGAAATTAGTTGTGGGTCAGAGTAAGTGTCAGTATCTGCTGGTTTCTAGCCATTGTATGCTGGGTGTTTTGGACAGGGTAGAATGCAAAGGAGAGAAGACTTCAGAGTGGTAAAAAGATAAGGAATGTGAGAACTGACAAAGTAGCTGAATGCAAATGCATGAAGAAATGCTGCTCCTCTCTGTCAGTTGATAAATATGCAGAGATATGAGTTTTATTTTTGTTTTAAAATTACACATGCCTGAACACAGGGGTATTTGGAAGCCTGAAAGAAAAAAGATTATTTTGTCTAGTCAAGTCTGGTAGATTACTGGGCTTTTTCTTGCAAATGTTTTAATGGGTGAGTCTACAGTCTAGTTTGACTCTCAGACCTAGTTAGGTGTCCATTCTGAAGAGGAAACTTTTCATGGAAAACTGTACTCAAGGCTTAAACTATTAACTTTTCCTATGCAACAAAGCTTGCTCTTAGCAGTCTCCTCCTGCAAATATGCCTTAGAATAACAGGTTGGCTCTTAAATGAGTGAGTGCTGAGTCTAAGAGAGGATGGTAAGAAATAAGTCAAAAGTAGTTCCTGCCTTTCATTGCTTTTCAAGCATCTGCCAGTCTAAAAGTTGATTTTATTGGCTGTCAGGATTATTTATTCTGATGACACAGAACACTGTCAATGCTTCTATTCAGCTATAAGCTACTTGTGTTATGGTGGACACCTCTCAGATTTCAAAAGTAAATTAAAAAAAAAAACACTGACAGCAAACAAAGCATTGTTAAAACATAGGAACTACTTCTTCTTTGTGAAGCAGGAAGCAACCACTGGTATCAAGGTGCCCCTAGTTTTGAGTTCAGATACTTGTCCTGATTTCCCTTTTATTATCAAAATATATTGAAGGAACTTTCTAATATCCTTGCAGACAAGTAATGGTTCAATTAAAATTGAAATAAAAGAAGAAAATTGATAAAGACAGGTTTTGCTTTAACATCTTTGAGATGTCCTGAGCACGTAAGTGACATCTTGACATAACCTTTGGAATATGTGACCAACAGGACATGAGAGGTGATATTCCCCCTCTACTCTGCTCTTGTGATACCCTACCTGGAGTACTGCATCCAGTTCTGGTGCCCCCAGCATGAGGACATCAAACTGCTGAATTTGGTCCAGAGGAGGGCCACAAAGATGATCAGAGGCATGGAGAACCTCCCCTATAGGGACAGGCTGAGAGAGTTGGGGCTCTTCGGCTTGGGGAAAAGAAGGCTCTGAGGTGATCTTAAAGCAGCCTTCCAGTACCTGAAGGGGAGCCCATGATAAAGACTTTTTACAGGGGCTTGGAGTGATGACAGAGAATAGCTTTAAGCTTGAGGGCAGGTTTTAGACTAGATGTTAGAAAGGAATTCTTTACAGTGAGAATGGTGAGACTGTGGAACAGGTTGCCCGGAGAAGTCATGGATGCCCCATCCCTGGAGGTGTTCAAGGTCAGGTTGAATGAGGCCTTGAGCAACCTGGGATAGTGGGAGGTGTTCCTGCCTGTGGCAGAGGTGTTGAAACTAGATGATCTTTAAGGTCCCTTCCAATCTCAACCATTCTCTGAGTCTATGAATCTGGAGGTAGTTGCATCTCACTTTCTTTAAATGTGTAGACATTTGATAACAGAACCTATGTTTAGAATCATGAAGACCCTAGTGATTTGAATCCAGTCTTCTAAATTCCAGTACAACATCTACTACTCTTAAAAATTAGAGACTTATCTTTACAAACACTTGGGGGAATGTCTATAACAAACTGACTGAATTACAGTTGTTGTTCTTTTCTGCCTCTGAATGCCACGAGCTATTTGTGCTTATGTAGAATATACTATATAGTATTTGGTCAAGTGATTAATTTTCTACAGAATTCAAAATCTTCCATGATTCCACCTCCCCCAAATCTAATATAAATTGATGAGATTTTCTAGAATGTGGGTACATTTATCCAGAATGGTTTCTGGATGGACCAAGGTTTTTCTGAGTTAAAAACATTGTTGAATGCACTGTAGTCATAACTGAGAAATTTATGATGGAGAGCAACTGATAGGGTAATTGAACTGCAAAAAAAAAGTACCAATTTTATATCACTGCTCCATTAGATCGTGTTAAGCCAGGGTTTCTCTTCCAGCACTGTGTTCTGGAGTTCTCTAGGCAGAGGAAAAAAAATGTTTGAATGAAACTGTAGGTTTTTATTGATATAAAAGCTTTGGAATCACTACTATTATATACAGATGTTCAGCTTTCTCCACATTATATATTTGTCCTAGTAAAAACTCATAGAGTAGTGTTAATGAAACATACCTTTATGTCCTTTAAACAGCAGGCTGTGACACTATTTTAAGTGATTCTACGTTATAAAAAGCTCTGCAGCAAGATTAATGTTACAAAATTGACAGAATATTATAACACTGTGGAAAATGGTAAATTTAAAACTTTCCATTATGCCTTAATGAATACGATGGGAATCATGTGGCTGTGTCTGGTGGTTGCATCATGTCTTTCAGCTGGCTCATCAGGCTGTTTCCTTCACATAAAGTAACCTTTAGTCCTGCTTCGTTTACACTTGATAATGTTTTTCAATGTTTTTAATTTGGAAGATACGAATTTAAAGTGTGCTTCTGTTCTGAAAAGCAATGATGTTAAAATAGTAGCAGCAACCTCAACAGAATCACTGCCTATTTGCAGAGGCATAAATGCTTGGGAAAGCACCAAGACTAAATTTTAACTACATTTCTCCTCAAAGTGCATTGCAGAGTCAGGAGAGATACTGAAGAATAAGCTGCGTGCTCTTCTAGCTTGTAAATCACCAGTGGAATTGTTAACCAACCTGTAGCTGCAGGCCTACATTTTCCTCTCCTGTGCTGCTTCATTGAAGGCAACGGACCAGTTTTGTCACTTCTCTGACAGGGTATTCAGTTCAGTGTGTTAGGACAGGTAAATTTGAAATTGGTGATATTTCAAAGCTGAAGCAAAGGTCAGAAATTGATGCACGTAGCCTATTGCTGATGTGCAAGTCAGACAGAACAATCTGAGAGTTGAGGTGATGGCAGTTGTGAAAACACTTTTTTTTCTTTTTTCCCCTCAGAGCTGAAGAAATGTGAGTGCTGATAGCTGCAGAAGCCCTCAGTGCCATTTTGGAGGACTTTTCAGAATGTGATGTAGTCAAATTTTCAGACCCATTGGAAGGAGTGGGTTGAATATGCCATAATTTTCATTGGCTTGCTTTTTGCACAGATGTTATGTAACACCTTGCACATTGCTCTGTTTCCCAAGGTGCATTTGGGTTTTAAGGCACAATTCTTTCACATCAGTGTCCTTTTCTGCTTGTTTCAAATTGTCCTGTGCTAGGTATTCAATTATCTATGATTTTTTTTTTTTTTAACTGCTTGACCACAGATAGGGTTTAGTGGTGCAATTTTGAAATTTCTATGCATCTTTCAACAGCAGGTTGTGAGCCACCAGAATAAAGCTTGATAAATTCTGCAGACTTCAATATATTTGCTTGTTGGATCTGCTGTTACTATATAAGGTTGTGATCCAGGTTTGGTAGTCTACAGAAATAGCACACATTCCAGTGTTGCTTTTAAATCTGTTGCACAGCTCCATCCTAGTGCCATACTAGTTTTCTTAAATACTTGCAAGACTGTTGAGAGTAAGAACATTTCCTTTCTATACCTATGTTTATGGTTTTGGTAGATGCTTATTATGAAGATGTGACGGAGTCAGTATAATTATATCATCAATATCTTCTGCATAGGTTTTGTATAGTTATATTTGAACTAATAAGTGTCTGGGCTTAATGCTGGAAAATTATGAAATTTCTTAAATCCCTTCCCTACCCATCAGCTCCTTTAATTTTTAATTATTCAGGTCATGAAAATGCATCTTTCCATCCAACTTCATGGCCCAGGGTCTATGTGTCTTAAAGTGCAGCCACTGTGAAATTGATAAACATCAATTGTACTGAGTTTGTATGCAACCATACTGGGAAAATATATTGGCTTATGAAAAGGAAAGAACACATACACTTCATATCTGCTAATTTTATGCATACAGTGTATTTTTGTGTGAAATTTCATTTTTCTTATGCTTGGAGATACACTTGTAGGTTAACTATAATTTTTTCAGTATAAATATTATAGATTAAGAGTAGGAAGTTGTCCTTGAGTATAGGAGGTTTTAAGTAGCAGCAGCAAGGAAGGTGGCAGAAATGGGTGCTAAAGTGGAGGACTTTGAGATGGCTGAAGATAGTATGATCAGGAAAAAGGGTGTACGCAGTGGAGACAGAAGAGTTGATGAATCATGGTATAAACTTTCAGACAGAATTGTGAGTTTTAACATGGCATACATTAGCCTTCTTGTACTATCATCAAATTTTGTTGAGATCTCAGGCAGTCCTCAATTCCTCTGTTGGTTCAGGTAAAGGATAGCTTTTGGCTTTTTTATGAATGGTGGCAGAAATTTAGGTGAGTCTAAAAGTGTACTGTAGGGGAAAATGGGATTTGACAACTAAACCAGAGCTCAAGGGTATGGGTTATTCTCCTAAAAGTTAAAAACTTGGTGCAAGAAATCTCTGTGAAAAGCATTCAAAAAACAAAAGTCTTCTCCACCAAATGATGCTTGTAGATCTGGGCCATCCTGTGTGTGGAGTGGACCAGGATCAGTATGAAAATAACTATTCCTCATTAAACTCTGTGCAGATGCAGTTATTTATACTCTTTGTAAACCACAGGCTGCTGCTGCTGCTGTCACCAACCAGCTCGTGACAAGCGGCAATACTGCAACCTCTTCTTTATGGAACGGTGAGTGGGTGCAAAACACCAGGAAATCAGCAGCAATGCTCTTGTTATCTTGTGTTGAGTCAGAGCATTCAACATATACATTATATATATATACACACATATACACACACATATATATATTGATATATACATATACACACGTATATGCGCATATCTATATATGTGTATATATATATACATATATATATATATATATATACACACACACATATATACATATATATATATATACACATATATATATATATATATCATCAGACCCCACCTGNAAAATACAAACATACTGTCATAAACTCTGATCA
>WBNM01014106.1:272882-286603 GCA_013399055.1 Ramphastos sulfuratus
GATTTAGATTGTGTATACGTAAATGAGGTGAAGTAGTCATTAGTATGCCTGAAAAGGATTGTTGGAGGAAATCAAATGCATGACCACCTTCCCTGGGCTGAAAAAACAGGGACTGAATCTTCTCCAGTCTCCTGTGTTCAGATCCAAAACCTCCTTGACTCCCTCAAGAGCCCTACCTGCATGAGAGCTCCCAGATCCGACCTAGAGGAGTGTGGAATATTTAACTGGCAAATAATTTTATAGGGTAGATCAATTTCCCTATTTTAAAGCTGTTGGGTGGTTTTGAATCATTTCTCTGTGGCTCGAAAAGCTGTTCAGAAGGCCCAAATACAAACTACCCAGTAAATCCATGAGCTTGCAAAGATGCTCTGGGTACTCTGTGTCCTCATTAGTGTATGAAGCTGCAGGCCATACTTGAAGTCTGCCCCTAGATGTTAAACACAACATGAGCTAATTTATGACAATATATAGATGATGAGAAATTTCTTGGTAGGCATGGAACAGCATTTAACATTAAAGTGTGAATTTTATGCTAGGGTGTTAGGCATTACAGCTAGTTAGAAAGATTTATATTTTAAATTGATTAATTAATTAAATTAATATTTAATTATAATTAAGCATTATGTGTAGTCCTTCTATTCCTTTTCTTTGATATTTTGATGAATTGAAGTGCTACATGCTGAAGATCCTGATTAAAAAGAAAAAAAAAAAAAGAAAAGGAGAGTATGCAGAAATCTCTGTGTAACAATTGGGTATAACCTCAGCAATAATATTACTGACAAACATTTTTGCAGTAAACTCAGACTTTGTTACATCCTTCAGCACATACACATTCTTCATCCAATAGTTAGGATGGGTTTCCATTCTACTTCTTCTGATTTTGTTTTTTAACCTTTTAATTTTATTTTAAAAAATATTTAGATATAATTACAGATAGCTAGAACTGAGCCCTAAAAAGAGGCACTGAAATTATTTTGCACCCTAGATACTGTCTTGACATACTCTCATCAACAGACCAAATTTTCCAAGACCACCAAAACCCTGTCAAATTTCAGTCTTTTTTTTTGTGACTACATTTGGGTGCCAGAAAATAACAATACACTGTTTGTTTTATTCTGAAATGGACATTAGTATGTGCCAATCACATTTCGTAGCCTACCTGGCGGACGTTAATCAGCATTTCTATGATTGCATTTTAGAGGCAGATTTAGGTTCAAATTGCCTTGGAAACTTTGAAGGATTTTTTTGCCTTCTTGTAGCCAGAGGCCCAGGGATTCCTGCATGGCAGTAACTGTAGTGGGGGACTGGGGTTTGCCTGGGAAAGTCACAGGTGGGAGAGGACAGCTGGTCTCTGCAGTGCTCTCCGGGGACCTCCCGCTCAAGAGATGGTCTCCTGCTTACATTAACGGCATCCAAAGTTAACCAAGGCACTGTACTCTTCCAGGAAGCCCACGTATTAGTGTGCCTGGTTATGTGGGAATAAAGAGCACAGAGGTTTCCATCCCTCTGTCTTCACAGGAGGACTTGGTAATTTGACACCTGACCTCTTAACCCAGCCGTCTTTTGTAGAAACTACATTTCCTTCCCCACAGGGAAGAATTTGAAGGAGACTGTTAGTTTCAATGAATTCAGCATCATTGCCCCACCAGCCCCCTCTATGCTCTTACTGGAAAAGGAGACAATGTGGCTCCAAATGACTAATGCAGTTCTTTTTGGTGGTTCTTTTTAAAAAATAACTTAAATTTTAGGCTTATCTCAAGTTATTGAGGTCTATATCTGAGGTTAACATTATTAATTTATAATGACCTTCTCTGTGGCCTTCATGGGCTGAGATTGCTGTGCATGTTAGTACATACTGAGTAAAAATACTGTGGTGAGAGGATAGACTGTATTTATAGAAAACAGGGCGAAATCCTAGCTTCTATTAAAAAAAAATAAAAAGGAAATGCTAAAAAGAGAGCATTTACACACTTTTAATGAGTGTCGAGCTTGCTGAGATCTCTCAAATTGGTCCAGAGGTTTGGAATGAAGAATTATCATTTGAAGATGAACAATATGAGTTCTGCTGCAATTTCAGCAGCAATCCCCAAACCTGTTTTCTTTATCTCATGAAAACTTTAGAAACATAAACAGTGCTGAATTGCCACTGCAACTGAATAATGCAGCTTTTATTGTTGCCTGGGCTCTACTGTATATCCAAGAAAACAATTTAATACTTATTAATAAATAGAAGGTAACTAAAGTTGACCGTGATCGAGTCTGTTGGAAATTTCTTAGTACCCTTAATTTGTTAGTAAATTCAATATATTTTATTTAAACAGAATCATATATACAGTATATTAACTTTTTTTTTTTTTCCCAGGCAATCTTTACTCAGCACAGAAAGGCCAGATGTATGGGAATTGTAAAAAATCAGGATATGCATAAAAACTGTTCAAGTGCATAAAGCAGCCCCATCTGGAAGACATCTAACAGAAATGAAGTTGTACAAAACCATTCCATTGATAATAAAGCTAATTTTTATGGGTCTGACAAGTATGTAATTATGTTCAGTGGTGCTTTTCAGATTTTATCACAGTCAATAAACCGCAGTGGTAATTTCATTCCCATTTGACATATTTACATGGAAACATTTGATTGGAGGAATTAGTAACCCTGAAAGCCTTGATAGATATGTTTTAATGATCTGTGACCTCCGCAGTCCCTCATCTGTTTATTGTTGCAACAGGCGAGAAGTCGTTCCTCTGTGACCTCTGTGGCTTTGCCGGCGGGACACGTCATGCCCTCACCAAGCATCGGCGGCAGCACACAGGTCAGTGAAGCTGTCTTTACTCTCTGCAATGTTTTCTCCGGCAAGGGACTCCCTCTGCACTGGGGAACGGCACGCTGCGGCACCAAGAATACATCAGCTCATTGTTGGCTTTCTGGTCGGTTTTGTCAAACCAGTGTGCCCAAAGCCTGCATCAGATCTGTTAGCTGGGAGTTTGAGTAATTGTTTGGGGCAGGGAGGGAGGGGATGTGTTTTGCTTTTATTTTTTTTTTTTTATGAAGGAAGTAGAATTGTAAAGACTGGCTTTATGTTTAAATGGATGCAAAGTCTACCATTTTTTTTTTTTCCTTTTCCCAAGGCCCAAATAGATTACCTACTGTGAAGATTTTGCAAGAGTCTGCTAGAATGTCCCTGGGTGAAAATTAGAGACTACATATAGATTAATCCATTATTTTGGACTGAGACATAGTTGAAAGCTAGTGTTGTTTCAGTTGCCCTTTTGTAATTTTAAGATACTTTGTAATTAATAGGTGCAACTTTAAGAGTTACCACATGGTTGGCATGTAAAGCAGGATTTCTCTCCCAGAATTAGTAAAGCTTTTCTACTGCCTAGTTATAAAAAATTAATATCAGATAAAATTAAATTGGTTCTTCGCTTCAGAAGACCAGAAAAAGTGTAAGTATTAATATATTTTACCTTAATTGTGCTTTTCAGGAGTTCCTTGTAAGCATTTGATTATTTGAATACAATTTGTTCAAACCGACACAGAAGTGTTGCTACTTAAGCCATTGTAGTTTTTGGTTTACTGATTGTCATAAGAATAACGTAATATCATCAGGAATTGCTGTGTGAATTAAGTGACCATTGTCTAATGGACAGTGGAAAGAAATGGCTAGCAAATGAGAAGCTGTAGTTGTTACATCATGAATTTTCCATGGATTTTGTAAAGGAATCTCAGTTGGAGATTTTATTATGTCTCTGAATAAACTAATCGTGATTCAGGACATGCAACATCTAAGCATGTACTTTTCTGGAGAGCAGCTTCTCTCTTTCTTAAGAGCCTGAAGCCATTCTTTCCACCCTGTTTTCAGTTTATTAAAGCAGCCATATTTGGAAGACAGTCTGATGCTTTAAAAAAGATGGGGATTTCAGCCTGAAACAGATAAGCACTCTCTGTCTCTCTATCTATATATATATAAAGGCATAAAAAATGCGGGGCCAAATTCTGCTTACACGTCTAACTGTAATCATACCTCCAGAATTTTTCTTCTGTTAGCAAGGAGCATTCAGTTGTGTGAGGGTACTGCCACAGTCAGTTCTCATTCGCTGCAGAAAGTTTGGATTTTTAGTGTCCAAGGAAATGCATTATAGTAAATGCAAGTTCTCATAGTATTACTCTCTCTGAATGATACCAGGAGCAATGCAACTTCTGGTATGGATGTTGTATGCTTTAGTAACTGAGAGTTTGGGGTTTTTTGGGGTTTTTTTGAGCTTTGAAGAATTTTCACATGTTGGCTGAAGTTTACTAAATGTACGATAAGAATGGTTTTGTTTTTGGTTTTGTGTTTTTTTTTCCTTTTAGCAGCAGTAAGCTCTTGTTATCAACAAGGTGGGAACTACCTTTTTTTTTTTTTTTTCCCATTGGCCTGCCATGTGGCTCACTGGGATTATGCCTATGTCTATGACTCATAGTTAGGACAACCATACAAATGGTCATTTCAGAGTGGAAAAGTGCAAAAAAATGCTTATTCTTGTATTTATCCTTCATGACTTTATCCAAGTGCAGATCTGGTTCCTCAGAATGGAATTATTAGTTATATGTTTATATATTTGTATAAATATAAGCAGATAGAAAAAGTATTTTGTTTCCTGGTTCACGTGGCTGATAATGTGGTGTGTTCCTGGTGGAAAGCTGCCCAGGTTTTCAATGGCATCTTGCCCTTCTTTTGCCAGTATGGTAGACTTTTGTGCCATGACCACAGGGATTCACAGCTTATAGATCATAAAGCTTGCATCTAACATGCATAACTTTATATTTTATGTCAGGACTGGAGGCTCATTATTACTTTGTTATTAACTTTATGCTATACAGGACAGTATCTCAGAGGCAGAGGTATCTATCTTTTTGGCATTTATCTGCCTCTCTGACACAAACAGAGATGATTCTTTAGCAGAAAAATTATCTGCAGCTTCTGTTTGTTTCAAGGAGAATGACACAACCCACCTTTACCTGCATTGGTGCACTTACATGAGTTCCCATGTGTTTTCATCCAGTGCACAACTTTATCTCAGTCCTTAGCTGCATGCACTCCTCTTTGTATCTGTATTTTTCCTTCCGTGTCCCCAGTTGGCACAATTTTCCCAGAGCAGAATGCCAAAGCAAATTACAATCAGGTTTGAAAGGGATAGGTATCAAAAATAGTCTAAATGGCTTAAATAATTCCCTACTGTAATGCAAGCTGTCTAGAAGGCTGACACAGAACATCTTCCAATCCAAGATTTACTTCTATCACCTGTCAGAGACCCTTGATTCAAGGGCAAATGAGCAAATCCTCACATGTAGTTGAGGAGCCTTAACTGGCTTAACAAGCCTCCTCTCGTCCCAGCCTCAAGGCCCAGGGTGTCCTGACACCCCAGAGAAATGTTCAGCTGCTGATAAATATTTGACACAAGAGAGGACTGCCTGTAGGACCAGCCACTTAGGCTTTTGATGCCCTCGATTCTGGTATTTCTTACTCTGTTCCTCTCTTTTTAGATTAAGTTATTTTTAGGTACCTGGAGAGATACCTTTACCAGTGAGAAAATCTGCCTGAAGATGGGAAGATAAATAATAACATTGCAAATTTTAGTGTGGGCTGAATTTAGAATTAGTTGAATTCCACAAAGAATTTAAGCCATTATCTGAATTTTGTAATTAAAAAATGGTAAATAACCTCTGCATTAGCTGTCAGAAACATGTACACACACCCCAAAGAAACATATAATATATCATTTAAAGGTTTTACCTTAATCATGATCAATTAGGAGCTTGCATAAGAGAAAACAAGCAAGGATAATTATTTCTGGCTTGAAAACTTGAAAACGTTTAATTCTTAAATTTAAAAATGTAATGTTTGTGTTCTGGTCTCCTCCTTTGTTTGTCTGGCTCTTGGTATCAGTCTAATTTTATAGAATCCTAGAATCATAGAATGGTAAGGTTGGAAGGGACCTCAAGGATCATCTAGTTCCAACCCCCTGCCATAGGCAGGGACACCTCCNCACCCCTTCTGATTGTTTCCCGGATCCTGCTGTACTAGCTGGCTCAGTCCAACAGTGCTGGTCTGTCACAGCCTTTGTTCTCTTGCATGAAGTTCTTTACTTAGTACTCCTGCAAATTGCAAAACCCCAGTCCTCACCTTCTTCACAACAGCAGTCTACAGTAGCTTCTTGCATGTTGGCTATGGTGGAATCTTTCGGAGGATCATAGATGCACATTGCTGTAGTAGAGTGTTAGAGGGTAAGGACACTGCACAACAGCAGTTCTGTAGCAGTCACTCTGAACCTATGGAAATGAAGAATTGTGTCTTTGTTCAGATATTTTCATGAATTTTTGAAGATGGCAGCTTATATTGTACAGATCACTGTTTGTATAGTTGCTTCTTCTGCTCACTCATTTCAGTCTTGCACTTCTCAAGACATTTATAGGTCAACATAATAAAGAAAGAAAATTTAATAATATATGTGTTTTTATCCAGATGAGTGACTCACTTTGTGTTTCTATTTCTCATGTGAACTGCTCTTTGACTTTAATGTGTAGTTACATTACTTGGCATTGAATTTAATGTATAATGTAGCCTCTTCTCTTCAACTTCTCCACCACAGCTTAAAAAAATTATAATGTAGCACAGCAAAAAGACTTATGGCTCTTTTCAGCAAGAGGAGAGGTGAAATTTGAAGAGTATCTTGTGTTGTTCTTCCTTTTCTGTTTATGCCAGCATTTGCAGCAGAATCTTGAACTTGATTATAGCAAATCTTTGGCCAAAAATGACACCAAAAACTTGGGTGTGTTAAAACTTTCTCTCTGCTTAAGAGAAATCATTTAGTGGAACAGTTTTCCTTCCCATTTCTGAGCATACAAATGTCACAGCAACCCTATGGCATCTACAGGGTTTCTAATAAGAAAGAAAGAGATTAAGGATGTACATTTATTTATGTCTTAAATGCAAAAAAAAGTTGACCAGACTTAAAGCAAGCAGAGTTATTCAGGCTTCATTAGCAAGCCTTTTAAGTGCCTCTCCAGGGAACAGCCTTAACAAACACTAGAAATAGTTGGAAATAAGAAAAAAAATCCTGTAACATGCAAGCAGATGGCTGCATTTTGTGGTCTACTCATTCCTTAGGTCACATGAAACTTAGAGGATTCTTTCTGTGCTGCTCAACACATCACGTGAAAGAGAAATAGGGCTAAAAGTGATAGTTTCCCATTGAGATAACTGGAGTAAGATTTCTTCCATCTCACTAAGATTTTGATTACTTGTTTAAGACTTGGAAATTGAAAGTAGCATTTGATGTATTTTTTTTTTTCTTCACTTAGGTGAAAACTGGATCCTCTATAGCTCTGTATCTGTTCTATAGGCAGAAATTATCTGGGCAGTTATGATTATAAATAAAAAATTCATTTTGCCATCCACAAATCAACAGGATTTATACTCTGTGTTATTTCAGTTTTCCTTTAAAAGGTACATGTTAAGTACATAACTGCAGAGAGAAATTTATGATTGCAGTAGCGTATGCTCTCTGTCCTAAAAAAGCTTATCCTCAGAGAACTCAGGTGAAATCAGAGAAAAAAGGAAGAAAGAAAGAAAAACAAAGCTATAATGGGGTGGAGGGAAAGCTAAGATAGATGTTATAAGAAGTCAGGACAGAATTTGGAGAGGCAAGAGAAAACAGAAGCCTTAGTCACAGTCGTTTGAGAACAGAATAGGTAGAGCTGATGAGGCTAACTCGTTAGCAGCAGCTTTAATAACTGCTTTTGTAGATACTGGTGCTGCCTTTTACCAGTGCCTTTGACCAGTTGCTTCCCCAAACATTGATTGCTGGAGCTAAAATTTTCCATGTTAGGTGACTTAAACAGTTGAGACACTTCAGAAGCTGCTTGCAGTAGAATCAAAAGCCAAAACAACTACTTTTTGTTTGTTTGTTTTTGAGCTGCAGGTTAGGAAACACAGCTCATTGAAAGTGCTTGTGTTAAAAACAAGATAAAACTCCCCCCAAAATAGTAGTTCACTGAGCTTGGTATGTGTGTATTTCCTCTTTTTCTTCTAAGAGCTTGTTGATCATTTTAGCATTTTGGGACACACATCCTTCTATTTCATGGGGTTAGAGATGATGAGGCACAGACAAGTCTTTTGTAATGGTAAAGTGGGGTTGGTTTGGGAGTTTTTACCCTTATTAATTTTTAAACACTTAGACTTTTGTTCTCACAGTTTTGGATACACTATTTTATACTTATTAAATAGTATTGTTTAAAAATTACTGACAATATATATTTTTTAAAATTAGTGTTATTTTAATTTTCTGTGAGTTATATCCTTGGCTGGGACAAGGGAAAATCCTGCTGGAATACATAGTGGCAGCCTGTATAAAAATAAAATTAAGTTTATTGCCTGAAATGTCTGAGGGCAGGAAGTGGGTGAAGAAAACTGGGACACAAAGGCTGGTGAAGAGCATTCTGGCCCAAAGATAAGGCAGACAAAAAAAAAAAAAAAAACCAAACCAAATCTTCAATGAGTAGGTCTGAGAAAGACTTCAAACAAATAGATAAAAAGAAAAGTACTGCTCCTACAGCTAATAGGTTCTTCAGCACCCTCCAAACCAAGGAAATACCTCATCTTCTTTTAGATTTTTTTTTTTTTTCAGCTGTACCTGTCAGACTGGCTAATTTTCCATAGAAATAAATGCTTTTCCCCATGTGCAGCTGCTAAGAATTACAAGTCATGCTAGGCTCTCTTCTTTCCTCCCAGTTTACTTGGCTTTTGTTGTGAGGTAATGCTGTGATGTATTTTCTGTCAGGTGAGATTTACACATATCCACTTGACAGGAGCAGTTAGACACAAGGATTTCCTAAGGAGAAACTTCCTGGAGCAGGAGGCAAGGATGATCATTTTTCTTTTGGTCACAGTGGAATTTGCAAGCCCTCCTGGTTTCTGTGGGCCCTTGCTTGTCTGTCAGCCCCACTGGCCCTGCCCCAGCATAGTAACAGAGTTTTACCTGATCCATCCTCCCCTGAATGGCAAACAAAAAATCTCCTTTCAGTTCAGATCTGTGAGGTTGTTGTGGTTTTTGTTTTGTTTTGTTTCGTTTTTTTTTTTACAATGGGGGTAAATTGGCAAGGTTCTAATGCATTTTAAATGAAAGCAGTTAAAATAAGTATGTATGTTATCTAAAATACCTGTGGCTTTACTACTTAGGGTTGAAAATGTTGCTATCTCTTTTAATACCAGAAGATAAAATAAAGCAGGAACAAGAAATCTCCAGTTCAAGAACAGGTTACGTTGCTAGGGAGTCTGTGGCCTCCCAGAGAGTTTAATTGAAGCAGCAGCCACTACCACTGAAGCTGCTGGGAGAATCAGCTTCTCCAGAGCAGAGAGTCAGTCAGTGTCTGACAAGAAAACCCCATTTGGGGCAGGAAAGACATACTTTCTAGCAGTCTCAATTTGTCCAGCATAGAGGCTTCCTCATTGTGTCCTGCCCCTTCACCTTTCCTTGTCCCATGAAACAATAAATGAAAAATAGTGGCTGGTATTCTCTGCAGCAGCTGCTAAAAGCAATTATTCCAACTCTTTATGGAGCCTTCAGAAGCCACTCAGTTGTCCTTCTATACAGCGCTACAGACACAGAGGATCTTGCATTTCTTTTTTCCCATGGGTGGAAGGAAACCCCAACAGTCTCCAAGAAGGAAAACTGCAGATTTGTCTCTCTTCTCAGAATTCTGGCAAAGTCTTTTGGAAGTCTTGAGTGTCTCATGCTTTAAGCAGGCTTGAAAAAAATCTGTCTTGGAGGCATGGCCTTTTGCCTTGTCTTCTGCTGGCGATGTGTCTCCTGTCAATCTGAAAAGCTGCAAACAGTACCTGCTAAGAGACTTGAGGCTAAATTTTGAAACTGCCTGTTGTAGATCTCTGAACATTCTACAAGGTAGGTGTCCACCTCTAGCAGTTTTATTCAGGCTTCTTAACTTACAGATGTCGATTCCTCATGGAGTCTTTGGCATAAATACTTCTGAAGGCTTGCCCAGTGCCATCAACTGGGAGCTGCTTTTTGCCTTTTCCATGTAAAAAGAAACCTGCTTCCACTCTTAATGGTGACTGCATGTGCCTGTAAGCAAGATGGAATGGTTTTGGAGCAACCAGTTGTAAAACAGGATGTAGGTGTCTTAGCTAGATATGAAAGGCTGTGTAGCTGACATGAAACTTTAATTTCTTAGTGTCTTCTAAGGGGTGGACCCCTCTGCTGGCACATAATAACTTATAAACTAGAATCACAGAATGATAGGGGTTGGAAGAAACCTCCAGAGATCATTGAGTCTAAAGCAGGATCCTGCCAAAGCAAGGTCACCTAGGCCAGGCCACACAGGTGGATTTTGAAATTCTTCAGAGAAAGAGACTCCACAGCCTCTCTGGGCAGCCTGTTCCAGTGGCCTGTCACCCTAACTGTAAAGAAATTTCTCCTCATGTTGAGGTGAAACTTCTCGTGTTCTGGCTTGTACCTGTTGCTCCTAGTCCTATCCCTGAGCACCACTGAAAAATTTCTGGCACCTTCATCTTGACACTCACTTCTCAGGTATTTTTAGACGTTGCTAAGATCCCCTCTCAACCTTCTCTTCTCCAGACTAAACAGCCCCAGGTCTCTCAGTCTTTCTTTCAAAGGGAGATGTTCAAGCCCCCAGTTGTCCTCATAACTCTCTGTTGGACTCTCTCCAGCAGTTCCCTGTCTCTATTGAATTGGGGAGCCCAAAACTGGACATAGTATTCCAGATGTGGTTTCACCGTGGCAGAATAGAGGTTTTTATTTTTTGATTTTTATTGTTCTTCAATTAGTAATCCTCTAGAAATTATCAATGCAGTTTGCACATTCAGCAGAGATTTGATTTTAGTCTTTGAAAAGATTGTTGTAGTCTATGTTTGGTGATTGGTATCTTTCTTTGCATTAAGCTTGCATAGAATCATAGGATAGACAGTGTTGGAAGGGACCTCAAGGATCATCCAATTCCAACCCGCTGCCATAGGCAGGGACACCTCCACTAGCACAGGTCACTCAAGACCTCATCCAACCTGGCCTTGAACACCTCCAGGGAGGGAGCAGCTACAACCTCCCTGGGCAACCTGTTCCAGTGTCTTACCACCCTCACTGTAAGGAACTTCTTCCTAACATCCAGTTTAAACCTTCCCTCTGCCAGTTTAAACCCATTTTTACTTGTCCTGTCACTACAAGACTTTATAAATAGTCCCTCTGCAGGCCTCCTGTAGCCCTTAAGATAGTGGAAAATCTGCTGATCATCTAGTTCAGTCCCCCCTTGCCACAGGCAAGGATGCTTCCCACTAAGACCAGGGTACTCAAAGCCTCATCCAGCTTGTTATTAAAACATTTCCAGGGATGAGGCATTCACACCTCCTCTGGACAACCTATTCTATTGCCTCACCACCCTCACAGTAAAGAACTTCTTCCTAATATGTCATCTAAACTGACCCTGCTCTGGTTTTAAGGCATTGCTCCTTTATCCTATGGCCACATGCCATTATAACACAGTCCCTCTCCAGCTTCCCTGTAGACCCTCTTCAGGTATTGGAAGGCCTCTATAAGATTTCCCTGGAGCCTTCTCTTCTCCAGACTAACCATCCCCAACTCCCTTCCTGGAGGTGTTCAAGACCAGGTTGGATGAGACCTTGAGTGACCTGTTCCAGTGGGAGGTGTCCCTGCCTATGGCGGGGGGTTGGGACTGAATGATCTTTGAGGTCCCTTCCAACCTTACCATTCTATGATCTGTTCTGTCGTCTTGCTGAGCATGGAGGTGAGACTGACTGGCCTGTAGTTCCTTGGGTCTTCCTTGTCTCCCTTTTTGAAAATGGGGATTATGTTTCCCTTGTTCCAGTCAGTGGGAACTTCACCAGACTGCCATAACTTTTCAAATATGATGGAAAGTGGCTTTCAAGTTCTTCTGCTGGAATTGTCCCACTGTTCAGAGAAGATGCACAAGGGCAGAAAGATAGCAGGCAAGAGAGGGGAAATGGAGCACTGAGTTCTGGTTCATACCCTTCATCCTGGTTTATGTGTATTATGTAATGGATAAAATGAAAAATCCAGAAGGAGAGAAAAAACAAAGATTCTTTCCTTCTGGAGATGTTCCTTTATAAGCAGACAGAGAATACAGGGTTCAGAGTGATTTATTGCCTTTGATCTCCAACAGTGTTCCTTCCAGGGCTGTTTGTGGGCTCGAATTCAACTAAAAATGTGGGGTGATAGGAACACCTGTCACCTGGTGGTAACATTTTCATGAAATAAGGTCCAGTAACATGGTTACCCTGTTTGTCCTTTTTGCTGCTGTGTAACACCACTTGGGAAGTCTGCTGGCAAGTGACGTGTATCAGTCACAAGAAGAATAATATTTTGCAATAAGTAGTAATTACATCTGGAAATCTGTTTTGTATTTGCAGTATTTATATGTGCATGGACTAAAATCCATCTCAAGGGACTTGTCTCCCTTTTCCATTGATGAAAACTGATAATGCATATCTTCTCTTGTCACCTTCTAGGAGAGAAACCATTCAAATGTGATGAGTGCAACTTCGCTTCCACAACACAATCGCATCTGACACGACATAAACGTGTCCATACTGGAGAAAAGCCTTACAGATGTCCCTGGTGTGACTACAGGTAATGAGTCATTAACTAAAGCATGATGAGAGAAGGGTTAAGGTGATCAGATGAGGTTCATTTGAAGTCACCAATAAAAATATATTGCCATTAAAACACCATCAGGGCAGCAGTAATTGCGTATTAAATTAGGAGTTAAATTTAAAAACTTAGTCTTTAGTATTTAGGTATTACTTTATAAAGAAAAACAAATGATGGGAAACCTTTTAGTGGTAACACTGCAATGCTAATGTTGAGTGTTTGCCTCCCAGCTGCTCTGGTGTCTGTTGGAATTCTCCATGGTAAGGCCACTTATCTGCATTGCCTTTTCAAATCAGTTGCAGTTTTGAAATTTTTCTCGGTTGAGTTGCAACCATTTCACCAAGAAAGAAAAAAAGTCCTCTAAAAGGTTTAGCAGCCCTAAATACTCACCAGACACTACTTAGAACAGGAAGCAACTGAAGTTAGTTACAGTGCTGCAAAGTCTTGTTTTCCTTCTTCCAGCCGGGGTGTGAGAGTTGGTTCCATGGCAGAGTCTCCCACATTGCACCACTCAAAGGTGATCAAAAATTGTGTGATCAAAAATCACATGAATGGGTAATTAAGATTACTTTTGGTGCTCATCCCATGTGCCTTTTGTTCATTGTAGACTACTTATTAAATATAGTTAGGTCACACCTTGAGTACTGTGTGCAATTCTGGGCCCCTCAATTTAAGAAAGATGTTGAGATGCTTGAATGTGTCCAGAGAAGGGCACCAAAGCTGGTGAAGGGGCTGGAGCACAGCCCTGTGAGGAGAGGCTGAGGGAGCTGGGGGTGTGCAGCCTGCAGAAGAGGTGGCTCAGGGCAGACCTCATTGCTGTCTACAACTACCTGAAAGGAGGTTGTGGCCAGGTGGGGTTGGTCTTTTTTCCCAGGCAACCAGTGACAGAATGAGGGGGGACAGTCTCAAGCTGCACCAGAGGAGGTTTAGGCTGGATGTTAGGATGAAGTCCTTCACACAGAGTGATTGACCATTTGCATGGGCTGCACAGGGAGATGGTGGAGTCACCATCCCTGGAGG
>WBNM01014106.1:293446-345542 GCA_013399055.1 Ramphastos sulfuratus
TTGGACTTGATGATCTTTGAGGTCTCTTCCAACCTTGGTGATACTGTGATGTGTCCCTTGCTGCAAGACTTTCATGCTGTCTGCACTGACTGGGGAATCCTGTCTCTGCAGTTTGGGATAACTGTGCTTGTGGCACTATACAAAAGAACTTGAACTCCCTTTCACACAGCTCTCCTTGTCCTCCCTGACAGATGCCAGTGCCACTAGACCACTGAAAAGAATGTATGGTTATTAGAAAACATGATTATTTCTTTAAAAAAAGAAAAGGAACATATATGTACACACACACAAATATATTGGTATATGTAGACTTGATGTCTATGGTCCACAATGAAGTTGCCCATTTAAGAGCCTTTTTGCACAGCATGTAGTAGTCAGATCCTTTTCTTTCTGTATGTTTAAATTATGGCACAGTAAATATACTTTACTTGGTGTAAGGGTAATAGGAATTTTTATTTATTTTAATGAATAATGCTTATTACAGTATGGAAATCATAGAATGGTTTGGGTTGGAGGAGACCTCCAAAGGTCATCTAGTCCAAACCCCCCTGCAGTGAGCAGGGACATCCTCCCCTAGATTAGGTTCCTCAGAGCCTTGTCAAGACTGACTTTGAATATCTTCAGGGGTGGAGCCTCAACTGCCTCCCTGGGCAACCTGTTCAGTGTTCCACCACCCTCATGGTAAGGGACTTGTTCCTAACATCCAGTCTAAATCTCCTCTAATTTCAAACCATTGCCCCTCATCCTATCACTACAGGCCTTTGTAATGATTTCATGAGTAATGTTAACTCAAGTTTCCTTTTTCCCCTTATTTCAGTGTCTGTATTTATTCCTGTTTTCCTTTTCGTTCTCGTGTTTGGGTGTTTTAAACTTGTTTGTTGTTGCTTGGTGGCTTGGGTATGTTTGGTTGGTTGGTGGGGTTTTGTTTGGTTGGTTGTGAGGGTTTGTTTTATTTTGGTTTGGTTTGTTTTTTTCCCTGTGACCACTCTTAAGATGACTTAAAATTTGCCTTTTTTAATTCAGTGAAACTGTGATTCTCATGCTAATTCTGAACCACTTGAGACTTACAGGATCCATCCAAGTACCTTTAAAACAGTGATGCAGTTGCAAGCATTGGTAATACTATTCTGGCCTCATTTTTGCTTGAGTCTTTTGAAGAACAACTTTTGAGAGCTGTGTTAAAACCTAAATGCAATGCTAGGTTGTTCAGGGGTGACCACTGAAGTTTAATGTTGCTGAGCTATGCAGCCATTTCGATGTCAGTGTAAAAAATCTTGTATGGTTTTAACTCCTGACAGCTTTTCTCTGTTGCAGCCTGTCGTGATCCTAGCTCAGTGCTCTGTCACTTTGTTCACACTTTAAGTTCTGCAAAAATATTCTCAGGTTCCTGATAATGCTCAGTAGTTACAGTCTCACTCTTGCTGTTCAATCTGGGCTTTGTCCCTAGAATTCTCTTCTTAGGCAGCCTTTCCCTCCCTGTACTGTTGTTTTGGTTTGTGTTTGTTTTGTTTGTTGTTTGGGTTTTGTTTTGGGTTTGTTTTTTTTTTTTAATCAGTGTACAACACACTTAAGTATTTAATGTGTAGGAAATATGAATAAAAGCACTTCATGCAGTGGTCAGATTAACGAGTGTCTCCTATTACCACATTTTATCTTCTCCCTGTCCTCACACTTCTTTTTTTCCCATTGCATGCAATCAGCACCATCCCAACTGTTCCTCTTTCTTAAGGAGCATAAATATGTTACAATAAATATCCCTATATTTATATTTAATACATAATTAATGTTTGTAAATCTGGAACACCAGCATATCTTTCAAGCTGAAATAATCTTAAGTAGGTGTATTTTGATAGTAAATAAAATTTTAGTGCTAAGCTCAAGATGAATAGCAAGGCTACAGTTATGATATAGCTTTTAGTAACAAAAAAGACTTGTAATTTCCTGTTCTTACAGAGCTCCTGATAAAAATGTAGAGTGAAGATCTTCTTTTATATCTACAAATAAGCTTTCATTTGTTGGAATAATTTGATCTAAAAATAATCACTAGCATCACAGCTTAATTAATATGGCTCTTTTAGGTAAAATTATTTTTTTTAAAAAGCCTGAAGTGACTATATATATATGTTTGCTTTGCTCTTGCCTGTTAACACAGAATAGAAAACAAACGTGTTTGTTTCTTTTATCATTTCCTTAATCCCCAATCCAGTCATTAAAAAAGAGCCACAGTTATCTTTGGAGGTGGTCAAATCTACAAGGAACTATTATTATTATAATTAAAATACCGTGGTAGTGTTAGAGGCCTGCAAGATGAAATGAATAGACACTAGCCTGCTGCATTGCCTCTGGTTTATTCTCCAGGCATTATGGCTACTACCATGTAAAAATATTTCTGTGTTAACACTCTTTGTGGCAACCTTCTCTCTTCCTCCTTCATACATGATATACACAAGAAGTTAAAATGTTGGCAATTGACAGAAAAATCTTCCTCCTTCTTACATGACATACACAACAAGTTAAAATGCTGGTAATAGACAGAAAAAAATCAGTTCAGAAAGAGATGTTAGCCTAGTGCAAAGCGGGAGAGAGGGAAAGGATTTTTTTCCTTTTAAAGGAGAATGAAAATAATTGCTGAATAGAAAGTAAGCAAAAAAAGGAAAGAAGACATAAACCCTGAGCTTTCCTGTTTGAGTAAGTCTTGCCACTTTGATACTTCTAATGTGTTAGAATAGGTCAGCAATTTAGTAATTTTTCAAATAAATATGAGTGTTAGAAACTCTGGATTCATTGAAACTAAATAAAACTGCATTGCATCGGAGTTGCCCTTGCCCCTTTGACACCTTCTGCCCAAATTCTTCTGACAGCTTTGGAAACACAGGCATTAAAGCTCCTGCCTCCACCATGAGGCTCCCTGCCTCCAAAGGTGGAAGTTGTTGGCTCCATGCACCAGGTCTGCAAGCTTGCAGTGTGACTGGGAGGTGATTTCCCGGGAGCACAATGAAGCATAGTGGGACTGAGGCTCTGGGGCAGGCTTGGCACTTGGATTGTGGGGGGCTGATGTTCCTGGCAACCCTCTCCCAGCGTGGTGGTGAACTCCTGTACTCTGGAACCCCATCTCTGAGATCTTCAGCCCTCTAAACTTTGTTTTGGAGACAAAGGCTTCAGAGATCTGGGAGCTTCACAACCCGTGGATTAAAGCTGCTGCTTAGGTTTGGCCAGTAAAAGTCTCGTCAGGAACAATGAGAGCTTTTCTCAAGGTGTGCATGAGCCTTGCAGCTTTCTGTACCATCAGTCACATTTTCAGTTTCCTCAGCTGCTGGTGAAGATGATGCAGTTTAGGGAGGACAGACCATTTGGTCTAGAACAGGTTGCCTTCCCTAAAACCATTTTCCAAACTCTGCTCTATGATACTCTATTCTCATAAGTCATGGATCAAGGATGTATTTTCACTGGAGTCTTTACTGTAAAAAAAAAAAAAAAAGGCAGTCTGGGGAGAAGCCTATTGTCCAAGTAGTTTAATGAGTTGCTTGTTTAAACTATTTTGTCTCTGATTGGGGTGGTCTTTGTGGATTAGCTGGACCTGTTTAGGTCTGAATAGCAGGTGTTGATATTGCTGAGGCTTTGTAAGAAACAGAACATAAAGCCCTCTGATTTTTTTTATTGCAAGTGATGGAGATGTTGCACTGGTCCCACCATTGTAATCTTTCTGTTTTTGAAAAACAATTTAAAAAAACTCTCCAAAGATATTTTCAAGATGTTGGTCAGCATTTTAGTTTCCAGTTTTCTTTCTATCTATTAAAAAAAGTACAAAGTGGTGATAGTAGCATTCATTGAATTTGCTTATTATATTAGGTTAGTTTATTCAGTATTTGTCTTTAACCTACATGTACCTACATGTACCTGTGTTTTATGCTTTAATTTCTTTTTAGTGTTTTCTTCTAATAATGGAAAAATAATCATGGAAAAAAACAATAACAACAAACCCAACCAAAACCAGAGTACAAAATACATCTGAAAAAGGTTGTTCTGCATTCTTAGATGGCATGAATCAATGCTATTGCTTCTTACTTTGCATCCTCAGAGAAAAGATGGGGAGTGCCACACAGACAGGTTATAAATGCTGAGGCTTAATGTGCTGGGAGAGACAAGCTTGTGCAACACCTTTCTACTTTCTCCCATCCCCAAAGACTTGGGGATTGGAGTAGAAATGTTCTTGATATTACCCCACCTCCTTCAGTAAATGAAATGAAATAGGGAGGTAGTAGGAACCAAGAGGGATAGGAAATAGCTGCTGCTGTTCATAGCCTGAGAGCAAACTGATTACTCTTCCTGGAGTAAAGAGAAAGTTGCAAAGTTACTTTTCACTCTCAAAAAACTGCCCAGTTCTCTGTGGTGCTCCCAGGGTTGGTAATACAGCTGGAGGTTCCTCTGTATCTCAGGCCAGCTGACCTCCAGTCCAGTTCTGGTTTGGTTTCCCTTCCACTTAGGCAAAGTGCCCAGCTCTCCATGAGTCCCAGAATACAGGTCCATACACATATATGTGTATAAAGCTTTAAAGCAGCTCTGCTTCTGATGTTCTTCAGGTTGGTGCTGGTCTCTTCTCACAGGTAGCTAGTGATAGAGCAGGAGGCCTTAAACTGCAACTGAGTAGGTTTAGACTAGACATTAGGAATTTTTTTTTTCACAAGAGACATTGGAATGTGCTGCCCAGGGAGGTGGTTGAGTCACCAACCCTGGAAGTGTTTAAAGGTTATTTGGATGTGGTGCTTGGGGATATGGTTTAGGGTGAACCTTGTAGAGTAGGCTATTGGTTGGACTTGTTGATCCTGAGGGTCTTTTCCAACCTGAACATTTCTGTGATTCTGTGATTGCTCTCTTCTTATAATTTTGGTGATGCTGTAATTTAAAAAAACACCCAGGCAAAAACTCCGTCGTTCTTAATAAAATTGTGTTAAAATCCTGTAAATACATAAAGTGGTTCTAGTGCAATCAACTGCCTGAACATCATCCCAGTAGTTTATTGTGATATTACTTAAAATACAGTCTTTATAATAAAACTTTACATTTGTGACTTCAATGCACTTTCCTTCAACCCCTGCTCAAGGTAATTTTGGATTCTAACAACTGTAGTTGAGGAAATAATTTGTTCTGCTAGAAATCCCATGTGCAACATCTTCCCATACTGAGATTCCTCAAAATGCTCTTGAAAGTCTTCATTCATCATCTACAGGGCAAACAATACTCAAAGTACTTTTGAAGTTGTAGAAGGCACTGTGATTAGCTAAATGAATTCTGAAATTCTGAAGAAAATGAATTCTGAAGAAAAATGTAGCATTTCATGCATTTTTTGTTAACAAGCTTTTAGTAAAATACAGAGAACCATTTCCATTAGCAAATTTGGGAGATACCTGCTGTATTTTAACATATAAAAAGCCATCAGTAATTTATTTTCTTTTCAGGAGAGAGATGTGACTATAGTTTGAAAAGACAATTTTTAGAAATGAGTTGACAAGGATTGAATTTTTTTTTCCTGATGTCCTCAGCTGATTCTGAGACTTGTACCAGCCCATCCATCCATTTTCTGTTGGCTTCTTTAATAACTTTTAAAGTTGTTGGCCAATTTCAGTCAAAACTGATAACCCATAGTAGTTGAGATAATTTAAGTTCCTGCATGTTTCATGAAAGAAGTGAATGAGGAGAAGAGAGGAAAAAGAGATCATTAAGAAACAAGCACTGTAACTAGACACCATATTGTTCCAGCCTCACCACCTAGCACAGCTACTGATGGGAATATCCTGAAGGACATGTTGGGGAGCAGCTGCTGCTGTTAATGCTTTGGGAGATTTAGTGAGCAGAGCAAGAGTCCACAGGAAAACATGCTTTGGTTGGTACACTGCTCATGTATCACTGGGTTTAGGTCCCAAATTAACTGTTTGTTACAAGTTTTAGGACAGGTCATTTTAAAAGTTAAAACCTGAAAGGTGTGTTTAAGGATAAAGAGAACACACAGAGCTAACCGTATTTTTGTTTAGCAAATAGATTATTTGGAAGAGATTTGTGCCCCTGAGATTGAGAGCACTGACATTTCTTAATGAATAGGAAGAAGCTTCCCATTATGGATATTACTTCTCAAGTGCTTACTGTGGCATTTCTTCTCTCTTCATTAGGTCATTTACTGATGAACTGTGACATAATGCATAGGTCTAGACAGATGTATTTACATGAGGGAAAGTTTGAACAAATACAAAGTTCTTTTTACATATTTTTAGTGGTACTTAGCATCCACTCATTCTCATCCCACATGGGTTCCAATGATTCTGTACTTATTTGGAATTCAGCCTCTTCATTTAGGTGGCTAAATGTGGCTTTCATCACATTTTAATTTGAATTTTAATTACTCAGCCTTTAAGATTTTGATCAGCACTAATAAATTATACCACAGTCATTTTCTACGTTATTTAGCTGATTGATTTTTGTGTGCTAAAAAACAGTCATTTTGAGGAGCAATAAAAACACTTTCAAGTACAAGACAGGTTTCAAAGATAAAGAAATTTGTACCACATTTGTTGAAGCCTGGGTCAGTCCAGAGGAGGAAGACCTATATGTGAGCCCTTGAAAGGGCAAAGCAGATGTTCAAAGAAATGCAGCCACATCAAGTCAGGCAGTCAGCCTCATAAAGGTTGGGTAGTGCAGCTTTTGGGACCTGCCATGTGTTGGCTTCTGATGGTGCAGGAGGTGAGAGAAGATTATACAGTGTTGGGTGATGTTAGCTCTATTAGTGCTCTAGGTGTTCTGCAGAAGTGTATCTGAAAGGCAAATACAGTATTTGTTTGCTCTGAGTTCACCCACTTTTGCCTCAGAACAGTACAACATAATATCAGGACAATATTTTCTTCTTTTGCTCTGAGGTGCCCATTTTTAGTTTCAGTTCATCAGTAACATGGCAGGAGCACTGTAACAGAAAAGATTATAACTGAGTCTGTCTCCATCTAAGCATCTCTGTTCCTAGCTCAGTTGGGAGTCAGCTCTCACTGGCTGGATAATACATACTGCTGTGGGGCCAGTAGAATAAAACAAAAGTAAAGAGAGTGGATAAACTCTCTTGGCCTGGCCCCGCTGATGTTCACCTCCATGTCCTCAGTGAAGTGACATTTCTCTGCCTGTCACAAAGTACTTGTTTCAAGAAAAATGGAAAGCCACAGAGCTGACCACATCTTTCACAAGACTTTGTATCCTGAACACTAATAAAGTCTAGGCAAGTAGATTATGGGACCAAGTATCCAGATAGTTTCCAATTAACTTTGCAGAGAGGATCCAGATCTTCTGCTTCACACCAAGAACCATCAAATCCATAAACAGCTGCTCCTTTAGAAGTTTCTGGTTTTCAATTCTCTCTCTACTAAGTTTGGAAGTTCTTGCACAACTAAGTGAAATCACTGAGGCACCCTCAGAAGTCTGTGTCCTAAGGAGATTGATATCTCTGCCTCAAGATTTCTGGCATCACTTTTAAGTGAATAGACTCCTACTCCTGTATTCTTGAGTATGTGTTAGAGGCCTGAGTAAGGATTCATTTAATTAGTAATGGCATTGCTGTCCACAGTCTGATTCTAGTTATTGTTCAGGATTCTCAGCTGAGAGGGTGCAGAATGGGGTTTTGGGGGCCAGTTGTTTGTAGGAAGATTATGTGGGGAACTGAAAACAGAACAATTCTGAAAACAGGGATGAGATCTGCTCCTGGCAGTTCCTCACTGTCTGTTGGCAGTGGTATGTGCAGGATGTTTCATGCCAGTGAATACACTTTCCTGGGACACAGCATAACAGGATCTGAAACTCTCCTAAAGAAAAGGGCAGCCCAAAACTCAGAAGTGGTGTCTGAATTTGTAGAAAGAGACACTAGTGTTTCCTTTTCCTAAGCTCTTAATGCTTTGTATTGGCTACCTACGCTTTCTTTAGAAGAAGTTGACACCTAATTGAAGCAAATCTTGATACCTGCATTAGTTCTTTCTTACCTCCACTAATTTTAGTGAGAATCTGAATGGTCATAGAGATCAGATCACGTTGCCTTCTAGCACTGCTGTCCAACAGTGCACCTAGGTGAAACAGAAGCTTTTTTCCACTCTGTTTTTTTCTTGATACCCTGTCTCCCAACCCTAGCACTATTTTTCTGCCTAGTTTCTGATTATCATATCCTTTTCAATACTTAGATGGTTGTGTAGGGGATTTTTTTCCTGAGGAAGATTGATTTTTCTGTTCCTCAGTGCAGTGAGTGAGGTAACATCATTCTGGCATCCTGTGGGAACATGCCACCTTTCTCGGAGCCAGTTTTTACATCATAAACATAGGATTGCATTTCACCATAGGACTATGGGAAAGCCTGCATCCTTAAGTCCTTACTGTTGCCAAGACTGTGATACTGTTTAATGACCATAAACTCAAGGAAACCTGAACAGCTGTGAGCCTGCATTCAGCTGAAGTGCAATGTCAGTGCCTAATGCCCGTAGCCTCCTTAGAAAATCTCATCTCTCATTTCTAGAACTAGTAAACCCAATACCTTTCATGAGGACTAAGTGCATATAAATAGAATTTTTCAAATACATCTGCAGTTTAAAGTCTCATAGAGGGTCAGGCTGAGCTGGTTTAGTCTGATTTTGTTTTTAAACCTAACCTTCAAATATGTGTCTCTCTAAATGCATTTCTGAGTCCATTTTCTTTTGTTCCCCCCCCCCTTTTTTTTTCTTGAGATCATGTCATTGTTATGTAGCTGAAGAAAGGGCAGTACTGAAAGCCATGTATCTTGGAATGCAAGTGGAACTATATAGACTCTTATTTAAAGCACAGCTTCTTGATCTATAATAATCCAGTGTTCAGAATGAAAGGATATCAGGATATTATGAGCTATATTCTTCTGTTGGTATTCACTTCGTGTTAGTAAGCTGCTGTGCTGTTAAACTCTCAGAAATAGCCTTGGAACATAAAGACTGCTTCCATCCCAGCAGCAAAAAAAAAAAAAAATTGATAATCTATATACATCTAGTAACAAAAAAAAGAAGCATGAATATATATATTTTTCTACCTAAATATCTGTTACTTAATTTATGTTTTCTTTTTGGAAAGTACTGGGATTATTTATAATAGTTACGCAATAAACTCTTGTGGCTTTTAAAGAGGTATGTGGATTAATGACAGCTCAAAGAATTGTTTTTTACAAGGATAATGTAGTATTTTTAGGAGGAGTGCTTAGTTAAAATAGTCACTAAGGGCATGTTATTCAAATAGGCACCTTTTGTACAAAACCTTATGGTTTTTTTTTTTATTATCTGTGCATTCTGACTTGATCCAGCAATGTAACTTTGTACACATACATGTAACATTAAGGGTATGAATAGGTCCAGTTGTTCTAAAGTTGGTTGTGTTCCCTAGAATAATGTTCTATATTACTGTGATGCAGAATAGATTCAAAGAAATCCTTTGGTTTTATATAAAAGGTGAGAAGTGCAGGGTTTGTTTGTTTTCTTTTTTAGCTTTTTTTTTTTTAGTTTAAGAGTGGAATATATGTTTTCTTTAGCTGTAAAAGCACAATCAAGGCAACATGATAAGTGAGTCAGTGTTGTAAAAGTAAAACTAATTTTGCCTTCACTCACATGAGCTATAGAAGCAGGAAGCTTTATTGTCCCTGGGAAGGTGATAAGGCAGAGTAATTGTATATTATACTGTCCTGGAACATCTGCCTGAAGACTGTTGGAGCAATTCATCTATCATGGACGATACAGCGTGTTTTGTCTTTCTGCTTTAACCCATCCCCACTGCTGGCCTGCACGAAGGTTTTGATAGGGACTGTGCCTGGGCTGGGGCTCACATTAATCAGTCCCCTTGTTCAACACTCCAGCTGACATAATTACAACCTGCGCACAGCAGTTATTCAAGTCGAGTCCTTGTCACTCGTGGTGCGAAACTACACAGCTCAGATCCCGAAGGAGATTGCCTTATCACACAGAACAAGGGCTCACAGGAGTTGAAGAGAATAGAAATGGGAAAATGTCTTCCGGGAGTACTATATATTCCTTTAAAATAAGACATTTGAGAGACTTACAAGGGACAAAGAGAAGCATTGTGCAAGGTCTGAAATGAACAGGTTATTATTTTTAAAAGGATTACACAGGCCATTTTTGTGAAATGGACATGGATTATTAAATAAATTCAGTGGTCTCTCTCTCTCTTATCATTCAGTGACTCTGCCCTATTAGTTTTCTTCAGAAGTGATAAAATAGTTTTTGACTTGTATAAGCTTTAAGTATCTCTCAGTAGAAATCATCAGAACACAACTAATAAAAGCCCACGTATTATACCAGCAAAATTGGCACACGCATAAGGGAAGATCTGCAAGGATCAGAGTTAAGGGTGAAGGGAGAAGCATGCAAAAGGGCTTTCAGAGATGAGCAAGTTCATTAGTTTCTGCTGTAGTATGATAGAGGAATGTGAAAGATAAAGCCAAAGAACAAGTTTTATATTTTACCATTTTCCCCTCTTTTCATGTTAACTCTCTGTGGGAAAAAAGGCAAGTCCAGAACACCATCTGCACTAAATGAAGGGAGGTTCTTTTCATGTAATATGATGGAGGTCTTTCTAATGTGTTTTTCTTTGGGTTCTTTGCTTGGTTGGTTTGTTCTCTTGTTTTCTTTAATACAGAACCTTTGTGTATGTGACCACAGGATAATTTACTTCTTAGGTACTAGATCAGATTTTGTAGCAATGCCTTTCGGGCAGTTCCCGTTCCTCTCTGTCAGCAGATGTACAGTGTTGCTCTGATTTCTCAACTAGTTAAAATACTGTGTTTAGACAGAACTATGTGTTGTTGAAAGAACAGTAATAATTTGTCTGTTCTGGGTGGTCCAATTATAGTCTAATACTTCTACAAACCGAGAGAGTCATTCCCCACTGGAATGGGCTGCCCAGGGAGGTGGTGGAGTCACCGTCCCTGGAGGTGTTCAAGGCACGTTTGGACATGGCACTTGGTGGCATGGTCTAGTCTTGAGGTCTGTGGTAATGGGTTGGACTTGATGGGTTGGAAGGTCTCTTCCAACCTTGCTATACTGTGATACTGTGATACAAGGCATGGGGTCTGGAAGACTGGATAATCTGAAAGAGAAGTGCTAGAAGCATATATTCTATTTTACTCTGCATACATGCACTAGGTATGCTAGGTAAGTCCAAATGCACTAGGTGTGCTAGGTAAGTCCAATACAGAGTGCAGTGCTTTTCTTCAACAGCACTGCATTTTACTATCTCTTAAGTACATAGCATGTTGAACTCTATCTGTAGGTCTTCTCTGAAAATCTATCTGCATGAAAAGTACAATTTCTTACTGAGCATCAGGGCATCTTTGGAGGCAAATGTACTCTTGAAGGGACAGAAATTAAATTTTGTATGCTCTCTGCTCTTAAGACCAGTTCTCCTGGGGTGAATGATGACTGTGAAGTAAGCTCAAAGAACGGAGCCAAATGCTGCATTTACTTATATTTGTGCAGACAATGGCTTTATGAGGACATAATCTGAAGAGAATGATGCTTCTCCAATATATACTTTCAAAGCAGACTTCAGATCGGGTAATCAATCATACTTCCAACTAAAGAACCAAATTTGACTTTGAGAACCTAAGATGGTTTTGTAGTATTGACAGCCAGGAAGAATGTATTTTAATTTGCAGACTGAACAAATTTCCATGACATCATGGAAACACAATAAATGTCTGACCTCACAATGACATTTTTCAGACTTAAACTGTGCTTCTTGTAGACTTTGAGCCCAGAAAAAGCCTTAAGCTCAGCTAGTCTGACCTTCTACATAAAACAAACTGCATCGTTTTTTCCAGTTTGCTCTGTGATGATCCTCTTGCATTTGACTGAATTTTATTGTCTAGAAAGACATTCAGGCTTGATCTGAAAACACCCAGAGTTGGAGAACCCACTCCCCTTTGTGTGAAAGGTTAATTACTCTAAGTGCTGAAGAAATTGTACTTTATTTCTCATTTGAATTTCTCTGTAGCATGTAGTCATTATTTGGAGTTCTGTTACAGGTTTTCCCTAACTTCAGGTGTTCCTTAATGATGCATTTGTCCCCTGTTATGCTATGCATGCCTAAGCTTAAGGGTAGTAAGTGAAATAGGGGAATTTTAAAATTTAAGTAAAATTGGGATTCCCCCCCGCCCCCAGCCCTTCTTAGCTTGCTTTTCATTTATTATTATTTTGTGACTGTTTTCTTTTCAAAATGTAGTCAGTAATACAGGAGTAGATATTCTAGAATTATCATAGAATCATAGAATGATTTAGGTTGGAAGGGACCTCAAAGCTCATCCAGTTCCAACCCCTCGCCATAGGCAGGGACTAGAACAGGTTGCTCAAGGCNGTTTCTCCAGTGTCATAGAAAGAACATTCCATCCTTACACTTGCTTGCTACTTCCTTGCTTACACATTTAAAGCTGACACGGGACCTTTCTGCTTATAACATCACACTGGAAGCTCACATTAAACCATCAGTCCACTAATCCCTAAATCTTTTTCAGCGTCACAGCTTTTCACAGGGTCCTCACATTCTGTGAGTTACTCGCACGCATTGCACAAAGGTGGGAGAGCTAAGGTGTGGTTGTATGTGTGTGTGGTGACTGAACAGGCCTAGCTTGTGAAACCCCTCTATGACTGCAGTGTCAGTGTTATTAGTCACGCCACCAATTACAGTGTCATCTGCAAATTTTATTAGCAGGGATTTTATGTATGCTCTGGCATGCATAACAAAAGTGAATCTTTCAGGCAATTAATACTTGTTCCATTGATAAATTGGCACATTTGAAATGAGGAAGAAAACAACCATCTCTTTTTGCATGGGGTGTTGGAGCTGGGGTAAAGCGGGAACAGGCAATGTATTAGCATTAAAAAAACCTACTTCGAGCAGAGATCATACAGACCACAGTGCCCTGGATGTGAATTCAGGCTGCAAAGCAACAGGATCTGTTCTCTGGGGACCTAAAATGGCTGAAGGAACTGACACAAAGGCCAGTTGGAAGAAGTGCCATCTGCAGCTGAGATTGACAGGCAGCCTTTAGGGTCTGTTGCTATCATTTCTGACTCCAGGAACGTTAGGAGTCCAGTTTCATCTTGTGCAGCCTGTAGACTTCTCACCCTTTCTTAGGCTCCTTCTGCACTTTTATATTTGTGAATATACTTTACGAGTTCCTGAGGATATACAAACAGATCCTACAGAATTGTTCAGTTGCTTTATGTGGTCATTAAAAGAAGTACAATAGGGGAGAAAAATTGATGTTGAAAGGAAATATGTGTCTTCAATTAAATTCATCCTAGCTTTTTTTNACAATAGGGGAGAAAAATTGATGTTGAAAGGAAATATGTGTCTTCAATTAAATTCATCCTAGATGCTTTCCATGGCCTCATTTCAGCAAGGTATTTGATCATATATATAAATTTAAGCTTCTGAGTCATTCTTTTGAAGTCAATGGGGCTGCTTGTACTTAAGGTGCACAAGTGCATAAGTACCTTGATAAATCTGGACCTATGGTACTTAAAGCCCAGTCTCCATCCTTAAGCAACTGCAGAGATGCTGTTTCTCAGACCAACTTCTATTTTATGCCATCTGCTCCAAGGAGAAAGGAAAGGGGGAGGGAGGAAGCCCATGAACAATGGAGTGATTATTCTCAGTTACTGTGAAATAGATGAACTCCACCTGCTCTTTCTGCCACTTAAACCTTAGTTGACACAGTGCAGCAGTGCATGGTGCACAGCAGATCTCTGCATCCCTCACACTGCAGGTCCAGAGGGCCCTTGAGCCAGGCCATTACAGAGCCCACTCTGCCTGCAGCAGTGAGGTCTACCAAGTTATGGAGTTTTCAGCAGTGGGTCAGTCCTGTGAGAAGCTTTTTTTTTGGTTTTGCTGGTTTTTACTTCTCTACTCAGCAAAAGGAAGCAGTGAGGCTCTCTCCAAAGAACTGCTTGGGCAGATGCAGAAGGTGAGCAGCCCAGCTCTGCATGGCACTTTCAAAGCAATGAGTACCACAGCACAGACTGAGAGCTGGGGAATCTCTCCCTGCCTTTCTGCACCCTTTCCACCTGCTCCTCCCAGGTCTAGTAGTTTGGATGTAATTTACAGGCTTCTGTCTAAAAGGGTCCTCTTTATTTCTTTCTGTTCCTGCAGAAAGCAGAGTTAATGGAAGCATTTAGGGCAGGAAGTCATTATTTCCTTGGAATCAGAGATTATACTTTTTTAACCCTGCAGAAGTTTTGTTTATATTGTGAAGTGTGTTATGAACTCAACCTTTTTTTCTTTTCCTTTTTTTTTTTTTTTTTTGGTTGTTTTTTGATAAAATTTTGACTGAAATTTCACTAGAAGGTCAAATGCTAGTACTAGTTTTATACATTGTTCACTGTGCAGGGTTGTAACGTTTGGACGTTAAGGCAGGTTTGGACGTGGCACTTGGTGCCATGGTCTAGTCTTGAGGTCTGTGGTAGTGGGTTGGACTTGATGATCTTTGAGGTCTCTTCCAACCTTGCTATACTGTGATACTGTCTTTACAGACTCCTCAGAGGTAAACAAGACTAGAGTACATCACTTCCTGAATGTGCCTTTTGAAGCATTGCATTTCAGCTATCATAACCAACTCCTTGTATCACATTTATTTGTAGCTATCAGTTATTTGAAGTTGGGATTTTTTTATGCCAATGCATTGTGAGTCTAAGTGGGCAGATTACAATTTGGATGTGCCAGTCTGCTGAATGGAGCTGAGGCACAAGCAGTAATTATCAATCTTCCATCATTTTCAGTGCTGACGCACAAGTTTTTGCTGCTTCCCTACAGAGCTCTGCTACTTTTTAGCAGCCAGCATTGGACATCTGTCACACATACTGTATGTCATAACAAATAGATCATTACAGGAGGAAAAACGCAATGCTATAAATGTAGAAAAGCAGAAAACATTACGATTATTATCCCTGGGTGTTACTATAATACTGTCAGAATAAATCCCAAATACATTTTTATTATTTTCTTTGTGAAACTGACTGTGTCATAAAATCTCATTAAAACATGTAAATGTAGTATACTCTCTTTTATGGGCTACTTCATATTTTCTGAGGGGCAATGCATGCAGTACATAGCAGTACATGGAAAATGTGGCAATACATGTGCCCACCAGATTGTCAGGCATGTATTTTTATGACACCGTGGATGTGTATTTCAGTCAGCTGAGCTTGGTATGGTTAAAAAGCATCAGCTATGGGAAATATTCCCTGCAGAAACAGCTGTAGTAGTAAAGACATTGCCGTTGCTCAGCAGCTTGTTGCCACTGTCCACCAGAGGTCTTTATGGACATGTTTGCCAGCAGTGACACAAGTTGGCACTGAACGCATTGTAGCTGACCTCCTACGTTCTATGGAGGTATGGGCTGCTAATTCTAGCAGTAACATCATAAGTCACTTGGTAATTGAGGTTGCTTGGAGAGTGCTAGCACTTGTGGTTGTTCCCCCAGTCCTTTAGAACCTAAATAAATGGTAGGATTTGTTCTTTTAAAGGAAAAGAGTGAGGAAAATGTAATGCAGATGCAGGGCACAAAATTATCAGAGAGCTGGAACACTTCTATGAAGAAAGACTGGAAGAGTTGTGGTTGTTCTCAGATGAGAAGGCTCCAGGGAGACCTTATGGCAGCCTTTCAATACTTAAAAAGGGACTGAGGAAAGTTATTTCAGCAGGACAAGGGAGTAATAGCTGTAAGCTGAAAGAGGGTGATTTA
Source organism: Ramphastos sulfuratus (assembly GCA_013399055.1). Lineage (NCBI taxonomy): Eukaryota > Metazoa > Chordata > Aves > Piciformes > Ramphastidae > Ramphastos > Ramphastos sulfuratus. Next base: position 309,234 of record WBNM01014106.1, read on the forward strand.
GGCTAGATATAAGGAAGAAATCTTTTACAGTGAGAGTGGTGAAACACTAGTAGAGATTGACTTGTGATGTAGTGGATGCCCCATCCCTGGAAATGTTCCAGGTCAGGTTTAACAGGGCTCTGAGTAACCTGATGTAGTTAAAGATGTCCTTGCTCACTCCAGTGGGGTGGAACAAGATGAGATTTAAAGAGCACTTGCAACCCATTCCGTGATTCTATTCAATGATTCTGTATGTATATGCACACCCACACACACATATATAGAGTATGTATGTGAATTAATGTGTAATAATAATCACAGGATCACAGGATGTTAGGGGTTGGAAGGGACCTCCGGAGGTCTTCAAGTCCAACCCCCTGCCAAAGCAGGACCATAATCTAGTGCAGGTCACACAGGAATGCACCCAGATGGGTATTGAAAATCCCACAATCTCTCTGGGGAGCCTGTTCCAGTGCCCTTACAGTACCCTTACAGTAAAGAAGTTCTTCCTCACGTTGAGGTGGAACTTCCTGTGCTGTAGTTTACATCCACTGCCCCTTGTCCTGTCACAGGTTGCAAGTGAGCAGAGGCTTCTTGACACCCAGCCCTCATATAGCTATAAACATTTATTAGATCCCCTCTCAGTCTTCTCTTCTCCAGACTAAAAAATCTCAGGTCTCTCAACCTTTCCTCATAAGGTAGTGTTCCAATCCCTTAATCATCCCTATAGCCCTCCCTTGGACTCTCTCAAGTAGATCCCTGTCCCTCTTGAACTGGGGAGCCTGAAACTGGATGCAATATTCCAAGTAAGGTCTCACTAGGGCAGAGCAGAGGGGTAGAAAAACCTCCCTCCGTCTGCTGGACACACACTTCTTAATGCACCCCAAGATCCCATTGACCTTTTTGGCCACAAGGGCACATTGCCATCCTATGAATAACTTGTTGTCCACCAGGACTCCCAGGTCCTTCTCCACAGGGCTGCTGTCTCTATAATGATAGTTTCAACTCATTTCAGCAAAATATAATAGCAGGAGTACATTCTATATAATGCAATAACCTATGTATTGACCTGTAGCACTGAGGAGGTGAGCCAATACCTTAATTTTTAAACTTGTGGTCTGAAAGGAGTGGCAGCAGTATATGCATAACTGCATAACTGTAGCTAGTTTGCATTAAAAGGCAGTCAGCTTATTTTATTTTAAAAACAGCAATACAGATAAATCTTGAGTATGCTGGGAAGAATTTTTGGTTGGTTAGTTAGTTGGTTTGTCTAGGTTTTTGCTTAGTAGAAGCTGGGCAGAGTGTGTACTGCTGTGAAGGTTTTGATTGAGTAAGCCTGTTGATATAATGTAATTACCACAGATTGAGGTATTTGTTTCTTTCCTGTCAAGAAGCTATTGCCCATTTGGTTGTTTACCATCACTCTACTCAGTGCTAGTTTTCATACAGCATAATGCAAGTGAGAAATAAAGGCAGCCTAGAAGGGCAGTATTTTGGGAAGCAGTAATACAGAATATAATCTGAAAGGTCTCTGCATTTAAATGAGTGAGCAGGAGCTTTTGGTGCTTCCAGGAATATCCAGGAACTCCCAGAATTCCTGACTGGAACTGGAGAATGCTCAGCACAAGGGAAATAATTTTTACAGGATTGGCGTGAAATGCACCCTACTATTCAAAGCTGAGAGCAATGTTTACAATTGAAACTAGTTCAGGAAGAATCTGCTGGTTTCCCAAAGTGAGATGAAAGAAACTGTAGGGCAACGTGGCTGGTGAGAGGCCTCGAGCACAAGCCCTATGAGGAGAGGCTGAGGGAGCTGGGATTGTTTAGCCTGGTGAAGAGGAGGCTCAGGGGAGACCTTATTGCTGTCTACAACTACCTGAAGGGTGGTTGTGGCCAGCAGGAGGTTGCTTTCTTCTCTCAGGCAACCAGCACCAGAACAAGAGGACACAGTCTCAAGCTGCACCAGGGGAAGTTTAGGGTCGAGGTGAGGAGAAAGTTCTTCACTGAGAGAGTCATTCCCCACTGGAATGGGCTGCCCAGGGAGGTGGTGGAGTCACCGTCCCTGGAGGTGTTCAAGGCAGGTTTGGACGTGGCACTTGGTGCCATGGTCTAGTCTTGAGGTCTGTGGTAATGGGTTGGACTTGATGATCTTTGAGGTCTCTTCCAACCTTGCTTATACTGTGATACTGTAGCTGAGAAATAAAGGCAGCCTAGAAGGGCTGTATTTTGGGAAGCAGTAATACAGAATATAATCTGAAAGGTCTCTGCATTTAAATGAGTGAGCAGAAGCTTTTGGTGCTTCCACCAGGAATATCCAGGAGCTCCCAGAATTCCTGACTGGAACTGGAGAATGCTCAGCACTGGTGAGCACTGGAAAATAATTTATACAGCACTGGTGTGAAATGCACCCTACTGTTCAAAGCTGAGTGCAATGTTTACAATTGAAACTAGTTCAGGAAGAATCTGCTGGTTTCCCAAAGTGAGATGAAAGGAACTGTAGCTCATCCACTTAGTGGTCCAGGTAGCAGATGGTTCATGAGCTGAGCAATACTTGTTGAAAATGTACACTGATGTTAGCTGGATGCAGAAGTATGGGAAATACAGCAGTTTATAGAAGAGAGTGACCAACTACAGAGTAGTTTGTCTATGATTTCAATGGGTTCCCTGTTACTTTCCATACAATTTTGGCTCTGTAAATCAGAGTACCAAAAAGAGTTAGGTTTGAGAAAATAATTACTGGACAAGCTTCGTGTGAGTGCTGTCATCCATGAGGCTAAATATTCTATTTAGCTTTGTGTTGCTAGAAGTCTGCAGCTTTCCTTGTCTAGTGTAATGATGTGATTGCAGTTTTGACTTAAAGACCCTTTTACAAGTTAGGTAGCATTTTCTGTGAAAGAAACACCTGCACATTTTTGGTGAGTAATTGAGGTTAAGAATCTGTGATGATACACACTGCTTTCTTGAGAAGTTTGCTTTCATCCAGATGCTTTTATTTCTGGAATAAAGTATTTGAGTATTTTGCTATTTTTCCATCAAAAATACTTCAATTCCTGTATACTTCTTATAGGTTGCATAATGGAATATAAACATTGCAGAAGACCTTCAGAGTGCTCTCCATATGAGAATTGACTTTATTTGTAGGGGAAAAACAGAAATCTTCTCAATCTCTGGTTGTATCACTGTTCTTTTAATGTTATAAATAGTGACTTCCATGGAACTGCATGAAGTCCTTTAGGTTATATGCATTTCTCTGCAGAAGGAGGTTGCTTGTACCTAATGTCCTGGAGAAAACCTTTTGAAAAGGGTTTATTTTGTGCAAATAAGAGCCCTACAAGGTGCTAAAATTTTAAAAACTTTAGTGGGTTAGATAATTAACATTTTGCCTCATTTGTACCTCTTGAAACCTTCCATTTCCATGTCTTGCAGTAAGCATCTTTCTGAAAATGTCAGGCACTGCATAATGGAAGAAAGTTCTAATTTCAGTTTCCTATTAGTAAAAGATCTTAATAAAAATAGGTTGCTTCCTACTATATTTCATTTAGTTGTTGAAGACAATGGTAATGTGCTCTCATGTACAAAACCCTTAGAAAATATAGAAGTGTTCCTATTATGCACAGGCAAATTTAGAATTAAGAGAAGATGTTTTGTGAATCCAGAAAGCCATAAAGATGATCAGGAGGGGATTGGGGGGTGGGGGGTGGTGTAGGACAGGCTGAGGGAGCTGGGGTTTTTCAGCCTGGAGAAGAGAAGGCTTTGTGGAAACCTTATAGCAGCCTCCCAGTACCGGAAAGGTAAGATCCACTAAGATGATGACTGCACTGGAGCATCTCTCTTCAGTGAGAAAGCTGAAACTGTTCATCCTGGAGAAAAGACATGGGGAAGTTGTCATCAATGTGCAGAAATACCTGAAGAGAGGGTGGAAAGAAGATGGAGACAGGCTGTTTTTCAGTGGTGGCCAGGAACAAGAAAAGAGGCAGTGGGAGCAAACACAGCAGATTCTGTCTGAATATCAGGAAGCACTTTTCCATCACTGAGGGTGAAGAAATGCTGGCACAGGGTGCCAGAGAAGCTGGGGTCTCTATCCTTGAAAATACTCAGAAGCTGCCTGAAAATGGTTCTGTGCAACTGACTCTGGGTGGTCTTGCTTTACCAGACAACCTCCAGAGGTACCTTCAAACCTAATCCATTCTATGACTAAAATACAATTTCACCACTGACAAGTCATTACCAGTTTATGATATTTGAATATGCAGCAACCTTTGATTTATTGAGACCAGTGAAAAGAAAGACAAATAACTGCTTGGTAGGAATGGACTTCTAATGGCAACCTGAAATGTGCAGTGAGAACAGCCATGTGAATGCATTGCTGTGTGGTGAATGTTAGAGATAAAAGCCCTTTTATACCTTCAGCCAAAAGAGGTTTTCCTTTCATCTTAAGCAGTAGCTCCATTTCTCAGGAGAAACTTCCCATCCATCTCCCTTACTTCACAGCATTGTCCTTTACAGAAATATGGGAGCTCTTGTGGATGTGTGCAGTGCAAAGCAGGCCTGCACCTTTCCCAATATATCAGTCTTTGATGGAGGAGGTTACACAGGCTTGTTGCAGGGCTGAGCTTTTAATCTCCTCCCATTTCCTGTTCATCTGCACTGTGCCTTAAGAGGTTCCAGCTCCTTTTTCCCCATTTATAGCACTGTCAGGACGTTGAAAACTCTATACAAGCCTTCCACATCCCTTTAGCATAATTGTTTTGTGGTTTGCATCAAATCTCAAACCTTTCTTCACATCTGATAACAAGCCTGTAAGACATGAAATAAAAGCAAAATTTTGGTTGTGTATCTCAGCATTGAATATAAACCTATAGACTACAGCTGTATACTAATTAAGCTTTTTCTTATCGGTTCCCTTCCTGTTATTGCAGAGCATGGAAAAAATGCCAGAAATATATATGTTTGATTTTCAAAATGGGAAATGGATCATAAGGTCAAAAGCATGCTTACATTAAGAAATTATAATAGTGATTTCACTTGGAAACCTCTTGTTTGGCCTTACTGAAGCACAGGCTAGCCTTTTAAAAGCTGCATTTACTTGGTTGTGGCTGTGGTTTAGGGTGGAACTCAAAAATCAGAAAGACTTCACTCAATTTCTGTTGCGCTAAGTTGCCAAACTTGTTGACAAAGGAAATCTTTATCTCGAAGTTTATAAACTCCAAGAAGTGAATTTCATAGCACAAAGGCTCCCAATTGCTTAACTAGCACCACTATACTATTTTAGTTAGATGTTTTTTGTGACATAGCTTTTATTAAAACTCAGTGCTGCTTAAAATCAAGGATCTCTGTGCTTGCTTGGGTGAAGTGATGCAAGTACACAGCAACACAGACTTTTAGAGGGGGTCGTGTCAGATATAGAAAAACATTCAGTACTCAGAAGACTCCTAATAGAACAGACATTCAAAGCACACTGAATAATTAACAAAACATTTCACATGCAGTACGTTTTTGTCATGTCATATTTAAAGGTATTACTTGGCTTCAAAAGTGCTTGGCTTTGCCAGTTGCTACCTTTATGGTTTACTTCATGGTTGCAATTGCTGCGTTGCAAGCTACTACAAGAGGCCATTTGTCATGCCTATTGATCTCATGGTCCTCATTTCTGATTCAGCTTTTCTGGCCTCATCACAGGGAAAAATATATATTAAAAAAAATTTCATTTCCCATAATGAGTGTATCAGTATGTTGGTGTGTTTGGTCACAGATAGTTACTGATGACTGAACAAAGGAGGCTTTAGAATTGCTCTGTTTAAAGTGGTTGGAGCAAATGACAAATCAAAGGAGTTAGAACAGGTCTTTCATGACTTCAGCAGGCTGTGTTTTCTTCACAACTCTTACATAGTTTTCCACAGATCCTTTATATATTTCACAGAAATATTTCAAAGTAAAAAAAAAAAAAAAGAGTTCTATATCTTTTCCTTAACATAGTGTGAGAGCTGAGCTGAAAGGACACAGATATTTTATTTCAGATTTGTATGCTCTGCTTTAATCTACTGCCCTTTAAAGTATAACCTGTGATAGGAGGTTACCAGATTGTCTCCTGCTTTCATTGCAGTGTACACTATCCTTTTTTTATTCTATTTAATAAAATACATGTTTCATTTTAACAACATTTATGAACAGTGTAATTTTTTTAGGGCTGAATCCTGAAAGATGCTGAGGACCAATATTTCCCATATTTTTTAGAACATAAGTGTCTTCTCTGACATTCTCAGGAGTCTGATCATTATACTGGTATATAGCAGATGGACATGACAGAGGGTGAGCTTTGGCAGCACCGTAAGGCACATATCAGCTTTACTATGACCATCTCCAAGGGAGAGACAAGCATTCCAACAGAATTTCAAGCTGCTACTTCCATTTATTTTTGGGGTCCTTTTTTAAGGTGCCTGTTCTTGTGATATTTGTAACAGTGGCAGGTAAACAGTCAGCTGCTCAAAATACTACTGTTGTCTTCTTTGAATATTTGTGAAGTGTTACATAGTTCACTTGAGGAGTCAGACTTTTTTTTTTTTTCAGTTAAACTGAATTTACCGTTCTTAGTTTGACAATATTAATAGTGTATAGCACTAAGAAAGTCTAAAAGAATTTATACTTAGGCTGTTACATTGATTCAGGAATAAATATACTTCTTTTTTTTTTTTCTTTCCCAATTGAAATAAACAAAGACTAGATGTTAGGAGGAAGTTCTTTACAGTGAGGGGGGTGAGACACTGGCACAGGTTGCCCAGGGAGGTTGTGGCTGCTCCCTCCCTGGAGGTGTTCAAGGCCAGGTTGGACGAGGCCTTGAGTAACCTGTACCTAGTGGGAGGTGTCCCTGCCTATGGCAGGGGGTTGGAACTAGATGATCCTTGAGGGCTCCTTCCAACCTTACCATTCTATGATTCTAAAGAAATGCTATATTCTATATGGGATTTGTCACAGACTTCCGAGTAAACAGGAAATTCTAATGCAAAATAATTTTGGAATGAGACTGCAAAAATCTTGAGATCTGGAAGTGAAAAATTACTGTTATATCACAGATCTCAGTGGATAAAGGAAATGTGAAATGTTTTTCTATTAACTTTTGGGTCTGAGTAATATTATTAGAAGCATTTCTTTGGAACACACAAAACGAATTGTGTATGCCTTCTGACTTTCCTGCATGAGAACTCCACTGCGGCCACAAAACCTGTGTTTTAGGTATAAATCAGAATCTCTGTGTGCTTTTCAAAAGGTATAAACTTGAACAACTCGATTCTGTTCTCTAGGAACAGTTCACAAGGTGAGATGGCAGTTGGCAGAATATCCTTACAGAAATCATTCACGGCAACTGCTATGGAATCTAGGAACTGCGTAGGAAAGGTTCATGTGAGCTCCGCTGGGAATGTTACAGGCATCTGTGGCTTTTCAGTTTTGCTAAGTTAAAGGCTTTTGCTTAATTTCTGTTCCTCAATGACTACTGTCAAGGAAAATAAAAATATTTTTGCAAATGTAAGGACATTTTTCACTTTTAAATGCTTCTGTTTCGGATGCGTTGCTCAGTTAGCCAGGAGCCTTCATACAAAGGACGACATTTATGCAAAGCCTAAGGGAATGCAAAAATTGAACAGATACTACAAAATGACCACTTATTTTTTTGTATATAGCACTAGGTTTTATTTAAACAACTAGTAGGAAATAAATTGCTCTCTAACATTTCTCTTGTTTTGTTTTGTTTTGTTTTTTTTTTTTTTTAAATTGCTATCCAGGTCTAACTGTGCTGAAAATATCCGTAAGCACATCTTGCATACAGGAAAGCATGAAGGGGTGAAAATGTATAACTGCCCTAAATGTGACTATGGAACCAATATCCCTGTGGAGTTTCGCAATCACTTAAAAGATCTGCACCCAGACATTGAAAACCCTGATCTGGCATACTTGCATGCTGGTAAGGTCATTCTTCCTTTTGCTTACAAATTCTTTTCTTCTGTAGAAACATGCTTAAATGACTGCAATAAGAGAGCTGGATTTTGTGTTGTTATCACTTATTCTGAAGAAGAACATGACTTTAAAATGGGCTTAGTCCTCTTCAAGTTTTCACAGGTGTAAAGGTTGCGCAGTAAGCACTGAAATCCATTCACGTTTCATGAGCACAGCTTGCAGTTTGTCCTAGGTTTAAGGCTGGATGTGTTAACCAGAGATAACAGTCCTCCAGAGGGACTAGATTGCCCAGGAAGTGGTCACTTGAAAGTGTAATTTTCTGTTATTACATTCCCATGATTCCTGCATCTCCCCTTTATAAACCAACAGCACAGGCTCTTTGGTCCCCCTTTCCCCCACTCTGTTTGTGTAAATAGTTGTGAATTTAAATTTCCAATTCTTTCCAATCCTGTGTGGAGTGTTTTCTTTTACTCCTTTGGGGAGGGGTAAAAGAGTATCTGTCTGCCCTCTAAAACCACAACAAAGTTCAATACACAAACATCAGAAGTGCCTGCTACTTAGATGCCTCATTTTGAAATCTAGTTGAACTTCTCCAAAGAAATATTTTTTCATGTTTGTATAAAGTTTCTTTGCCCACCCTATTCCCCTAAGAACAGGAAATAAACAAAATCCTTGGGAAATACAGTGGCAAATTAATGTACCACTTAACAAATTCGTTATGAAGAAGCAGGCAGTGTTCAGCATTGAAAGATAGAACAGCAGAGATCAGTCACTAACTTACATCTGTGTTTGGAGCACATATATGGAAGTCTCTGGAGGAATACTAAGCAAAACATTGCTTTGGAAACAGGAATTCAAAGAAAAAAGTTAGGATGGTCCCTGTTTAGGACTAAGATTTTTGGGTTTGTGTAGAGATTCTGTGGTTCAGAATAGAAGGCAGAAGTTTAATGGGAGCATCAAGTTAGGAGAAAATGCCAAGAGCTTAAGAGAAATAATACTAAATTAGGCTGGAGCTTGAATGAAATGTAGTCTTAGCTGAGGAGAGGCAGGTAACTTAGGTATCACTGAGTGGGAAGGCAAATCAAAGCAGTGGGAAAAAAGAAAAGATGGCAAGAAGAAAGAGTTGGAGAATCCAGAGGAGGAAGGAGCTATGTGGGCCAAATTCTCTGTAAGATGGATATTCATCTTCCCTTGAAGTACTAGTATTAGTACCACTGTATCACATTTGAAGCATCTTCTTCAAGAAATTGATCTCATTATTTTTGAGACCCTCATACCTGTAAAAATAGCTGACCTAGAGAGCTTTCATTCAGCTCTGTGCTGTGTGTACACTCAAGTTATTTTAAACCCTCTCAGTCTTCTCAAAATGCCTTCCTGACTAGAGGCAGTGTATTATTTGTACCATACATTTCTATTTGCCAAGTATTCCACTTAATTTTGGAACCAATCATCATGTCATGTCAGCATATGGTGGATAATATCTGGATGTGCAAACAAAATGCCAGTTGGCAGGATACCAATTTCAAAATAGGTCAGAAAACTGATCGCATTTCACCATAGTTCTCACTAAACTGAACAGAAATTCGACTCAGGGCTTAAATCTGGACACTGCTGAATTTTTACCACAATAATCCAACTTAAAATAATATGAAAAATTAAACTGCTTTCAGTAGACAGATAAACAAGTGTAGCACAGAGGGCTCCAGCACTGGTAGGATCGCTAACGTCTGTACCAAAATTAGAGAATCTAAGTTTTCACCTTAGTTGTTCAAGGCTCGTTGAGGCTTTTAAAAGAGCTGACAGAATGAAGCTTTCAAATGAATGGAGAGAAAACAGAATTATATTTGGAGAGATAGATACAGACAGAAATTACGAAGCAGATACAACATCCATAGTGACCCCCTTGAATTTTCCCACAACCCAAAACTAAATCTATCTCCAGTCCTCCCCCCTGCAACACCTCTGCCATCCATAGGCCTACACACAGCCTCTGAGGCCCCAAAAGGGGTCTGCTCCTTACAGGTTTGTCCTAGTAAAAGCAACTCCTGCCCTACACAGGGCTGGAGGAGGAGGAAAGGAGAGCGAGCTGGCCTCGCCCTGAGTTTATAAAGAGATAGCAGAATTATGGGATTGAATTACAATTTTCTAGCCCCTAGAAGATATTTAACCATATAGTTCCTAACCTGGGACAAGGCTGTATCTGGGTAAATGAATTGCTTATTGCAGCATGCTGTGGTTAGCACCTTTCAACTTGCTTCTCTCTTAGTATGTTGCATATTAATTCTACCTATTTTCCATCCAGTCATTCTTGTACTGCAGAAACCCCCTGCACTGAGCAGTGTGCTGTGCAGACCCATTAGAACTAGCAAGCACTGGTTGCCCCCTAGTTACTGCCAGGCTAGCCTAGAAGTGATAAACAAGAAAAGTGATGAAATATTGTTTGTGTCATCCCATTACTAAAAGGGTGATACTGTATTTTCCTTTCAGGAAGAAACACTATTAAAGAGGGACGTAGGTGATAATTGAGCATTCCCATCAGGGTTAAATTAAAGAAGTTTTAATTTCTTCCCTTCAGTCTGTTTCTGACCACTGGACATCTTAGAGTTAAAATTTTTTGAGATTTTGAGAGGAATGAGGGGATAACTCCCATGCCCTGGCTAACATCCCTTATCAAAATAAGATTTGTTCAGTGTCTGGTTCATGGCTACTGATGACTTATTGGTCATTGGCTGCACCTACAGAGAATCCACAACACGACACAGAATGCTTTAGGATGATAGGAGTATGAAAGTGTCATACAAGATCGATTTTTTTAAACTTAAATGTATTTGTCTGTCTCTTGTGCTCTAATATTGCTTTGTAGCAGGCAAGCCATCCCCTTTGCTGCTTTGAGCAGCATAGAAATGGAGTAAGTCTCATCAGTGGCAAAGAGACAGATGCTGAATCCAGCCACTTTTCAGAACCAGTCAGAAACTCCTTTGCCACAACCCACCAAGAGCAGAGCTCTGGGGTACTTTTAGGATGTGGCTGGGAAAGAAAATCAAATCTGTTCTTTGTCTGTGAAATTATCAGTTGAATTTCTTACTCAAAGGTCTTTATAATTCAATGCCCTAATACTAATTTTGGTTTAGCTTTCTTTGGCAACTACTGTACTGCTTTCTGGGGTTAGTGGCAGTAAGGAACTTGGAGGAGCTGCATTTCTAAGTGAGAGGCTGTGGAAGACAGAACAAGTTAGCTTCTACATGAGTAAGGGTGATACTGTATTTGACAGGTGATTGCACTTTCTGTTCTACATCTTTGAAATCCTCTGTAGTGTGAGGAACTGATTGATACATGAAATGTGACAAAACCAGGTCTTCAGACTTTCTTTCCTCTGTCACACAGAGAGAGAGATGATTAACTGCACAACTATATTCCTTTATAAACCTGAGAAGTACTGTTTCATATAAAAAAAAAAAAACCAATCTAGAGAATACTTTTAACTTTTGAAATGTGTGCATATGCATATAAAATTATGGATTGAATTTGCTAGGTTATGCTTCATATATCAATTTATGCATTTAACCTAGAATTTTTATACCTATCATCAAAAGTGTTTTTGAAATGGCATTGTGTGTTGCTCTGTAAGAGCTTTATGCTTGTTTCTTGGTATTCTCTGAACCATTTTATGAATGTCTGTGTTGAATTTGGAATTTTGCTTGAAAAAAGCCAGAAGTCTGGTAATTGTTGATTATCCACAATATTAATTTCTTTGCTTTTTTAAAATCACATTTAAGATGCCAATAGATCTTATAGCCTTTCTAGAACAGAAATGGTCTTACTAGCAAGCCCAAGAATCCTGCAGTTTGTTTTAGCCATGGAAATTTGGTTCCAGTGGAAGCTTGTTCTTGTTATCAATACATAAATATGGAATTTTATCATTACAACTAGAAAATGAATACAATAAATGAGTTAGTTCTCATATGATGTTGATGACTATAATTTTAGTGTTTTGGTTTTTTTTTTTTTAAGAAAAGTAGGTTATTTGATAAAGAGAGTTTTTCTGATTTTCTCACTATGGACTTAGAGAACAAATCTTACAAGAAACGACTGAAGGAGCTGGGGCTGTTTAGGTTGAGACAGAGGAGGCTGAGGGGAGACCTCATCACTGTTTACAGCTACCTGAAAGGACATTGTAGAGAGGCTGCTGCTGGTCTCTTCTTACAGGTAAATAGTGATAGAACAAGAGAGAATGCCCTCAAGCTGCTACTGAGTAGGTTTAGACTAGATATCAGGAAAAAAAAATCCCAGCAAGAGTGGTCAGGCATTGGAATGGGCTGCCCAGGGAGGTGGTTGAGTCACCAACCCTGGAGGTGTTTAAAAGTTGTTTGATGTCGTGCTTGATTTAGGGTAGAGTAAGGATATTGCTTGGACTTGGTGATCCTGAGGGTCTTTTCCAACCTGAATGTTTCTGTGATTCTGTGACTCGTCGGTATGGAGGGTCTCAAAGTAAGCTAAAGAAATCTTTGCATTGATTCTTGTGTGAGTCACATCTCCGAGAGTCTTGGAGATGTTTTTTCTTAATGCTGAGTTAAACTGAGCCTGAGCACTTTGACAAGTGGACCAGAAGAAAGGCTAATATCTGTGGTAGACTTGAAAAAGATCTGTATGCCATCTGCATTTCTCAGTGCTTTGTCTGCTTTGGAGCAGCATCACTTGGTAGTGATAATTTCAGCTTGACCTAAATGTTGATAATTTAGGAGTACTTGTCTTACAAACATTATGGTACTATTATGATGCATTATTTATATCCAAAGAGCATAATAGAAGTGGCTTGAAATCTCCATTATTTCAATAGCTGCAGAGACCATGGCATCTCACTGTGTGCATAGTAGTCTTCTGTGGATACTAAACTGTCCATAAGGCAAAAAAGTCTTCAGAAAGAAGAGGAGCAGTTTGCTCCTTATTGTTTCTGTGATCACGTTGAAAGTTATGCAATGATGCCATCCTTTTCTTTGTCATTATTTCTGTGCTGCAGTGTTAAAAGTGAGTATGATCTTGAAGAGTGGGCATTACTCAAGGAAATGAGAATAGCCCAGTTTTTCACTGAGCAACTCGTGTAGTGGACTTGCTTTCTCTCTGAGTTCCCCATGTGCTAAACAGGTGCAGTGCCTCTGTAAGTCAAGTAACAAAGCTTTTGATTGAAAGCAGCATCACAACAGTCAACCGTGTGATTAGGGAACTTCTTAGGACATTGAACAGACAGTTTGTAGATGTTTTACTTAATTCAGAATTATTCATATGAGGTCATTCTTAGAAATCTTTAAAAAATAATCAGGGAATGCAGATCAGTTCATTGTAGTCTTTGGTCAGTCTGTTCTTTGAAAAGTGATGCTATGGTTGCAAGGCCCTCAAGTTATGCAGCATGGCTTGAGAGAGAATCTGCTGCCCTGGGCCCTATGAGCAGGAGTAGAGGATTGCTTATTCCTGTGAATCCTGACATAACTAAAAGTGTGAGCTACTTCCCCTTGCTGCACAGACACGTTTTGGGAATGCTTGGAAGTGCAGCTTTGTGTGCCTGTGCCTCCCTGAAAATGATAGGTGCCTCTGGGGTTGGGCATCCACAGAACAAAGATCGTGACAATAGTGTTTTGGCAGTTGGCTGCCTACATGGTGATTGAATGCTTAGTGCTCATCAAGAGTTACATAATTCATGACCAAAATGATAGATAGGTACTTGATTATAGTGTGTGAGTTGCTTCACAGGGAGAAAATATCACACATGAGCTAGTCTTAATCTAGCCGAGAAAAGCCTAAGAAAAATCAGTTACTGAAAGCGTAGTCAGACAAATGGAAATGAGGAACAAGGTGCAAACACTTAGATACGAGGTCGACTGAGCTCACACAGAAACTAGCAGAAGAAATTATCCCTGTTCCATTCCTTTAAGCCTTGAGAAGACTGGTTGTCTTCCTGCAAGATAGGTTTTAGGAGGGCCCAAGGTTGCTGGGTTGCTGCAAAACTGATTAAGTGTTATTTAAGAGGCTTTGCTATACCAGATAGCTGATAGTCCTTTCTTCTCTTAAATCTTAAACAATGTTAAATACAGCCTAATGGTGAGAGTTGTGTTTGTGCATAGTTGCTGTGATAGCAAAGGGGATAGCTGAGGAGACAATTGCCCCAAAGTGTTCTTTCTCATAAAGAGAACGTTCCCAGCATTGATGCTCAATTCTTACTCTCTTTCAGGCTCCAGTACCTGTGCCTGAGTAGAGAAACACTTGTCTAAAATAAGTTTCTTTCTGGCCTGTTGTTAAATCCCTAACAAAATATATTGGGAAATATTCATCAGTTTTTTTCAAGGTGTTTGAAGAACCCTTAGGAAATTTTGCTCTTTTTGTTGGCAGTTCCCTCACTGTGTTACTGGTTGGTGAGATCTGAAATCGATGAAAAGACAGTTCAATTAATCATGTGTTCACTAAGCCAGGCCTACATTCTGCTTTTTGCTTTTGTAGATTAAGGGAAACAATTAGGGGATGGTTTAGTTTTTTTCAAAGCGCAGTGAAAAAGAGAAAAGTTTACCTCAAGTTCTTTTTTATGCATATGTGAAACTATTTCTGCAGACTTTAAGTGCACTTTTTGAAAGGCTGTGCTCTCCACATGTTTCTCTTTTGGTTTCTTTAGCTTTTGAGAAACAAGGCTGTATTAGCAACCCACAACTTGATTACATCATCAACAAAGGACAAAATTCCGATCCTATCAGTTCTAACAGTTGCAATATTCATGAATGGAATTCTGAAACTTCAAATAGTTAATCCCAAATAAAATTGTGATCTTTATCCTCCTTGACAGCTACATTTATCAAATTATTAAGAGAAAAAAATTGATTGCTAAAAGTTATGGTGTGATCTATTATGTGATTTTATCAAGGTATAACTGTATTGCCGAGTGGAAACTGCAGACTTATTCAGAATGTGAATGGGACACACATAACCTGGTAATATAGCAGTTATATTATTATCCTAGTGCTTTTCTACTTACAAAAAAATTTTTCTTTCATTTCCCCCCCCTCCCCTTTTTTTTTATAATGCTTTCTTTTGTCTGTGGTAGTGGGTTGGACTTGATGATCTTTGAGGTCTCTTCCAACCTTGCTATACTGTGATACTGTGATTTTGGATCTGCTGACTTTGTAGTAGAAAATGTAAAGCTGGAAAAAAATAGGGGAATGAAATAATGAAAACCTGTTTACTCTTACACTCTCTTAATCCACACAAACTACAAAAGACATAAAATCAGTGAAAACTATAGTGGCAATACTAGTCAGCTGAGTACCTATGCAAACTTGTAATTCATACCTTAAGTAAAGCCTCCCAAAAATGGATACACCATTTTGTTTGCAAGCACATTTAACTTTTTTTTTCATTGAATACTTATGTTTTTAGTCTTAACCACCATTTAAATGAAATCCTTTTAATGTTGTAATTTGAAACAGTATTAAAAAATCTGTCATTGCTAGCTATAGCAGAATATTGCTTGAGTTTCTAGGTAAAACATTATTTTTGATGGGTGGTATACTTAGAAAGAGGGAAAAAAAAGGCAGCAGCAGCTCCGCTTCAAACAGGTTTGTTCTTGTCATAGCTATTAGTGCCAGTCTTTCAATAGCATGTCATGTTGATTGGCAGACACTCCCTTTCCTCTTTTGTGAAGAATAATAATTTCACTGTGTGCTTGAAATAAAAACCTAGTATAAATGATTTTTTGTTTGTAAAGGAGGAAGGTAGCTTCCTTATAACCTATGTAGATTGCGTATTATTGTGCTGCAGGAAAGATTAATCTGCTTTTTTAAAAAAACCTAAAACCTAAGTCATTTGATTATTTTTATAACTGTTGTCTATTGGAAGTCTTTGTATGCTTAGCAAAGCTTCCATAGGCAGTATCTTTATTTAGGTGGTTACAGTAGTAGAATTGTTTCTTTCCAGGGAGCAAGTAAAGTTAAAAAAAAAAAAAAAAAAAGAATAGGTCATGAAAGTTTGTTTTTTTGTTTTTTTGTAGTACATAGCTTTTGCTGCTGCTGTTGAAGAGCTTAAGGACTTCTTCCATAGTCCCTTAGTTGCTTTTCCTGAATAGTTAGCATATATATTGCTTCTGAGTGACATGAAAGAAGGTGTTGAAATATTTTGATGCAAATATTGTATCATCTAATATGCAAACCCCACCGCTATTAATATTAGTTACACTCTTGTAGTGAGTTGGAAACTCTTATTAGAATATTTCAATAAGCCTTCAAGCACTACAACTCTGTAAGTGGATGGTATCCTCAGAGAATAATGAAGGCCATGAATTTCACAAACAAAAAAAAAAGTACAGTTTTAAAGGAAAAAAAATAACCATGTGTAGCACCAATGTCATCTGTAGTCATAATCCTGCATTCTGGTTAGCGTTGGGGGCTTCTTAGTCCTTGTTATTCCTTTCTGAAGAACTGTCNGTTCTGGTTAGCGCCCTTCTGTCCAGGGTAGGCTGCGTTGGGGGCTTCTTAGTCCTCGTTATTCCTTTCTGAAGAACTGTCTCAGCTTGTTAGGGGCAACCTGTTGTTTGTGGGATGAGCTTTTAATCTTGAGCACCTGTGTCTAAACATTTCATCTGGGTGTTGGCCTATTTTCCTCTTGTTCCTCCATGTGGCATCCCAGTTGCCAAGACCAGGAACCATTTGGCTGACCTGGAACGAGACTGTGCCACACTGACCAATACAGAAACCCTCATCAGTTTTAAAATTTTCTGTTGAACCCTAATGCCCATCTTGGTATTACCCTCAAAATACCCTCAGACAGGCATCTCCTTTGCAAATTCCCTGTGTTGTATTGGTAGCCACATGCTAAATCTCTTCTGATGTTCACAAAGCTGGTTGCCTCTGCAAGGGTGTCACATTCACTGATGGAAAGGAAGTAGTCTTACTACAAGCTGTTATGAATTACACTACCAGATAAATGTCCTTCAGGAAGAATGATGCATATCATTGCCTATTTGGTGCTAAAAATAACATATCCTGACATAAAACTTTCAAAGCAAGGCTGAAATTTTAAAATACAGAGGTAGAAGCAAGCCCTTAAGACATGACAGCCATCTAGAAAGACAAAAATATAAATGCATAATAGCATATAGTAAATATAAATAAATAAACAGAAATATTAGTGTTCAAATGTCAACTTACTAACATTCTGAGAAAAACAAAAAAATTAGATACCAGGTTCAATAAAGCTTTTCAAACAAACAACAAGAAATGTACCAAAAGAAAGAAGGAGTAAAAAATAAAATTATATAGTGCATAGTATTAATTCAGGGTATTTTTGCATGGAGATTGTCATATACTATGAATATGTAAATTCTTGAAGTCCTGAGAAAGATAAAATTCTTAATTTTTTAATTGAAGTAAATTTAAAGCCTAAGGTACAACTTGAAGAAGAATATGAAAGTGTTTATTTAAAAGTGTATCGTGACTTTTTCAATGCATATAATATACAAAGTATAAATTATTTCTACCTCCTGTGACCTATTCTATAGAATTATAAATTTATATTATGCATTTAAAATAATTACATACTGCTGATTTATTCTATGAAACGTAAATAAATATATAAAAATCAGCATAACTGGTAAGGATCAAAACAGTGGTATCCCAATGATGAGCAAATGATTTCACTGGAGATTTGAACTAACACTACTTGCAAGACCTCTTATCACTATATTTCAGTATAACCACATAGCAGAGTGTATTTTCCCTACATAATGCCACCACCTCTTGGCCTCTTTCACCATGGCTGTACATTATTTAGAGGACACTTTAAATTTTCTCTAAGATGCTACCAAGACCTCAACAACCTATGTTAAAAGAGTGTATTCTTGATAAACAACTTCAGTGATGAACACTTGTAAATTTGCTTTGATTTGCTTGCAAGCTATTGGGAGAATTTTCAATTTTTATTTTTTTTTAATTTAAAAAAAAATTGCTTCTTACATTGAATTTATTTGCTATATGAAATGGCACAAATCAGAACCAAAAAAATCCAGAATTGGAAAAATATTGAAACAAATATGGGTAGCATTAGGTATGGAAGGATAGATTCGAGTGTTAGTTGTGTGCTTACTGCTTTAGTGCTTTGGGTCATGAGTGAGGAGAAGAGACCTCAGTAATAATTGCTCCAGTGAATCACAAATCATCATCATTCCATGCTGATTTTTAAAATTTCTGTGGGGCTTTCTTTTTGTTTGCTTTCATTGATCCAATGTATGCTGCACTGACTTTCCATTAATTTCTTGACGTGGCGTCTTGGATCTTGACCTTTTGTAAGTAGGGTGCCTTGTCTGCCTGACACACGTGTTCTTTTGTACTTCTAGTTTCTATTTTATTTCCAATAGTTCTTCATAATTTTCCCCATCTTTTCATTTACCAGATCTTTGGTACCTTTCAAATGCTAAATGCTCTCCCATATATCCTTAGTAACCGTGCTGGATTTTTCTGTCCTTTTTAATATTTAGGTTTTATTGGATGAATGTAGATTGCACCTTCTCTAACTGTGCCTTAAATAATTGCCACTTAAGGGAATTAAGAAGTACAAGGGAAGGAAAATGCTGACCCATAGACTAAGCAGAAGGAAAAAACGTTCCCACTGGGTCCAATTTCCTAAGAAGGACCATCAGGATAGTGACTAGGACCTGAAATTATGGGCTGAATGACCTCTAAAAAATTATCAGTTCAAAGAGGAGCTTGTCTATAACTGTTTGCACTAAAGGAAATGAAGATAGGTGGAAGTCTCACAGAAGAAAGATTGCTTCACTTTCTTGGTGAACATATAAAAGTGTAATATGAAACTATATCTCATATAAATACATTGCATGCCGACTGTCTATAATTCTTGTATCATGTCAAAAAGCCATGGAGGCAGATAGCATATCTCTTAACTCCCAGCAGGCCAGTTAGTGGGGAACCCCTTTTTCTAAACACAAAGATAGGAAGTACATCTTCTGAATTGAAGATATTTTATGCAGGCCTTGCATTTATTGGAAAGAGTGCATGCTCATCGATATCTAATGTCAAAGAAATGGTTTGTACTAAAGAAACTGCTGCAGAGGTAATACAGATGTTTTCATTCTCTGGGTCATTGCATGGTTTTCATAGAATGTTCTCTGATAGTACAAAGAGACCTTAAAGTAAGTTTGATTTTCATATAAATTGTGTAGGAACCTGAGGATTAATGAAAGCTTTGAGCTTCAGTTAATACAAATTGCTGGTTCAGCCTCTGCATGTCTGGGTGAAAGGCACTACTGGTTTAAATGGATGCACTGCAGCTGGCTTGGCTGAGAGAAGTACAGGAGATATCCAATAACCAGATTTCTGCAGTGTTCTTAAGAGGACTTCTCAGATATTTGAAGGAGAAGATCAGTTCATGTGTGTCACAATCCTTGCTTAACATTTCAGAAACTTAGGTCATTGTTGCTGGAAGAGCTTTGTGTTAGTGTCCCTTGTACTGCAGCTAAAGGAAGGAGTTGGTTGCTATATAGTGTTTGGGAATGTAATGTATAATGTACTTACAAAAAAGGCATTAAGATAACTACCATATTCCAGGCTATGCTATGTCTCTACCTCTTTTATACCTTGCCAAAATGGTACTTCTTATTCAAAGTGTAGGAAGTAATAGCAGATAACTGTTCTCAGAACACAGTTTATAGAAGGTTTAAAAAAAATTTGATCTGCTTTGAAGTAATAGTATCTAGAGGAAAGATAAAATGGAAGCATCTTTTGATAGCAGGAAGAAAGATAAACCCCTGATTATCTGATTGCCTCAAGGAACTTTGTAAGTTTTTAGGCAAACATTTTCAATGTAACATTGATTTTAGATTTGGCATGTGTGCTCGAAATTCAGAACTGGGTTTGAAAGATTTGAAGTTAGGAGTTATTAAACAATAAATTGGTACCTTAGATAATTCTTAGAATGAGTAAGGTAAAATTTAAAAAGTGCAGCTGTTGTGAATTGTCTGGAGTCCTCACATACTAGTGCCTGCCACCACCACAGAATCCCTGTGGTATGAAGATACTTCAAGTCAATTCAATTTAGCCACTTTGGCTGAGGATTTATCTATAAATCCTTACTCTACCAATAGTATTCGGTATTATATTATTCGTTGTTGACCCTTTCTTTTGTAATCTACCTTCCTCTGAGCAAATTCAGCCACTATCAAAATTGTCAGAAAAAAATGCTAGGCTGCTTCTGCTTGCTTCCACCCTCTCAAGCAAAAAAACTGAAATATGAAGCGAGAGATTTATCAGTGTATGAAAATCATGAAATCTCAGTTATCTGTAATTCAGTACAGCCTTACCTGTATTATAGATCAGGAGGGATAAGACAGCAGGAAAAGACTTGGAGATGTCAGTTGATGAAAAGCAATGTGAGCTGGCAATGCATGCTTGCAGCCCACAGGGCAACTGTGTCTTAAGCTGTATCAAAAGAAGTGTGACCAGCAGGGTGAGGGAAGTGATTCTGCCTCTCTATTCTACTCTCACATGAGACCCCCACCTGGAGTACTGCATCCAGTTCTGGTGTCCCAGCATAAGAGAGACATGAAACTTCCAGAGCAGGTCCAGAAGAGGCCATGAAGATGATCAGAGGGGCTAGAGGACCATCCCTATGAGGCTGGGCTGAGAGAATTTGGGCTAGAGAAGTCTTCAGGGAGACCTTAGAGCAGCCCGAAGGAGGTCTACAAGAAAGCTGGGGAGGGGCTTTTTACAAGGGCTTGTAGTGACACGATGAGAGGGAATGCCTTAAGCTTGAGGAGGGTAGATTTAGACTGGATGTTAGGAAGAAATTCTTTACAGTGAAGGTGGTGAGACAATGGAACAGGTTGCACAGGGAGGTCATAGGTAGCCTTCCTAGAAGTGTTCAAGGCCACATGGGGTAAGGCCTTGAGCAACCTGCCCTAGTGGAAGGTGTGCCTGCCATGGCAGGGGGGTTGAACTAGATGATCTTTAAGGTCCCTTCACAACTTAAATGATTCTGAGTCTATGGATACAACCCTCTGGTCTCGAGTTGTGTGGGGTTATTCATTGCATGTGTGTGCTATGGAAGTGACCAACTGATTTAATGTATTTCTTGACATATCTTGAGATAACCATTTAAAAATTAAATTATAGAAGCCTAGAGCTATAAAATTTGACCAAAAGTGGGCTGATTTTGTTAAATAAAGCCATACCTGTATTGATGGCTAATGTGCAGGAGAGGCACTAATTGCACAACAATGTGGTAAGGTTGGGGATGCTAGCTGAGACCTGAGTTACACAAAGAGTAAAGAGGCATAAGTTGGCATAACCAGTGTGTGGTTCCTGAGGATCTTGGGAAAGCAAACAGAACTAAGGATACTTTAATGGAGAGAATAGGGCTCCTCATTCTGAAAGTAGTTTATTGCCATCTTGTCTGAATGTGAGGGGACGCTTTTGTCTAAGGTAACTCAAGACCCAAGCATGAGGCATATAGGTGGCCATGCAGGTGCACAAGTGGTTCATCAACTAAAGGTCATCTACTTTGTACTGTCGGTGTCTGCTTTCTGCGGTGAGTCTGCTGTGCAATATGCAGAGATAATACTTTAATGTGATATGGAACACTCTTGAGACATGTTAGAATATTTTTTTTTTAAGTTTTATCAGCTTCTAGGCTTTGCCTTTTCTTGAACTCACAGCATTTTTGTGAATTTTTTTGCCTATCTAGGATATTCAAAAATGCAGATCCTTTCATATTCATATTAATAGGTAAACTGAGCTGATTTAAGTTATTTTGCTAGTATTTTTTGAAGGAAATCATTGTAGAATTTGCAGTCTGATTGCTCCTGATGCTGATTGACAGAAATAGGTCTCTTTCTTGGCTAATGTAGAAGTACAGGTGTTAGAGAAAGAAATGACAAATGTAAAATTGTACTTCAGTTTAAAATTTAAAGCCTGTATTAATAAAGCTTTTAGTGCATTTCAATTTTAGCTTTCATTAACATAACATATCTTAACATTACATTACATTTCTCAAAGCAGTTCCTCCAAATACTGTTGTGTACCTGCTACTGACTTCATTGGGCATACGTGTCCAAATATTGCTGGAATGTTAATAGCTGTGGGTTTTGTTAGGCTTTACTAATTTATATCACTGTTTTGGGCACTAGCTGTAATTTCCAGGAGAAGGTAATTGTTGCCCATGCACCAGTGCTCCACCTGCATTGTCAGAAAGAAACATGGAAATAGATGTTAAAATTACAGATATTTCCTAAAAGACTTTGGCCATATAAGATGAATGGACCCAAATTATAGTCTTAATTTCTCAACAATTTCAAAATATAAATAGACCCATGTTAACACCAATTTTGTTCAAGGATTTACTACTAAATTCGATATTTGAAGAATTAATAGAACAGGTATCCTAAGATTCTTCCCCTCTACTCAGCACTGCTCAAGGCTACACCTTAAATACTGTGTCCAGTTCTGGGCCCCTCAACTCGAGAGAGATGTTGAGATACTGGAAGGTGTCCAGAGAAGGGCACCAAGGCTGGTGAGGGGCCTGGAGCACAGCCCTGTGAGGAGAGGCTGAGGGAGCTGGGGGTGTGCAGCCTGCAGAAGAGGAGGCTCAGGGCAGACCTCATTGCTGTCTACAGCTACCTGAAAGGAAGTTGTAGCCAGGTGGGGTTGGTCTCTTCTCCCAGGCAACCAGCAACAGAACAAGGGAACAGTCTCAAGTTGTGCCAGGGGAGGTCTAGGCTGGTTATTAGGAGGAAGTTCTTGACAGAGAGAGTGATTGGCATTGGAATGGGCTGCCCAGAGAGGTGGTGGAGTCACCATCCCTGGAGGTGTTCAAGAAAAGCCTGGATGGGGCACTTAGTGCCATGGTCTAGTTGATTGGATGGGGCTGGGTGATAAATTGGACTGGATGATCTTGGAGGTCTCTTCCAACCTGGTTGATTCTATAATTCTATGATTCTATTCTATGGTTTTCAGGCATTGTCATAGCAGGAGAGTTCTGAAGTGGTTTGGAATGGCTACTTTATCTGACTAATTCCTGTTTTAATACAAAATTTCATGTGATTTAAAGATACATAACTCCTAATGCTCTGGCACACAAGTACAGTGTTGTTATGCAGAAAAAAGTGCAGTGCTGAGAACAGGGAGACCTGGAATCTATCCAAGTTATCAGTCTGTATGTTGTTACACTGCAATGCTCTACCCTGCTATGGTGTGGAGTGTACATAGCAAGATGTTTTCTAATAATTTAAGTCCTTAGGCTTTTAAGATACTTAGATTTAAATAAGGTTATTATTACAGGTATATGAAGTAGGAGGTAACTCCAACAAAGCGTTTTCACATTCCAGTAAACTTCTATGTTTTTGCTCAGTTTGGAATTTTAAGCATGTTGAACTGCTATGACTGTCTTACAGCAAAGTAAGGACTGTGAGTTTCTAAGTGACATTGAGAGACAGAATTTGCCTAACTAAGTTTTTAATTTTATAATCTGGACCAGATATGTCACAAAATACAGAACTGAGTTTATTTCATCTGTGTTGTTCAAGCTTTTGCTCCTTTGGCCACAGAAATACCGTATTTATTTTTCACACATTGCTGAAAGTCTCCACGATAAATTTATGATTCTGCAGTATCATGATTTGGTTTAGTTTTTATCACATAAAAATGAAATTTCATTGCCAATTTTTGTATTTAAAGGCTTGTTAATCTGCATTGATTCCTTAGTTTGGTATGGATTCTGAGCTGAAAAATACAGTACATCACTGACTGTTCTATCACCTGACAGCGACTGATAAAGCATCTGTGCAGAAAGTGTCAGAAAAGGTTAATATTTATTGATTTTATGGTGCTACAACCAATGTAGTTTTGCCATCAAAGATGTATGGCCACCAGCAATGGAATCTGTAAAACAGCAGGTTGGACGCTAGTTTTTATTATAACCTATGCCAGTATTCTGGCCTTAAAAAAGTGACAGATATTTAATTTAAGACAAAAATCCAAACGTGGAGCTGTTGTGTACCTGCAACGGGAATTTAGTATTGTAAAATGAAACCTGAGCGCAGCGCTTTAAAGCTTAAGCAAGGAGGGGACACATGCAACCTTGCATTGCAAATGACAATCACATTTAGCCTTTTCATCCACTTAACTATGTGCTATTGATCTGTAGAAGGTGCCCAAGCAAGTGATAGCTGAAATTATGAGCAATAAAGGGCTTGCTTCTTCAAACAAAAAAGTATATAATTAGTAGGAGTGGAGGAGGGGGCAGAGCCTGTGTTTGGTTTTAAAGGCATTTAAACAAGATGGACTGAGTGCAACAGCAGTTTTTAAGTGTACGCAAGGAGTAATCTGGTTGCCTTGAAGCATAAATCCATGCTCTGGTTGCAGCTTGTGTGTAAAAATTAGGCGTGCACTCCAGCCTTTACATTTATCTCCATCAGGGTTTGCCTGACAAAGACAATCTGTTGGTTTGTCTACATCAACTAGGGAGAGGAAAATCTTGTGAAGCTTTGGTTCTTCTAAATGCATCTGTCGTTTGCATTTTTACTCTATTTTTCATTTCGCTCTTGATATCAACTTTTTCGTAACTGATAGTTCTATTGATATTTCCAGAAGGTTTTCAAGAAGATGGAAGAATACTTGCTGAAATGCTGAAAATTAGTCTGCTAAAGCACATATAGACACACACAGACTTTATATGAGCAGGTTTGTAAGGAAGAATGGCAGGAGATTTTAAGAATCCCTGTTTAACTAATATCTATTAGAGAATGACCATTTCAGTGACACTGTTTTGCGTGCAAATTTTTCTCCCCTTCTTTTCTCCCCTCTCTCAGGGACAGCAGTAACAGTGGGTTTGTTTTTGAACCAAACCTAACAATAATTCAGCAGTAAGAAACACTTATTCTGTACCTGACCAGTAGAATAAATTGCATGGCATACTGTAAACATGCTTTAGATCGCCTCTTCTCTGTACCACATTTTTCTGTTGAGCTTTATACCACCAGTTTGTCTGGGTTCTTTTTCCCCAGACAGCTTACCCATTTTATTGTGCTCATTTAGAGGAAAGAAAAACTGTTTGTCTCCTTGAAAGGCAAGAGAACAGTGAGTGGAAAACTACTTTTATAGCTAAAATACCATTATAATATATAGCAACTAAAATTCTAAAATTGAAAGAGAAGATACAGGAGAAAATCTTAAATCATTTTTTTTAAAGCCACTGACAATTTGAAATATTCCCAGAAAGATTTCTATTTTTTTGTCTTCCTTCCTTGAGCTTAGGAAAATGCGATTTTTAAAATGATTGTTACAATAACTTGTTTAATTTCAATAACTCAAATCAGATCCATTCCTCATATAACTCCACCTTTTTTATTTTAATGACTGTGTCATTAATCTAACATTTTCCATTTTTATTGTGCTTCATTTTTTTTCCCCCTTCTGATAACTTTAAATTATGACTGTGAAATGGTGTGTGTTCAGCAGCAGCATGCTCTGAAGGGATTTTTACATCCCTTTTACCCCTTTATTCTCATGTTTCCAACTTTCAGTACAGCCAGGTGCCAACAATGTTGTGGCTGTACGATGTCCAAAAGAGACTTACAGGCTACAGCTCTGGATGGCAGCTTACTGACAGGAGATTTCCCAAACACTTTATTTCATTTTTAAAAAATTAAATATCACTGCTAGAAACTATTTGTTATACTTTATAACACCTTCACCCACAAACTGGTTATTACCTTAGGTAATGGTTGATATGTTATGTTCTGAGCTGATTTTAACAAATTATTTTGTGGAATTATTACTTAATTCATAACGTACTTAATCTTTAGTAGCCAGCAATATACAATTGAAGCTGTATATTTATTTTGGACTTTGTAACCATGAAAAGGCTACGTTGCTTAAATCATTACCATTCACTGAGTAAATAAAATCAGTTCATGAACTTTGAACACAGAAACTTGATACGAAACTAAGGGATAAGGAAGAAAAGAGATATTTCAAGACAGCAGCTCAGGGAATGATTGCACATGCTAATGTGCCTATGTGGAAAGGAAAGGAAAATTAGGAGGGCACAAATTTGTTAGAATTCAAATTCTACTTGTACTCCCCAGGCTTTTTGACTGATCTTCAGATACAGGCTATGAACTGGTCCATCAGAGCAGGATTAGGAATCATCTACAGTACTACTGCCCAAAACACCTGTGTGCATGCAGTGTGCGTGTAACCAGTAGTGCTGCAGAACCACCACACAGAATCATAGAATCATAGAATGGTAAGGTTGGAAGGGACCTCAAGGATCACCTAGTTCCAACCCCCTGCCATAGGCAGGGACACTTCCCACTAGAACAGGTCACTTAAGGCCTCGTCCAACCTGGCCTTGAACACCTCCAGGGAGGGAGCAGCCACAACCTCCCTGGGCAACCTGTGCCAGTGTCTCACCACCCTCACTGTAAAGAACTTCCTCCTAACCTCCAGTCTAAATCTCCTCTATGCCAGTTCAAACCCATTGCCCCTTGTCTTGTCATTACAAGACCTTGTCAATAGTCCCTCCCCAGCCTTCCTGTACAATTTCCAAGATAGAGCACAGGACAAAAGATAGTGTCTGCTTTTATTTGTTAAGGAAAAGTCAAGATGAGAAGATGAGACAGAAATCATTACTTCATATTTTGGACCTGAGTCAAGGTATGAAAACAAAACTATGCTATTGAAATCGCTGTGCTTACCAAAAACATATGGTAGCAGAGTATTTCCTCAAGAGCTACCAGTGTAGCTCCACTCTGAGCATGAAAATGCACTGGTGATCATCAGTGTTAGTGTCACAGTGTTACTGCCATTTGTGGGCAGAGTTTGGTGCAGGAGCCTACATGTCGTCAGCTTTTCCTGCCCTTGGTACAAATCAGGTCCATTGGGGAGCCCACTTCCCTGCACTAGCAGAGGGCTGTTAAAAACCAGAGCATGTCAGCTTCAGAGCAGCAGTGCTGAGGGGCTGGCCCAGGCTAACCATCCCCAAAGCAGCCAGGAACAGTATTGCATTAATGAAGCTACATGGCTCCTGCACCAGAATGGATTTACTTCTGGCTGAGCTGTCCTACAGCAGGGAAGTGAGGGGTCTGAGGGCCTCTGCACTTTAAAGCAAAGACAGCTGGGGTGAAAGTGATTTGCTGAAACCTCTGGAGTGCTACATAGTTAAGAGATGAAGAAAAAAGTATCTTCTCTGAAATGCTGACATTGCAAGAGGTATTTGTGCAGATAGAGAGTGCTGTATAGACAGAAGACTTTCCAGCTCCACACAATCCTGCTCTCTGCTGATGTGCCAGCAGACTCTGAGTTCTATGCAGGAATGCATAGAGCCCCTCAGGTGGCCCATGTAGAGCCCCTCAGGTGGCCCATGTAGACACCTTCCTGTCCAGTAAATACTTCATCTGCCCACACAGCTCTCTAGGATATGCCCCAGCATTTAATTCTTAACAAGACTTCTTTGATATTTTCTTTAGTTAATCAATTATACTTCTGTCTCTACACTGTCTTCCTTGAGTGCTTCTTGCTAGAATACTTCATGAAGTAATTTATTCAGGCTTCTTGCTAAAGTTATAAATTTTATTGCATTGCTATATTGACTGGAATGTTACAGAGCAGTTAGCTTTTATTGTTTTTGTAGTGTAAAATATGTGATTTTATTGTTAATTTTTTTTAATATCTGATTTCATCTTTTATTAGAATTTTGAACTATATCATCTACAGGATTAGATTTATCCACAGTGCTAAGTGCACATTTAAAAATTTTGATTAATTAAGTTGCAATTCATCTTAGCAGTCAGTCAGGTTTTGTTTTTAATGCAACCAGGAATGAAGGATCATCACAGAATCGCAGTTGTCAGGGGCTGGAAGGGACCTCAAAAGCTCATCCACTCCAACCCCTGTGTAGAGCAGGAGGACCTATACCAGATCACACAGGAAAACATCCAGGCAGGTTTTTAATATCTCCAGACAGGGATACTCCACAACCCACCCTGGGCAGCCTGTTCCAGTGTTCTGTCACCCTCACAGGGAAGAAATTCCTCCTCATGTTTCCATGGAATTTTCTGTGCCCCAACTTCCACCCATTGCCCCTTGTCCTGTCACTGGGCATCACTGAGCAGAGCCTGGCTCCAGCCTCCTGGCACTCACCTGGTACATATTTATAAACATTGGTATGATCACCTCTCAGTCTCCTCTTCTCCAAGCTAAAGAGCCCAAGCTCCCTCAGTCTTTCCTTGTAAGAGAGATGTTCCATTCCCTTAATCATCTTTGTGGCTCTCCACTGGACTGTCTCAAGCAGTTCTATGTCCTTCTTGGTCCTGGGAGGGCCAGAACCAAACACAGTACTCCAGATGCAGCCTCACCAGAGGAGAGTAGAGGGGGAGGAAAACCTCTCTCGACCTGCTAGTCACAGCTCTTTCAATACACCCCAGAATAATCATAAGTAATTGTCATTAGTAAGAATAATATCTGTTGCAGTATTTTTTTTCAAGAGACACTCCTAAGAATTACAATACCCATTCCACTCCTCCTTTTTTTCTTGAGGAAGAAAAGAGCAGCAATGATTGTCTAGAGCGGTATGTCAGGGCTTTGCCCTGTTTCTCTTTCATTGCTCTTGGGTCTGAGTGTTGCAGGCAGAAGTGGCAAGGCCCCACTCCTGTGTGGATAGATGTAGTCTAAATCACAATGCTGTAATCGTAATTCTCTCTGCAGTAATCTTGTGCTATTACATGTGATTGAAGCTGAGGCATTAGTATTTATGGTCCCTGATCAAATAACCTAACTTTAAACACACTTTACACCCTCTCCTCCTTTAGGATTATTTTCTTCTTGATTTTGTTACAAGAGGAGTTTAAGCAATTATTTTGAGTAAATAAAAAGTATATTACTTACATAGTAAGTTTATGTTTCTCATAAGTACAGCTTTAAAAATATTTGTTGATTTTTGAAGTAAATACAAAATCCTGTAAGTGTTTAAAACTGTTATTTATGTAACAAATACAGAATCACAGAATGTTAAGGGTTGGAAGTGACCTCCAGAGATCATTGAGTCCAACCCCCCTGCCAAAGCAGGATCACCTAGGGCAGGCCACACAGGAATGCAACCAGGTGGCTTTTGAAAGTCTCCAGAGATCTCACAACCTCTCTAGGTGACCTGTTCCAGTGCCCCATCATAAAGAAGTTTCTCTTCATGTTGAGGTGGAACCTCCTGTGTCCTAACTTGTACCTGTTGTTCCTTGTCCCTGTCACTGGGCACCATCAACCATCACGTTCCTCCTGACACCCACCCCCTCAGATATTTATAGATGCTGATAAGACTCCTGTAATGTACTCAAATACAACTATTTCTTCCCAAGTGTTTTATTTTATCTGGCAAAATTTAATGGCTTAACATTCAAAAGTTTCCTATAGACATTTAAGATCAAAGAAAGTTCTGTCAGGTGATATCAGTGTTTCTGTGGATAACTTACTCATGCGTTGTGTTGTTTTTTTTTCAGCAGCAACCTTTACATGGTAGTTCAATTCACCTGTGATCCTTAAGAATATTTCTTTCAATTTATGTCTGATTATTGTTAATGAGACTTCACCACAGTTAAGCTGGAGTGTGGATGAGTCATGTGATGCATTCTGGTTCTCATTGTGTCATCATCTTTACCTCCCTCACCAGTGCAGTGTAGTCAAGGCAGTACTGTTATGGGTAACTTTTAAATTCTTGAGAAGTCAGCCTAAAGGCCAAAGGTGAACTATTGAAACATCACTGGCAATTGGGGAATTTTGACCCATGCAACCATTTTTTTTCCCCTTTGGCTGCTAGTGAGCAATTGCAGTCAGTGTTCTAATGTTTCAAAATGTCATTTACACTCCTACAGGGGAAGCAAAATTACTGATGAAAGAATGTGTTCTTTCTTTTTGAGTAGTATTTGGGACAGAGAAATGATTGGTACAGATGCTAAAGAGATAGTTATATTTTTCAAAGAACGTAGTTAGTAGTTAATGCAGTTCATAAACTAATCTGCAGATAAAGTGATTCCTTGACATTTCATCATAAATAGCTATAACTTTGAGGAAATGCTCTGTATCTTTCATACTAAACAAAGGGAGGATCTCTCCATGTTAAGTGGAAGATGAAAATTAATTTCTTGCCTTTGCAAGATTAATTTACTTTGTGTAAAATCTTTGTCAGTGACAAACTTGATAGAAATTGGGTAGTATGATTATTCCCATAGTAAGGGTCTCAAAATAAATGGTTGGGATTTCAATGGACAGAGATAGGCTTTGGCTGTGGAACCCATGAAATTGTTGTATTTTTGTACTTTTATCTACTGATCTTCCCTTTAATTTTTTTTTTTCTGTATCTGGGGAGTAAAGAAACAATATTATACAATTCAGATATAACCCAGGGATTATCACATCTCAGTCTGCAGCAGGAGAGAGAGGAAATGAAGTACAGAGAAATTAAAGTCCAATTCTTTAAGCATGTCGTATACTCAGTTACATTTAAAATGAAATAGTATCAGACCTTCAGTTAAGACCCACACGTTTTAGGTATGGAGCTGATGGAAGTCCCAGCAACCAAAGTTCCTGCCTCCCAAAGGACTAATCTTCTAAGGGCATCTTAGATATAGGGCATCTTTTACAAAATTAAAAATGCACCAATTCTGCTGCGAAAAAGATAGAAAGTAGTGATGTGCACTGCCTTTCTGAGTGTGGCCAGAGGAAATGGTGCTGCTGGACAGGGCTTCACTTCAAAAAAGTAGCAGCTAAATGCATTAGAAGTAAAGTGGGGAAGCATGTACAGAAATGTGCACATGGATTTTAGAGAGAAGAAACAGGAGTGTTTCACTTACTGCTGGCACAACTTGCTGCTGATAGCAGTATTCCATAAGGAAGTCTCTTTTGTAATTCTGGTAGCAGGGCTGATCAAGCCAAATCCAAAATTCCATTCATAGCTAGATTTACTAGGCAAGGGTATTGATCTCAAACAGTATTTTTTTTTCCACAGTGATTGTTAGTAAATAGGGTGGCCTTCATGTGAATGAGATACATGTTCTGGCTGATATGGGTGCTGGTAATAGCTCTCAGTTTATGGATGATGTGAAGATGTACAGGTGTTCCTCACAACAGCCACTTGTGTTTCTGTTTCCTTGTGCTTCTGTAGACCACTCTACAACCATGCCCTTCACCTTAAGCAGAGAGCAGAGCAAAGCTTTGCATAACTTGTGCCACTTAAGCCATTGGATCATAGAACGCACACTGCACGAAGGAGATCTCGGATAGAGTTTCCCTCATTGTCTGAAACTGCTCAGAAGAAGAGAGAGCAAATGTAAAATCTGAACATCTCCTAGAACTGCACCATTTGTTGTCAGGGGTTGGGTGGGAGGAAAGGCAGAGAGTGTTCCAGATGATTTTTATCAACATAACGGGAATATCAGGAACACTCTGTGGGTGGCCCAGCTTGAACAGCTCTGAACTTAGCTGTCTTATGGTAGGAGACATTTGGCCTTCATCTAGGCCAGGAAAATGGAGAAAATGATTAGTCCTCATTCCCCATACATACTTTCTCTGCTGGACCAGGCATGAGTTCAGCAGAGCTGACATTTGGCCTCTCCTCCCTTAATTTTAATAGTTGTCTTTGAAAGAAATTGCCAAATTATTAAATGTTTAATATCTCACCACTTAAAACATATCATTTTAAAACAGTCATGTATAATATTCTTTTATGTGCAAGTGTAGTAAAGTGCACCTATATTTTCCTTTGTCTTTGATCATTAACAGATATATTATAACATCAATATATACTACGAATGATATTTCAAACAAACCTTCAACTGACTTGGCTGTAAACTTGAAAAAAAATATTGGTTTCACCTTAAGGTTTTAATTTCCTTATGTTTAGTATAAAATCAATACTTTAAGAGTGACTAAAATAACAACCAGACAATATTTACTGCTTTTATGCTGGACATTTCATATCAGAAGAACATGAGAGGAGTGTCCAAGTTATAATTTAAACATTTATAACCATCATTCTAGTTCATCTGAGAAAGCTTACTTTATTAGGTCTAAGAGTACAATGTATTCAATTAAAGCATTTCTCAGATAAGTACTCTGAGTGGTAAGAAGTATTTTCCTAAACATTAGACACAGATACTTGGATCTAGTGTAGTACTTCACCATTGCAAGCCAGGAATAGTTTGTCTGATACCAATAAATTAAGATCAGTTTGAAAATACTGGAAAAGAATGAAAGAATTGTGTCCACTGTAGTGTAAAGTTAAAAGAATGAAAGTGCTTATTGGAGTGTCTGTTCATAGATGTATGAGCTAGATAAAGGGTGTCTTGCTATAATGTGTCAGATTATTTTTACTCCATTTTTTTTCATGAGCCATGTTAAGGTGGTGCCTAGTTGTGAGTTATAGGGACAGAATCTGACCTTTGCATGTGATTTTTTTTTTTCCTTTAATGATAGTGAACATCTAAAGTAAAATTTCTATCACTTATAAAGTATTTTGTGCTATGTTGTTTGTTGCAGTAACCAATTGCAGTTGGTTTAAAATCTCGTAGAATCGTAGAATCACCTGGGTTGAAAGGAACCTCAAAAGGTCATCCAGTCCAACCCCCATGTAGTCAGCAGGGACATCCTCAACTAGATCAGGTCACCCAGAGCCCTGTCAAGCCTCACCCTGAATATCTCCATGGATGGAGCCTCAACCACCTCCCTGGGCAACCTGTTCCAGTGCTCAACCACCCTCGTTGTAAAGATCCATAGTCCTTCTTTGTCTTGTCTTACTTCCCAGAACAGAGCATAACTAAACATTGAGGAGTGATCAGTAAACTACTTCTTGAGTGAAAAGATAGAACTGGAAAACAAAAAATTTAAAAAAAAAATAAAAAATTGAAAGGTAATACAAGTTTCAGACTGGGTGGTGCAATCATTCTTCTACTGACTATACCTCTACATCTACCAGTGGCGAATTCTTGCCCTACATTATAAAATACCAAGTTACAAGGTCTTGTAATGACAGGACGAGGGGCAATGAGTTTAAACTGGCAGAGGGGAGATTTAGACTAGATGTTAGGAGGAAGTTCTTTCCAGTGAGGGTGGTGAGGCACTGGAACAGGCTACTCAGGGAAGTTGTGGCTGCTCCCTCTCTGGAGGTGTTCAAGGCCAGGTTGGATGAGGCCTTGAGTGACCTGTACTAGTGGGAGGTGTCCCTGCCTATGGCAGGAGGTTGGAATTAAATGATCTTCGAGGTCCCTTCCAACCTTACCATTCTATGATTCTAAGTCCAGAGGTAAAAAAGAAGTGAAAGGTTACAACTCTGAGAGCATTTAATTTTTGCCCATTCCAACCTGTGGA
This sequence comes from Ramphastos sulfuratus, assembly GCA_013399055.1. Classification (NCBI taxonomy): domain Eukaryota; kingdom Metazoa; phylum Chordata; class Aves; order Piciformes; family Ramphastidae; genus Ramphastos; species Ramphastos sulfuratus. The sequence continues at coordinate 342,557 of WBNM01014106.1, forward strand.
AGGCCATTCCAGACTGGTCTTGCTTAGTCCTGTCGTTTTGTCTCATAACTTCAGGTTATTTTGCTACATGTCCTTGAAAGAATTCCTTTGTCTGCATTGTGAATCCTTGCCAAGTCTTTTCTGACTGCACAGGATGCACATAGGTATTGTATTGTCATTCACCCAAACAGCCTGTCCTCTACAGTGACACTATCTTTTCATTAGGATGGTGTGGCAAAAATTACCTTTAAATACAGGCTGGCGTTGAATTTTGTATTTCACTTTTATATACATAATGAATCTAACCCCAGATGTGGATAGATTGTCAAGATTTAGTCATGGAAGGAAGCATTATAAGCAGCTTTCTAAAAGCCAAATGAAGCCAAGTGAAAACAGTATTTAGTGTTTGCCTGGATCCGGTGATGATGTTAAGAGAGTTTTATGAAGTAATCAAAGATTATTTGGTCAAAAGGAACAACACCATAAAGCAGACAATGTCATTCGAACCAAAAAGTTTCTCCCTTTTGCAATTGCAAGCTGACACCAGAATCACCAGCACCAGCAATTTGTGCCTTATTTGGTGATAAATTAAACAAGTCTTCCTGAGCTCACACAAGCAGAAAGAAAGGAATGATCTCAGACATTTGTGAGTCACACTGTCTCTGATTAACTTAAAGGTATAGGAGATGCAGAAAAGTGCTGCGTGTTGCTCTTTGAGATATATTGTGTTACTGACACTGCAGCAAAGACAGACGTTGTAGATTTGGCATACAAACACAGTGTTGTTTGATCTAACCAGTGATGCTGAATTGGTCAGAAAAAGCACCAGGGACAAACTTTCAGCCCAAGATATGATTATGGAGTTTACCAACATTTCTGATACACTTTCCAGGCAGCTGAGCTCAGATAGTGTTTTCCATAATCTAAGTCTGCTGAGACTGCTTCAATTGCATTTATCATTTCAATAAAGACCAAGCAGAAATTCATTTTCTGTCTTCTGTATTTTTCTTGCATTTGACATATGATGGTAGCTCTTCTTTTCACTTTAAATCCTACTATATTTCCAGAAATGCATCTTTGGGAAGTGTCTGAGAAACTTTCTAACTTGATAGCAATTGTAAATGTCTTTTCATTACTTACTGCATTCTTCCTGTTCCAAAATGGAGGAGTGTACTTCTGTATGTGGGAGCTGTGCTTGCATCCATTAGCTATTCCAGGAGAACATTTCTCCTCATCAGACAGGATTCCACAGGGATGCAATACTTTCTGTGATTGGAGAACTCTTGCATTAGAAGGAAGTAGCTCAGTTGTGAACTACTTTCAACAATATATTAGCTCTAAGTGAAACAATGCAATTTTTTATCTTGAGATATTATTTCTTTTTGTGTACACTGTCCTGTAGTTTCATCACTGCTGAACACGGGTGAGCTATTTATGATTATTATTATCCAGATTTTCAAAGACCCTTCAAAAGATCAGTTTTGTTAATAATCAGTATTAAATTTGCTTATTCCCTGCAGTTGGGACCTAGGTGTAACATGGTCTATAAAATTCTTGTAGAGCTTTGTGGGTACTTTAATGCCTTGTTGATTAATGAGTCATTGTACATCATAACTTCTTTTTGTGGTATGCATCAGGTATTAGTTTGAGTTGCAACACTTTCTTGCAATACACATTGTTGTACTGAACTCAACAAACCTGTGTATGGAGTAATTGTATTTCCCATAGGTATATGATTTTTTTTTTTTAAGTTTAAGCATACTGATATTTTAGCTGGTTGAGTTTTGTGAGCATAGCAGAATATATCACACCACAGTGTAATAGAGGGGTAATTAATTTTGAGATGGTACTTGTCAAAATTTATATTGTTTATTAATTTTTATATTCAGAACTCTCACCACCCTGAGCACTATTTTTAAATAATGGTTAGGTTCTTTTGCAACGGTCATGGAAACATTATACAGATGATAGCATAGGATCTCAAAGGTTTAAGAAATAACTAGCAATAATACAACATTAACTCAATGGAACTGGAAGAGAAGGTTCTTGTGGTCAATTATACTGCTTGTCCACTAGATGGACTCAGGAAGCTCCTTTCTGCCTATGGCAGAAGGCAAAGGTGAATTACAAGAGTTTTGCTGAAGAGGCTTTGAGTATTTAATTAAAACAATTTAGCTCCTGACTCGTGGGGCTAGCTACAGCTTCAAACAGTACCCAGCCGCTTGCATGGCGTTCTCTTGGTGTCTTGTCAGCTGCTGAGGCTTGTAATTCTTCCCAGGCTTCACAGGCTGCTGGGGAAAAAAGGCAGACAATCTCTGACCTTATCCTGCTTTCTCTGGATGATCTGTGTGTCCCTTCCATGGCTCCTTGTCTTAGCAGGTGTAGGCAGGATGTCTTGCGATGTGCAGTCTCAGCACAACACCACGCTGGCTATGCAGGCTGATTGCCCGGAGGTATTTGGTGCCTGGCAAACTCAAAGCAGGCAGTTTACAGACAGTTCAGGCCCAAAGCATCACAGCTTCTTACTGTGCAGCTGGGCTAACTTATAGCTTAGCATAGCATAATGCTGCAGAAGGCAATGGCAGAATCACTGCCAGAAGCAGAGAGCAATGGCAGCAGAAGCAGCAAGCAAGCAAGCACGAATACAAGGGCAGAGCACATTGTGTTACCTGCTCATGTCTTTTTATTCAATACAGCCTGAGAATAATGGGCCTTTGGGCATAGAATAGCCAATCAGAATGGCAGATAGCCAAGCCTGACCATATTAGGTGAAGACATAGGCTTGCTTTACCCAAATTTGGGGAAAACATAGGCCTTGCACGAGGCAGGCACAAGCTAAGTGTATGTACCTTGTTTGCCACAGGATAGAAACAGGAGCAAAACAAGTCTGGGCAGGCCAGAGTCCTTAGACGCAGTGGCTCCAGGTCCTTTGTCCTCTTTCCTGTGGTTACTTCTCCCCACAACAGAGAGAGGGAGAGCAGAAAAACATCTGGGCAAGCCAGGACAT